>JAIEZT010000054.1:44190233-44512750 GCA_019594935.1 Periophthalmus modestus
GTACAAGAGTAAACACACAAACATAAGGTGAAACACACTTGTAGAGTAAACACACAAACATAAGGTGACACACACTTGTAGAAGAGTAAACACACAAACATAAGGTGAAACACACTTGTACAAGAGTAAACACACACACACACACACACACACACACACACACACACACACACACACACACACACACACACACACACACACACACACACAGAAGACTTTGAGGGTTCAAACCTTTGAGTGAGTTGAAGTCTATTCGCTGCTTGATCTTGGCGTCCTCCACCAGGTACGCCGCGTCCTGTGTGAAGACGAGCTGTCGGAGGCGTGGCCTGAAGCCGTTTCTGTCGTACTTCACGACGGGGACGCTGTACTGCATCCACAAAGACGAATAAGACACGCTTCAGTTTAGATTAAAGTTTGTGCTGGTACTTTACCTGGATACGCTCTGGTCGAATCATCTGAAGAACTTTGAGACTTATGTCTTCTTCAGCTTCGAGTAAATAAAACACAGTGAGATGAAGCTGCTTTAGATCATGAAACATCTAAAAATGTCACTGTTACCGATTCGTGTGTTGCAAAAAGGCACACAAACACTGAAGGGGTAGTTCTCCTTCTTTCCTTTGAATATGGAGCTGGCCTGAACCTTCAGCAGCATCTACAAAACCAACTCTAATTATCCACATGTGTCATTATTCTACACTTAAAGAACAAATGTCCCGGAGGATCAGAACAATAAAACCACTAAACACAGAGTTGTGTTACTTGGGCTTTTCGCTGTGGAGAAATCCCTCGAGTGAACAGCCGAACCATGTGACGAATGTACAGCTTTTTCAAAAGTTGTGATGCCTAAAACACACAAAGACAGAGGTGAGACGCACAGCACCAGAGGAAAAAGTTACTCAAGTAAAAGTGAAAGTAATTAAGTACCAGTTTAAAAATGTACTTTAAGAGTACAAAGTAAAAGTATTTACCACAAGTGTTGTTCATTTGTTAAAGTGTAAATGTGGTGATATTTTAAAAATAAGACATATTTTGGTCTCAGGAAAAATACAAATTTATTTCTTAACTTTTCTAATCAGTTTTGTGTTTATTTTTGTTTTGCTCAAAGTCGAAGCTCAAACTCTTGCAGTACTTTGGTGGTTGTTCTCCGGTTCCTCCTCTGCACAGCTCTGTCTGAGCAGGGGCTTCTGTAAGACGTGTCTCACCTGTTGCATTATGGGAGGAGGGGTGAGCCATGCGTCCTTGTCCAGGACTGTTCTGGGGAGATTGTCCTTGAGTCGTGTGAGGTAGTTCTGTCTCACATAGGCCAGGTACTCACTGTTGTCCACACAGGCCGGCTCGTGTCGGGTCATGAAGCCTTTAATGAACCTGAGGCAGATGAAGAGTCAAACTTTACATCTGTGAAACGCTCAGTCCAGGTCTGACGCAGAGGAAAAGAAAAAATCTAATCTATATTTGGACAAAAAGGTGTAGGAGAGAAGAGGTTTCACTGCTCATAAAAAAACAGTTCAGGTCAGATCTGACAGGGAAGTTAAAGAAGGAAAGACAATCCGTTTTTGAATAATCTGACCAGAACTGAAGAATAATCTGACCAGAGCTGAAGAAGAATCTGAACAGAGCTGAAGAATAATTTGAACAGAACTGAGAAAGAGACTTGGACGAGCAGTCAAACGTCTGTAAAACTCTTTGTCCAGTGACAGATTAGATTTTTCTTTTGCTTCACCTTCTATAATGATCACGTCTCTGTGGAAAACTTACTTTTTGATGACTTTCACCGCCCACTGTCTTTTTTCCTTCTCTTTTCTTGCCATTAAACCTCTCCAGCAGTTCTCAATTTTAGTAGCTAAAAGATTATAAGAAAAAAACATTTAAAATCACCTAAACCTAAAAACAGAAGAGTAAAAGTGTGTCATGTACCAGCCTCTCTCTGCTTGAGGAAGTCTCCTTTTACGCGGTATCCTTTGTACTTGGCCTGTATTCTTGTGGCTGTATAAAAAACACACATTTATTTGGTTCATTATATTATGTTTAAGTTTCCTCAGCTGCGTCTCACCTAGTTTGTGTTTGCAGAGCTGAAAGGCGTCTTCTGTTGCAAACAGCGTCCGTGGATGTCGGATGAAGATTTTTGTTCTTCAAAATACATTTAAAATTTTAAAGCATGAAATTAAAAATCTAGTTTGTGTTGATAAAAGTACCTTCCCATCTTGTACTCGTCAGGTGTGTAGCCCAAGTACTTAATGAGGCACAGCACTCCCTCTGCAGCTGTGCCCTTCCAGTTCGGCCACGTCTCTGGACACAGCGGTTTATATCTGTCAGACATAAATGTGTTACTACATCCCACTGGGCCTGGGACGATACTCGAGTTTTATGTGACGATTATCATGACGAAAGTAATTACGATCAACAATTATATCACAATAATGATTAAAGTTGTTATGGATATGAATAATTATAACTTTAACAGAGAATATTCTGGATGAGCAGGGCCTTCGACTGAAATCTGGAGGCCCGGGACAATAAGCCTCACGTGGGCCCCCTGTAATACAAATTAATAGGAAGAGGGTCTAATTCTGGGCCCCCTAAAACCCTGGGGCCCTCGACAACAGACCCGTTTGTCCCTGCCGTTGACTCCCCTGTGGATAACTTGTTTTTTTGCACATTTTGGTGATGTAACAGCGATTATCATGATTATATAAAATGTCCCATGAACGATTATTGTCGACCCTTTTTATCACAATAAACAATATAATTGTTTCTTGTCCCAGCCCTAGATCCCACACAGGGACATATCTGAGACAAGTCTTAGTCCTTTTCACATGTCTCAAATGAGTAAAAGAATAAAAGAGAAATAAAACAAAGTGGTTTCACTGGGAGCACACACACTTCACCCACAACATAAACACAGTGAACGGGTCAAATGAAACTGGCACAAAAGAGAAAACACAAACTGGACCCATTTATCCCAAATCTTGTAGGATTTTTCCCAAGCATAAGCCATTTGAAAAGTAAAATAAGATAAGACTTTACTAAATATGTAAAGTCTATGGGTGGTCAGGGTTGGTATTTGTCAAGATTCTCTTTAAATCTGTCAAATATCACTATAAAACTTTATACCTTTGAAGGAAAAACTCATATTTGCGACGATAGGCAAATCCGGCGCGCCTCACCCTGAGGTGCTCCATCAGACCCAAGTACTTCACCTGATGTCTCACCAGCACATCGTCAAAGCGTCCTGCAGAGGGCAGTACAGGTCAATTACAGTAATCACAGCAGAGTGGAGGGAGGAGGTTATTTTACCTGGTTGTTTTGATTCGTTTGGTTTGATGCATCGGACGTACCAGGGCTCTTTGGACATCAGAATCTCAGTCAGACCCACCAGACTGGCTTTAAACTGTGTCACAACCTGAACACAAGGCTTCAGTGAAGATGGTTCCACAAAGAAAAGACTGAAGCAAAGAGGATTTCGACAAAGAAAAGACTGAAGCAAAGATGATTCGACAAAGAAAAGACTGAAGCAAAGAGGATTCGACAAAGAAAAGACTGAAGAAAAGATGATTCAACAAAGAAAAGACTGAAGCAAAGATGATCTGACAAAGAAAAGACTGAAGCAAAGATGATTCCACAAAGAAAAGACTGGAGCAAAGATGATCCCACAAAGAAAAGACTGGAGTTAAGATGACATCAGCCGCTTACAGTTTCTGGTCTCTTCTTGGTGTCCGGTTCAGTGGCAGGAAAACACAGCTTGATAATGGCGTTTGACGACTGGCGCATGACCTTGATTAAAAAAAAAAAAGTTTCTTCTAAAAATCTGTTACATAAAAACCCTGACGTACAGAGACATGCACATTACCTCTTTGCCATTTCGATACAAGAGGTCGTTATTTTTGTCCAAGAATCCTTAAAGAACAAAACACAATATTAAAAACAATGTACATTCATAAAAATCCTGGTTACATCGTTCACATCTCACCTACAACACAATATGTGACCTCCCCGGCGTAGTGCAGCAGGCGGAAATCTCCCCTTTCCAGCGTTTTTCTCGTTTTCTGATTTGCAAGTTTATGTCTGTAATAGTCACAGCAACAGCTCATAATCTAATCTTTTGTTTTCTCAAATAAAAAAGTAAACTCACGTGACAAAATGTGGGTGGTTTCCAATTTCTTCTTCCATCTTTTCCAGGAAGGTGAGGTCAGTGGCTTCACCTGGACGTAAACACTCTTCATCCTGGAAAAAGACAAAAATACAACAAATAAAATAAATAGTGCTGGATAATGTAGAAGGACGATGTTTTGATTTACTAATAACGAGATGACGCCTTTGTGCTTTGCCTCCACAAGGTCACAGATGATTTTGTTGTTGAAGTACGGCACTGGTTCCCACTGCACAGAAACAAAACATTATCACAGTTTATGGTTTTGGGACATAGTCTGTGTAAAGAAGTGACTGAGTGAGTGTGACGTCCCCACAGAGTATCATAGCAACCAAAGAGCCAATCAGGAGCGAGGCTGCGGAAGGTAACGCCCCTTCAATCAAACCTGTTGCTAACACTAGCAGGAGCAACGTCGGGGAAAGAAGGACCTGATGTGTCTGTTATTAATGTTCATATGTTGATTTACAGACACAGATAGTGAAATAAAAACCCAGAATGCTGCTGCTACTACAAGTACTAATACTATTACTACTACTATTGATTGTTGGAGAGTAAAACTGTCGTCAGACGCAGAGTAACTGGTCACATTTCTAGTTTTACATTATTTCTGTGCTGTTCAGGCTCAACCACATGGAAAAAAAAACTTTGCGTACTGCAAATTTGAACTATTTGACCTTATCAAATAATAAGAATGAACATTTAGTAAAGCACATGGTCCTGATGTAAACTGTCAGTGTGTCCTTGGGCAAGACACTCACACCCTTCCTTGTATTTAAATGAGTATGAGTGAGGGATGAATGTTCATATGTTGATTTACAGACACAATAGTGAAATAAAATATCATGTAGAGGGTTAATACAAACATTTAAGACCAAAATGAGTCTGACAGCAGCAGGTACATAGTTAGGCCAACAATATCTCAAAATAAAAAGATTGGGTCAGAGTCGATGGAGCTGGAAGCGCAGCCCATGCTCACTTCTTATTTGAAACGCAGCAGGTTAGCCTATGTTTGGGACATACAACATAATAAAGTAACGTGTGTTTCTCTTACTTCGATCCCTTCGATCTCATACTCTTCTTGTTCAGATTTCAGAGTCAGTTGGATGAAGAGCTGCTGTAACTTTTCATTGCAGTAGTTGATGCAAAACTGTTCAAAACTGAAACAAAACAAATGCAGTGAGTCTAATTCTTCAGTTTAGAGGATGTTACAGTAAACGGACACACTGACCTGTTCACACTAAACACCTCAAACCCATAAATGTCCAACAAACCAATGACTGTTTTTCTAGAAGAGTCCTGACAGACACAAACAATAAGTAACACAGTAATGATAATCAGAATGTGTTTTATGAAATCATTTCTCTTCTTACTTTGTTTGCTAAGGACTCGTTCACCTTGTTGACCAGCCAGTTAAAGGTCCGGCCGTAGACGGCTTTGGCAAGTGCGTCTCTGGCATAAACAGCATGTTCCACAGAGAAAGGACTGTGCACCTGGAACGAAACAGAACAAAACAGGCCAACATCACGTCAGAATGTCCTCAAACTGAAGGATGGAGGCAGTAAAGTCACTCAGATCAAATAACCTCTTCTGATTTGGCTTCAATCTTCTTATGGGTTAGACCATGTTGGAGCACAGGGGCTGGAATCCCGAGTAACTGCATCACAAACATTTCCAGTCAAACAGACATAAGTGACACGTGCACATCTGCTGTAATGGCCCCAGACCTTCGACACCCAGTGGACCTGCTGGTTGTTGTTTATCGTGGAATATCCTTGAGCACCGGCTTCAAATTTGATGTTCCCCAAATGAAGAACACTGGCGATTATTGCAAACAGGTTCTGTGTTACAGAGAAAGAAATGACATATTACATCACAGACTGGTCTCATATTTCCTCGAGTCTCTCTCACCTCGATGTCAGCCTCACTGAACTCTATCACCGACAGAGCATTTCTCACTGTTCTCCACTCACTTTTATCGTTGATGGAGCTGACTTTGGGACAGTTCCCCTAATAGACTCAAAACATAATTAAATCCATGTTATGTTCTACCATATAAAGCTAAAATGTGCGTCCTAACCCTCACCTGCATGAGGTAACTGTAGTGCTGGCAGTTTCTCTCCAGGCCGAGCCACCGCAGCAGCTCCTCCTCCCCTCCCTCCACCAGCTGGTAGAAAATGTGGAAGTTTCTTTCCCCGTGATTCTGGTGAACAACACGCGACTTCTCCAGGAGGTAACTGAGGATGTGACCTCCAACAGCTCCACCCTGAGACACAACAATAGACTGTGGACCGTAGTCTGTGTAAAGAAGTCTGTAAGTGAGACGTCACAGTGTTCAGCTCCAAATGAAGAGTTGCATATTTGAAATTCTGAGCGTGAGTATCATAGCAACCAAAGAGCCAATCAGGAGCGAGGCTGTTGAAGGTAAAGCCCTTTAATTAGCAACACTGTCAATCAAACCTGTTGCTAACGCTAACGGGAGCGACGTCGGGACAGAAGGACCTGATGTGTCTGTTATTAATGTTCATATGTTGATTTACAGACACAGACGTGAAATAAAAACCCCAGGATCATGTAGAGGGTTAATACGAACATTTAAGACCAACATGAGTCTGACAGCAGAAGGGACAGAGAGAGAGACAGTTTTTACACAGAAAGTGAATTGAAGCCGGAAGTGCACCCACGATCACGCGGCGCTAGCATGTTAGCTACGCCATTTATATAAACAGTCTATGGGTAAATCACACTGTGGTGCATTGAAGGTACCTGGTGGTCAAACTGGATGTCCATGTACTTCCCAAAGCGACTTGAGTTGTCGTTCTTCAGTGTTTTAGCATTTCCAAACGCCTGAAAAGTGAGTGCAAAGTGGACAAACAGGTAGCGTTCACATAGTTGACATACTTCTCTTGGCACATCTACAGCGCTCACTCACCTCCAGCACCGGGTTCGACAGGAGCAGTCGGTCTCGGATGTTGTTCAGGAGTTTGGTGCTGGGGCAGCTGACGGCGTAAAACTGCAGGATTTTCTTAGAGGCTTCAGTTTTTCCAGCCCCACTTTCTCCAGAGATGAGAATGAAGTGGTTGTTGAACTCTGACAACATGGTTCGAAACGCGTTATCTGCCAGAGCATAGCTGAAAGAACAGGTCACTGTTTTTACACTGTGTTACACCAAAGCTTTTTAATACATGTACATTTTAATGAGTTACGTTATCTTACATATGAGGAGGGAGCTCAAAGAAGTTGACCCCCATGTAGAGGTCCATTTGTTTCTGGGTGTACATGTCTAATTCTTTATAAGGGTTCACAGAGACCAGGAGCGTGCCAATGTAAGTCTGTGCACAAAGATGGAACAATAGTGTTTTAAATTTAAAGCAGAGCAGCTGTAGACTTCACATGTCTGGACAAAGAGGACACATACGGGCAGATACTACACATTACATACACTATAAGAGAGGTTAAATCAAAAATACTTTGGTTTTCTCGATTATAGACTGTCCCGAGAGAAAGAGGGTGAGAGTGAATAGTTGTGGTCATTTTGATTTGTCTGAACATGAAGGTAAAAGCTTGTATGGTGGTAATGTAAAGACGTTATATGGTTAGAAAACAAAAGATTAAACAGAGACTTACATAAATGAGGTTTTCATGGAAGCGCTTCCTCAGGTTGTCGAGGAACGCCGTCTCACTGGTGTAAGCGTCCAGCAGAACAAAGTCCTGGATCCCAACTCGGTCGCGGGCCGTCAGCGAGGCCTCCATGTTCCTCAGGATGCGGTTACACCTCTGCTCCAGGCTCTGGGATTAAACAAAGACTTTATGAGATGAATAGTTTAAATATCAGGAGTAGTTTCAGATGTTATGTAGTACTGGTTTTATCTCTTTTACACAATTAGACCCTTCGTTTTGAGTGGACAGCCCACATCCTGAGGGTCGTCAGCTGACTTCCAGATTAAGCTGTGAGTCCTTGACAGCATCCTCCATGTCCGACAAGTCTAAATACTGACACTATTATCTAATCTGCTCCTGCTGTTATCTCTCTCACAAGGACACAACAGTCTCACAAGGACACAAACAGTCTCAGAAGGACACAAACAGTCCCACAAGGACACAACCAGTCTCACAAGGACACAACCAGTCTCACAAGGACACAACCAGGTCTCACGAGAACACAACCAGTGTCAGAAGGACACAACCAGTCTCACAAGGACACACCAACAGTCTCACGAGAGACACAACCAGTCTCAGAAGGACACAACCGGTCTCACAAGGACACAACCAGTCTCACAAGGACACAAACAGTCTCACAAGGACACAACCAGTCTCACAAAGACACAACAGTCTCACAAGGACACAACCAGTCTCACAAGGACACAACCAGTCTCAGAAGGACACACAACCAGTCCCACAAGGACACAACCAGTCTCACAAGGACACAACCAGTCTCAGAAGGACACAACCGGTCTCACAAAGACACAAACAGTCTCAGAAGGACACAACCAGTCTCACAAGGACACAAACAGTCTCACGAGGACACAACCAGTCTCAGAAGGACACAACCAGTCCTACAAGGACACAACCAGTCTCACAAGGACACAACCAGTCTCACAAAGGACACACCAGTCTCACGAGGACACAACCAGTCTCAGAAGGACACAACCAGTCCCACAAGGACACAACCAGTCTCACGAGAACACAACCAGTGTCAGAAGGACACAACCGGTCTCACAAGGACACAACCAGTCTCAGAAGGACACAACCAGTCTCACAAGGACACAACCAGTCTCACAAGGACACAAACAGTCTCACAAGGACACAACCAGTCTCACGAGGACACAACCAGTCTCAGAAGGACACAACCAGTCTCACAAGGGCACAACCAGTCTCACAAGGACACACAACCAGTCTCAGAAGGACACAATCAGTCCTACAAGGACACAAACAGTCTCACAAGGACACAACCAGTCTCACGAGGGACACAACCAGTCTCACAAGGACACAAACAGTCCCACAAGGACACAACCAGTCTCACAAGGACACAACAGTCCCACAAGGACACAACAGTCTCACAAGGACACAAACAGTCTCAGAAGGACACAAACAGTCCTACAAGGACACAACCAGTCTCACAAGGACACAAACAGTCCCAGAGACACAACCAGTCTCAGAAAGGACACAACCAGTCTCACAAGGACACACCAGTCTCACAAGGACACAAACAGTGCCACAAGGACACAACCAGTCCAGTCTCAGAAAGACACAACCAGTCTCAAAGGACACACACAGTCTCACAAGGACACAACCAGTCTCACAAGGACACAACCAGTCCCACAAGGACACAACCAGTCTCACGAGAACACAACCAGTGTCAGAAGGACACAACCAGTCTCACAAGGACACAAACAGTCTCAGAGGACACAAACAGTCTCACAAGGACACAACCAGTCTCACGAGGACACAACCAGTCTCACAAGGACACAACCAGTCTCACAAGGACACAACCAGTCTCACAAGGACACAACCAGTCTCAGAAGGACACACAGGACACGAGGACACAACCAGTCTCACAAGGACACAACCAGTCTCACAAGGACACAACCAGTCTCACGAGAACACAACCAGTGTCAGAAGGACACAACCGGTCTCACAAGGACACAACCAGTCTCAGAAGGACACAACCAGTCTCACAAGGACACAACCAGTCTCACAAGGACACAAACAGTCTCACAAGGACACAACCAGTCTCACGAGGACACAACCAGTCTCAGAAGGACACAACCAGTCCTACAAGGACACAACCAGTCTCACAAGGACACAACCAGTCTCAGAAGGACACAATCAGTCCTACAAGGACACAAACAGTCTCACAAGGACACAACCAGTCTCACGAGGACACAACCAGTCTCAGAAGGACACAAACAGTCCTACAAGGACACAACCAGTCTCACAAGGACACAAACAGTCCCACAAGGACACAACCGGTCTCACAAGGACACAAACAGTCTCAGAAGGACACAAACAGTCCTACAAGGACACAACCAGTCTCACAAGGACACAAACAGTCTCAGAAGGACACAAACAGTCCCACAAGGACACAACCAGTCTCACAAGGACACAACCAGTCTCACAAGGACACAACCAGTCTCACGAGAACACAACCAGTGTCAGAAGGACACAACCAGTCTCACAAGGACACAACCAGTCTCACAAGGACACAAACAGTCCCAGAGACACAACCAGTCTCAGAAAGACACAACCAGTCTCACAAGGACACAACCAGTCTCACAAGGACACAAACAGTGCCACAAGGACACAACCAGTCGCAGAAAGACACAACCAGTCTAAGGACGACAAACAGTCTCACAAGGACACAACCAGTCTTACAAGGACACAACCAGTCCCACAAGGACACAACCAGTCTCACGAGAACACAACCAGTGTCAGAAGGACACAACCAGTCTCACAAAGACACAAACAGTCTCACGAGGACACAACCAGTCTCAGAAGGACACAACCAGTCCTACAAGGACACAACCAGTCTCACAAGGACACAACCAGTCTCAGAAGGACACACAGTCTCACGAGGACACAACCAGTCTCACGAGGACACAACCAGTCCCACAAGGACACAACCAGTCTCACGAGAACACAACCAGTGTCAGAAGGACACAACCGGTCTCACAAGGACACAACCAGTCTCAGAAGGACACAACCAGTCTCACAAGGACACAACCAGTCTCACAAGGACACAAACAGTCTCACAAGGACACAACCAGTCTCACGAGGACACAACCAGTCTCAGAAGGACACAACCAGTCCTACAAGGACACAACCAGTCTCACAAGGACACAACCAGTCTCAGAAGGACACAAACAGTCTCACGAGGACACAACCAGTCTCACAAGGACACAACCAGTCCCACAAGGACACAACCAGTCTCACGAGAACACAACCAGTGTCAGAAGGACACAACCGGTCTCACAAAGACACAAACAGTCCCACAAGGACACAAACATTCTCACAAGGACACAACCAGTCTCACAAGGACACAAACAGTCTCAGAAGGACAGAAACAGTCTCACAAGGACACAACCAGTCTCACAAAGACACAAACAGTCTCACAAGGACACAACCAGTCTCACAAAGACGCAAACAGTCTCACAAAGACGCAACCAGTCTCACAAAGACGCAAACAGTCTCAGAAGGACACAACCAGTCTCACAAGGACACAAACAGTCTCAGAAGGACACAAAGAGTCCCGCAAGGACACAAACAGTGCCACAAGGACACAACCAGTCTCACAAAGACACAAACAGTGCCACAAGGACACAAACAGTCTCACAAGGACACAAACAGTCTCACAAGGACACAAACAGTGCCACAAGGACACAAACAGTGCCACAAGGACACAAACAGTGCCACAAGGACACAAACAGTCTCACAAGGACACAAACAGTGCCACAAGGACACAAAGAGTCCCAGAGACACAACCAGTCTCACAAAGACACAAACAATCTCAGAAGGACACGAACAGTCTCAGAAGGACACAGTGTCAGAAGGACACAAACAGTCTCACAAGGACACGAACAGTCTCACAAGGACACAAACAGTCTGTCCACTGCTCCTGACACAGCCCCCGTCCCAGCAGCACCAAAACATGTGTGAAATACAAAGGACAACACGTCCCCGCGGTTAAATACACATTATTTCCACACAGGTGTAGGAGTTAAATACACATCATTTCCATACAGGTGTAGCAGTTAAATACACATCATTTCCATACAGGTGTAGCAGTTAAATACACATTATTTCCATACAGGTGTAGGAGTTAAATACACATTATTTCCATACAGGTGTAGCAGTTAAATACACATTATTTTCATACAGGTGTAGGAGTTAAATACACATTATTTTCATACAGGTGTAGGAGTTTAAATACACATTATTTTCATACAGGTGTAGGAGTTTAAATACACATTATTTTCATACAGGTGTAGGAGTTAAATACACATCATTTTCATACAGGTGTAGGAGTTAAATACACATTATTTTCATACAGGTGTAGGAGTTAAATACACATTATTTTCATACAGGTGTAGGAGTTAAATACACATCATTTTCATACAGGTGTAGGAGTTGTGGAGCAGATCTTCAGGTGAAAGTTTACACCGTTGACTCTTTAGTGCTGAGTGTCGGCTCTAGTTCAAACATGACATTGTGCCAGGGAGAGTGCAGTGCACTTTAATTACTCTGCGATCAAAGAGGCCCTGTGTGTGCTTCAGCGGGCCTCATCATCATCATCATCACATCACAAGCACAGCACTTCAACAAGACAATAGTACAAAAATATACACACAAACTTATATACAGCAGATACAAGGAACATAACATGAATTAATTACTTGCCCAAGTCCAAGAATGAAACATATTTATGGCTAAACACAACTTTTTATATTGAGTGAGGAAAAAGGTGTGTCAGGAACCTGCGACAAAGATAGCAGCTTTAACCTGTGACAGAGACAGCAGCTTTAACTTCCTTCACAAGGAAAGCATCCATTATGAAGAGGAAGGAATCTGGTTCTATATATAATAAGGGAAAAAAACACCACAATATATTAAATCCATATAATTATGACAGGCACAGAAAAAGTAAACGCACTGAAACACTAAAGAAAAGTGCTGTGGTAAAACAGTTCTGACACAGTAAATAAATATATAGTAAAAATAAATAACCATGAATAAAACCCGGTTAATTACATTGCAGTTATGGCTGTGAACCTGATGATACATATCCATAAAAATAAACATATATATACACACACACATACAGCAGTGTCCATCAAAAAGGAAAAAGTGCATTAAAATGATGTTATTCTCATGTTGTGTTTCAAGACACACTGTAACTTCATGTCAAAATGGTCTTACTACCAGAACACAGTTCATTTATGAATATCTGATTTTTCAGCTCAGATTAACCCCTAAAGCCTTTGCTGCCCTGTGTCGTATCTTTATTCTGAGTGAGCCCTGTCTAAATAAACTTTCTGAATTATTATGTTTCAAGTCGGATCTATTTTTGTTGTTCTTAAACAGTGGATTGTACAGACCTGGTTTTATCTTTGTGTTAAATGTCTAAAGAACACTAAGGTCAGATAATGAAGACAAAAACAACACTGCAGACTGATGCAATAAAGATACTATAAAGCCTCAAAATACAGTTAGTGTAAACATCAAATTTTGATGTTAAGTATTCACCAGAACAGGTAAATGTATCTGACCTGAGGGGGCGCTCTATTGTCCCCGTGTTTCCAGGATGGCACAGGATCCTATTACCAGTCACAAAGTGGCAGTTATGCTCCTGAAAGAGATCGCGCTGCTCTGGCCACTGATGGACAACTCACATCGCCCCCGGCAACGCACGTTTAGGGGCTCGAGGTGTGCGCCGAAACCTGAGCAGACCGCCATCACAGACCGCCATCACAGACCGCCGTCACACACGGCCCCCCGTGACGCTGCTGTTACCACCAAATGACCATTATGTTATATACACTAACAGTAAAGTAACACTGTGTAACTTCTGGAGGTGGCACAGCACCTGCAGGTTTCCATGGAAACAGAAAGTTAAAGCTCTATTACGGAGCATTCTGTATAGAGATAGAGGAGTTACATACAGACTGTGTACTATTACAGCCAAAGGAACAACAACTCCATGGAGGTAAGCAGGAGGAGGCCCGCCACAAATATGAATCAGGTTTGTGGAGATGCAAGCCCACTCACAGTAAGGACGCATAACTTCAGAGTGCAATAAAATCATCTAAAAAGTCCCACAGTGGGGCTTTTATAGCTATTAAGTCATATTAGCTATTAAAGTTTTATATCTTTATTGATTATATTCTGCATTTTTATCCATGTGTAATACTGAAAGGAAGGTAAACAATGGAGGAGAAAGTGAGTGGACGTCCCATACGATTCTACATGACCGTCACTCAATCAGACCCCTGACATTTTAAATAACAAAGAGATCTATTAAAATCATATTTGTAGAAATAGTCAAACTAATATTACCGTACTTAACTGTTATAGTTAATGGACAAAGAATTAAACACAAATCTTTAGTCTAAATGTGTCGTCAAACACACTTCAGATTACCTGTCTCACTTCCAGTCTCCGGTGTGTCATGGCCGACTGTCGACTTCAGAAAACTTCAAAGGGAAAACTGTCTGAAATGTTGAGTTTATGCCGTCCTTCCCTCAGAGGTTGTCCTACTGCGCTCTGCTTCACGAGAAGAAATCAGCACCAGAGGAACTATGGTCACAAATCCTGGGGAGAGCGCTGGTCTGGGCACAGAGAGGCGGAGGACTGTGGGAGGACTGTGGTAGTGCTGTGGTAGTGCTGTGGTAGTACTGTGGTAGTACTGTGGTAGTACTGTGGTAGTACTGTGGTAGTACTGTGGTAGTACTGTGGTAGTACTGTGGTAGTCCCAGTGCCCGGAGCCTCTGTGTGGTCGTAATGAGTCTGTAATGATCTGGCCCTGGAAGCGGTGAGGTGGTTAAACATTCATGGAGCTCAGGCAGCGTTCACCTGGAGAGCGTATGTAGGCTAACACAAGGATGTGGAAACTCGATCCCCTCAGAGACCTGTCCTCACCTTTCTCCTCACAAAATTACAGTCTAGGTATTGCATTACTGATCTTTGATTAGGCAGATGGATTTCAAACTAATTACCAGCTGCACATTAATGTCAGTGGGGATTAGGGCCATACAGTGACAACAGCTAACATATTGAAGATTTTTCTTTAAATAGTTGACACAAATTTACAAAAAAAAAAAAAAAAAAAAAAAAAAAAAAAAACATAAAAGTGCAACAGTTAAACACTACATGAACATTAACAACATTAACAGGCATGTTGACATTCACACACACATCACAATCACACACATCACAATCATATTCACACACATCACATTCACACACATCACAATCACACACATCACAATCACACACATCACAATCACATACATCACATTCACACACATCACAATCACACACATCACAATCACATTCACACAGATCACAATCACACACATCACATTCACACACATCACAATGACTTTCACAAACATCACATTCACAAATCATTCACACAATCACATTCACAACATCACATCACACATCACATTCACACACATCACATTCACACACATCACAACACATTCACACACATTCACATTCACATCACATTCACACACATCACACATTCACATCACACATCACACATCACATTCACATTCTCACACATCACATTCACACATATCACAATCACATTCACACACATCACATTCACACACATCACAATCACACACATCACAATCACATTCACACATATCACAATGACTTTCACAAACATCACATTCACAAATATTACAATCACATTCACACACATCACAATCACATACATCACAATCGCATACATCACAATCACATTCACACACATCACAAGCACATTCACATACATCACATTCACAGACATCACAATCACATTCACACATGGCAATCACATTCACACACATCACAATCACATTCACACACATCACAATCACATTCACATACATCACAATTACATTCACACACATCAGAATCACATACATCGCAATCACATTCACACACATCGCAATCACATTCACACACATCACAATCACATTCACACACACCACATCACAATCACATTCACACACATCGCAATCACATTCACACACATCACAATCACATTCACACACATCACAATCACATTCACACACATCACATTCACACATCACAATCACATTCACATACATCACAATCACATTCACATACATCACAATCACATTCACATACATCACAATCACATTCACACACATCACAATCACATTCACAGACATCACAATCACATACATCACAATCACATTCACAGACATCACAATCACATTCACAGACATCACAATCACATTCAAAGACATAATGACATGAACAACTATCATTTAAGAATTGACAAACCCGATTAACATGGAAAGCCTTTTTGATGCTAGCTGTGCTATAGCTAAATTCTAAATTAAGGGAAATATGAGGATCTTAAAAGAGGGCAGATAACACAAAGATAATTACATAAGAGAGAGACGGAGAAGAGGGAAAGTTCTGTGTGAGGACGGAGACTGTGGACAGCTGATGAACATTTTCATGTTTGTTTTTTTTTATGTGAGTTTAAGATTGGATGGATAGACAAAGGCTTTACTACTCATATTAAGTCAATAAAAAGTATTTCTAATTTTCCAGTGGTCAGTGTTTTGGTCAGTACGTAACACAGTCCTCTTATTCCGTCTGTTTAAAAATTAAATTCAAGCTTCCTGCAAGCATCAACAAAGGCTTGTCTTGTATTACAACCTTAACTTTGGCCCAAACAAAAAGTGACATAAGAGAATTTAATGGAAAACCTGCATTAACATAAATACATGTATTATGCAAATACTGATGGGTACGTTTGCACTGCATCTGATCCATAAGTGCCATTTAATCTAGGTTGGACCTTCTTGCTTTTGTAAAGCTTTTTCACAGTTTAATAAAATTCTAAATAATCAAACAAACCTCTGTGATGGGGGATAACTGTCCTATGACTTAACCTTCTTGAACCGACTCAACCACACGTTACAGGAGAACCAAATAAACTTCACAGTCCCATTAGTGCCACACAACTAAACTTCCAACTAACTTATTCATGTGAGCAAAGAGATTCTTGTCTCTTTGTCACCTCTGGGGTCAAGCAGTGGTTCTTGAACATTAAACCTATAGCCTAAGTCTGTAGCTTAAGTTTACCTGAGACTTTCAAAGAACACCTGCACTAAACAAGGTCTAGCCAGTGATAAATACAAAACCTGTGACCTGTGAGGTGAGAAAACTGGACCACATAAAGCTGTGTTAGGTCTACAGACGGTCCTCCTGTTCTACTCTCCTGCCTCCTTCATCCTCACCTGTCCTCACTCACCTGGGACGGAGGTGGTGGTGATGGACTCTAGTGGTACATGCATGTCTCCATCACAGAGTTAAGCTAGCTGCCTGGCTAGCTGCCTGGCTAGCTGCCTGGCTAGCTGCCTGGCTAGCTGCCTGGCTAGCTGCCTGGCTAGCTGCCTGGCTAGCTGCCTGGCTAGCTGCCTGGCTAGCTGCCTGGCTAGCTGCTAGCTTGAGGAGCCTCGGGACCATGGGGCCTGTTGGGTGTGGCTCTTCCTGGACACCTGTGATCATTTCCCGGTTGTGTGAGTGAGGCCTGGCTTGCTGCTGGCCCGCTGGAGCCTCGGTGGATGAGCCTCAGTGGAGGAGAACGGTGTGGGCTGTCCGCTGATGTCCCAGGGCCAGCCCGTGAGGAGAACCCGGTTCACTGATGCCCAGGGCTGATGTCCAGGGGTGATGTCCAGGGGTAACCGGGAGGGTGAAGCTGCCCATCCCAGTGCTGTCGTTCGGGAGCCACAGCCTTTGGCGTGGTGTGTCCTGGTTCGCAGATCCAGGGAGGCCTGTTGATTCCCTGCTGGGTCCCATTTCATGTGTCCATCCTCACATATCTCCGGTGTCCGGCTGCTCTCTGCTTGTGTGTCCGGCTGTGCTTGCTCCTCACTCTGTTGTGTTGATATGTTTTGTATTCGGATGAGCTCTGTTCGTGGGCTTTAATTGAATGTGCTTTAGTTGTGGCACTGTTGGTGCGCAGGAGCCACTCCCACTGAATCTGTAACAACAGAATATAAAAATATAATAACAATGATAAAACTGAATAATATACAATAATAAATATGGATTTTCCCGCTCACTCTGGTTCTCTTTTCTACACTTTCTCTCAATAATCGGAGACGTCCTCAAACTAATAGTTTGCCTGATTTTTACCTTTACCTCAGGCTACTCTAAATCAGCTCTATTGATGAAGACAATGCAGTGAGCATTGTGTTCTTTACCAGCAGACTGCAGTGAGAGAATGTA
This sequence comes from Periophthalmus modestus, assembly GCA_019594935.1. Taxonomy (NCBI): domain Eukaryota; kingdom Metazoa; phylum Chordata; class Actinopteri; order Gobiiformes; family Gobiidae; genus Periophthalmus; species Periophthalmus modestus. The sequence continues at coordinate 44,208,361 of JAIEZT010000054.1, forward strand.
GAGTTTAAAACTCTGAACAGTGGACAGACGACCATAAGATCAAATCTACTGCAGCCAGAGACAACAACACACCGAGAGTAACTGCTCATCTTCTCCATCATGGTCCACAGGACGGCTCAGTATGGCTTTCATTTAACACAGTCAGTCCACATTGACCTGGGACAGTCTCTGTTTGGAGCCCCGTGTCCCCTTTCCCAGCAGATTTATCTCAAACCACTGATTTGTCTGTTTTATACAAGAAATGGCTCAGATGTCCCTATTTTAGACCAATCTGATACTTGCTAACAGTAAAGGGAGAATATTCTGTCATTTCTTTAGCTAAAATACACAAAACCGAGCTTGAAAATGAGCATAAACCAAAAACTGCACTGGCAGAAGTCCCTCAGAATCTGACCAACACAAGAGTCGAGAAAGTACCATGTTACGGCTCTTTTCAGTTTTATTTATACCAAACATCCAACCCAGGTGTGTCCCAGGGGTTAATTTGGAAAATCTATTCTATAAACCATGAATGTGATGTGTTCAAACTTCAGAGTGGTTTTAAATTGAACTGGATAAATGATTTTTTTATATAACTGTTAGGATAACCACAAAAACTCAGGGAGAATTTAAACTGTTAAACTTTACTTACTTGGACATTAGACTGGTTTATTGATGACTTGACTGGTGCTGTAAAATTGTTTATTTCTTGTCCAAGTCGTTTTCCAATCCAAATAAACGTTTCATTTGCTTCCCTCCTTTAAAAGTACTGAAAATCTTTACACATTTTATATTAGTATTAGCATTAGCATTAGCCCCTCCTTTACACCGCCTCTCTCCTGTTTCCCGCCCCTCTCCTCTCCTGCTCCAGTCTCACAGAAACACCTGAGCCTGACGGATGTTATATTAGCATTAGCATTAGCATTAGCATTAGCTCCTCCTCTTTCCCGTCTCTCCTTCTACAGTGTCGCAGAAACTCCTGAGCCTGGCGCATTTTATATTAGCATTAGCAGTAGCTCCTCCTGTTTCCCGCCCCCCTCCTCCAGTGTCACAGAAACACCTGAGACTGGCCCAGATTATATTAGTATTAGCATTAGCATTAGCACTAGCTCCTCCTCTTTACCGTCTCTCCTTCTACAGTGTCACAGAAACCCCTGAGCCTGATGCATATTATATTGGTATTAGCATTAGCTCCTCCTTTTTCCAGCCCCTCTCCTTCTCCGGGTGTCACAGAAACACCTCAGCCTGATGCATTTTATATTAGTATTAGAATTAGCATTAGCATTAGCTCCTCCTGTTTCCCGCCCCCCTCCTCCTCCGGGTGTCAAAGAAACGCCTGAGCCTGATGCATATTATATTAGCATTAGCATTAGCTCCTCCTCTTTCCAGCCCCTTTCCTTCTCCGGGTGTCACAGAAACCCCTGAGCCTGATGCGTTATATATTAGTATTAGCATTAGCAGTCTCATTAGCTCCTCCTCTTTCCAGCCCCTCTCCTCCTCCGGGTGTCACAGAAACCCCTGAGCCTGATGCATATTATATTAGCATTAGCATTAGCTCCTCCTCTTTCCCGCCTACTGTTTCCCGCCTCCTCCTTCCCGCCCCTTTCCTCCAGGGTCACAGAAACACCTGAGCCGGAGCAGGTTTGTCGAGGACAACACCAATGTGCCAGATGCAGCCATGGATAAGTTAAAGAACACAGTTTTTTACAAGAAATGGAGTGACTCCCAAGTGTAGGCTTCTGTTTGTGTGTTCAGAGAGACAGCCTCACATCAGGGGAAGTGTAATAACCTCTAAACAGGTGTGTTTTGCTTTGTTTTGTAGCTCAGAGGAAGTCACAGTCGGCCATTGTGATGAAGACTGTGCCACAGACAATGAGATTTACAGCAGAACACAAAGTCCTCCCTGTGCAGAGCCAGCCTCCATCTGTGGAGCCACGAGGAATGGTATTTATCTAACTTTTTATCATATTTCAGACTTACAGTGTTGCCAGTCCGGTCATAAACTGGGGATATCAGCACTTTACTTCAAGACAAGAGAGCTGCTTATGTTTATCAAAGTTTATGAAATAATTTTGAATTTGAAGTGTCACCTTATGCGTCATATCACAAAATGATTTACAAAAGTTTCCTGTAAATCTGGCATGTACATTAACTGACAGTTTGTTCATCCGTGAGACCAGTCATCTGTGAGATAACGTTCGATTTGTTCTGTTCTCTAGATATTTTCACGGTTGATGATGCTTTGGAAGCTGTTGGCTTTGGAAAATACCACTGGAAAATCTGTCTATTTACAGGACTGTCATGGGTAAGTTTTGCACATGCACCAAACAGTGGCTGGGTCAGTGGTTAGCAGTCTGTCCTCACAGCAGGAAGGTTACAGGTTTGATTCCCCGGTTCTGGTCGTGCTTTTCTGTGTAGAGTTTGTGCTGATAGTGAAGATCGACTATAGCCATGGACACTTTCGTAGGTTTTTGGGAGTAGGCTGTGTTTGCACGTTTACTTTCCTGGAGGAGTGTGTTTAAACTACTCCAGGTCCAGAGAGCAGGGGCCTGCCGTCACACAACAAAAGCAGGTGTAATAAGGTTCACACTTAAACACTGTCCTCTGCTCTGATCAGATCGGTGATGCGATGGAGATGATGATCCTCAGCATCCTGGGACCCCAGTTACACTGTGAGTGGGCACTGCCTGGGTACAAGGTGGCTCTTATAACATCAGTAAGTGTCAGATTAGACGTAAATTAGACGTATCTATTCATTTGAATTTAAGAGTTTGAAAATCTGTGCATTTTCAGGTGGTGTTTATTGGGATGGGGGTTGGGTCTCCATTATGGGGAAATCTATCAGACAAATACGGCAGACGAATAGTAAGTCTGTTTTTTCAGTTTTCTCTGTACATCATCATCATACACACTAGTCCATCGTCACACTGAATGTGCATGTTTTTAGGGGCTCATTGCGTGTATGCTGTGGACTCTGTTCTACGGCCTGTTGAGTGCTTTTGCTCCACAGTATGGCTGGATAACAGCACTCCGAGCACTTGTGGGTTTTGGTTTAGGAGGAGCCCCTCAGGCGTGAGTAATAATAATAATAATATTAACACTTGTGGGTGAGGTTAACATTGTGATTAGCATTTATATTTATTTTAACAGCACCATAATGTGACGTTCTTCTTGATCCCAAAGCGTCACAATGTGATGCTGTTAAAATAAGCTCCAGAGAACTGCAGGATCTGTTCAGTTTTATCAGATGTGTCTCTTCCTAACAGTGAGCAATTGTTTTACTTTTGTGTTTAGAGTAACTCTGTACTCAGAATTCCTTCCAGTGAAAGCGAGAGGGACCTGTGTCATGCTCATCGCGGTACACCATTGGTTTCATTGTAAATTAAATGTACTTTTTAACACCTGATAGTTTTGTCTTTGTGCACACCAGGCGTTCTGGGCGCTCGGAGCTGTTTGTGAGGTCGTCCTGGCTCTGCTCGTCATGCCCACACTTGGCTGGAGATGGCTTCTTGGTCTGTCAGTTATTCCCATGGCTGTGTTTGTGCTCCTGTCTCGTGTGAGGACATCGTCTCTTACAGTGTCGTCTATTGTCACAATATTGTTTTACACTAACTTTTACTGCACAGTGGCTGCCAGAAAGTCCTCGCTTTGACGTCTTGGCGGGAAGAAGTGATAAAGCAATGAAAACTTTAGAGCAAATGGCAAAAGAGAACAAGAAATGTCTACCTCAGGGACGGCTGATCTGTAGGAGTCGTGTAAGTCCGATACATAAACATATAGTTCATTATATAACAAAGTGTATTATTGTTTCTTATATATTTCATTTTAGCAAAGCAGCCGTGGGCGAGTGAAAGATCTGTTCATTCCTCAGTATCTTCGAACCACACTTATCTTGTGGTTTCTTTGGTTAGTAACAGTCATTATACTGTGTCCTGATGTAAATAAGATCCATTTTATTACAAATCATGAGCTAAACCTTTAAAGTGTGTGGGTGGGCGGTCTTTATCACGTTTTAGACAAAAATCAGGTCCCTATGATGTAAATCCTTTATTATTAAATCAACAATATGATTTAAAGTTCACATAAGGGTTAAAGGTCAGGTTTTGTGTTTGTAGTTCTGGTTAAAGTTATAGTTAATAATGTTAAATGATGTAATGTCTCCAAATGGAAACTCGGGTGTGTCCAGGTTTTCAAATGCTTTCTGCTATTATGGCATCGTCTTGTTGACAACTGAGATGTTCCAAGATGGAGACGCATGTGGAAGTAAGGCCCTTTTGCTCTTTTTGTGTCATATTTTGGTGCACAGCAGATAAATGTAATTAAATAACTAAATGTGTTTCTTTAGCGACTCAAGGGTCGAAGGCCGACGTGACGTGTCGACTGGAGTGTAAATACTTGACGACGGAGGACTACAAGGACCTTCTGTGGACGACTCTGGCTGAATTCCCTGGTGAATTATCACAAGAACAATTTAAGGATTTAAATTTGTGGTTAGCCCGTCACACCCCAGTGTAATTAATGTGAAATCTCCGTAGGCATTTTAATCGTCCTTTTTGCAATTGATCGAATTGGGAGAAAGAGGAGCATGACGCTGGGTTTTTTCATGTTTGCGTTGTGCGTCCTGCCCATGTACGCCTGCATCGGGAGGTGAGTCCGTGTTGATATTAGTCTTTATTGCACCTCAGGTCTCAGTGCCAACTTGTTTTTACTGCAGGACAGCGCTCACAATCCTGATTTTTGTTGCGAGAGCTGCCATCTCCGGAGGATACCAAGTGGTTTTTGTTTACACACCAGAGGTAAACGGCCCAAAAGTGTTTTACTCTTTATTCTGGACACAGTATTTCTACAAAGGTGGAAAAGCTCATTTTTATTTCATAAATGTTCTGATAAAGTTGTGGTAATACAGTAATAATATGATGAGCTGTGAAAAGTCCTGTAAACTTCAAAATAGTCTTCTTCAATTGAAGGGGCCAATTTACAACTTCTGGCCTAGACTTTGTGACAGGTTAAAGACTCATCTGGATGGAGTCAGAGGTCAGAGGTCAGAGTTTAGGTCCTGCTGAGAGGAAAGGGAAGTGTTTTGGGGCGTGTATACAAAAATGTAATAATTGTTTTTTTAAAACATGATCACTGCATTTCTGTTCCAGGTGTTTCCCACAGAAATACGAGCTTTAGCTCTGGGGACCTCGAGTGGCTTTGCCAGACTGGGAGCCCTCGTGACTCCTTTTGTAGCACAGGTATGTGCACTGTGTTTATGGGGTTTTGGCTGCGTTGTGAGTCAGTTTTAATGGGTAATAGTGATTTCTAGTGGACGTGCCTCACAGCATTAAGTCATATCATGTGTCCTGTTGTTCTCTGTCCACTCTACAGTGTGTTACGTGTCTCATTATGGCTCCTTCTTATGGTGGGTTCAGCTCGTGTAAATGTGATTTTTGTACATTCACATGTTTTTCTCCAGGTGTTGCTGAGATCCTCGGCTAACGTGACGTTGTCTGTTTACTGGGTGTGTGCTTTCCTGGCCGGGATAGCGGCCCTGCTCCTGCCCATTGAGACTTTAGGTCGAACGATGCAGGAGCACGGAGCTGAGTGGAGTTCTGAGGCCGAGCGCACCTCCTCCTCTCAGTAGGTGCAGACACCTGCTCACACACATCTGCACAAACGTGTGGGACAAAGACGTTTGGAGGGACTCTGTTCAGGATGTTTCACAAACCACTGCACTGGATGATAATCATTTTTGTTTTTACCAAATGACTCCGTGTCAACAGTTTTAAAATTCTTGTTTTTTAGAGATCATTTTAAAATACCTAAATCCAGTTTATTATAGTGAATATAACATGTATATAATTCCACTTTTCCTCTGTATTTATTTATGGTATTAAAGTGTATTTTTGTAATCTCTGTTTGTAACACATTATTATTGATAAAGACATGTTTTTATTGGCCATAGTATTGAGGAGTTTTCTGACCAGGAACCTTGACAACATTGGCCCAATGACAGCGCGCACGCGAACTAGGCCAGCCAATCAGAGGCGGCGGAGCAGCGCGTCACTCCGCTCCAACCTGCGCCTGTTTGGGCTCCGCTCGGGCGGCGTAAACTCAGACTTATTTCATTTTGTGCTCGGTCCAAAGTGCGTGGTTCTCGGGGTTTTTGCGGATGCGGGCGGAGGCTGTAGAGGCCGGAGCAGCGCGGACACCGGGCGGACCGGCAGGTGCCGCTGGATGAGACTCTGACTCGGCATTTTCTCCCCGGTGACAGACTCTTACCGCGCGTCTTCCCAGATAAGCGCTCCTCCTCCTCTCTCCTCTCTCCTCCTCTCTCCTCCTCTTCCCCTCCCTTCTCTCCTCCAGCAGCACCGACCATGGCCCTGGTGACTCTGCAGCGGTCTCCCACCCCGAGTGCAGCATCCTCGGCGAGCACAGCCAACAGCAGCGCAGGAGAGGTGAGCACCTGGAGGTCTGGAGCACAGGGGAGCAGGGGCTGAGGAGCAGTGGGGCTGAGGAGCAGTGGGGCTGAGGAGCAGGAGCCTCTGTGGGGGGTGTAAACTTAACAGATGAAGGGTGGTGCTGGTGTAAAACATTTGCTGAATGAAACTGCGTGAGAGGTTTGTCATCCGCGCTCTTTGTGGCTATTTGTGAGACCTTATTGCAGCAGAGGATTTGTAAACAAAATCCTGCCAGGGGAGGGGCGGGAGGGAGGTGCGGGGGAGGGGGAGGGGTGGAGGGGCAGGAGGAGTAGAGGGACAGGAGGAGTAGGAGGTGCAGAGGGGCAGGAGGAGTAGGGTGGCAGGAGGTGTAGAGGGGCAGGAGGAGTAGGAGGTGTAGAGTGGCAGGAGGAGTAGAGGGGCAGGAGGTGCAGAGTGGCAGGAGGAGTATGAGGTGTAGAGGGGCAGGAGGAGTATGAGGTGCAGAGGGGCAGGAGGAGTATGAGGTGCAGAGGAGCAGGAGGAGTAGGAGGTGTAGAGGGGCAGGAGTGCAGAGTAGCAGGAGTGTAGAGGGGCAGGAGGTGCAGAGTGGCAGGAGGAGTAGAGGGGTAGGAGGGGCAGGCAGAGGCAGGAGGAGTAGAGGAGTAGGAGGGGCAGGAGGAGTAGGAGGTGCAGAGGGGCAGGAGGAGTAGGAGGTGCAGAGGGGCAGGAGGAGTAGGAGGTGCAGAGGGGCAGGAGGAGTAGGAGGTGCAGAGGAGCAGGAGGAGTTTTGAGAATGCCGTGGTCATTTCCCTCAGAACCAAACTGCACATCACATAAACTGAAGTCCCTGAAATATTCTGCAGTTCTACAAAATGAGGATTTTGAGGAAATTAGGTTTTTTTTGTAGTTTTACTAATATTTAGCACGTGGTGTGAGTTTTTATAATCACATGACCTACAGACACAGACGAATAGTTTTCATGTTTTTAAACCTGTTTATTGTGTTTCTTCACATAAAACTGTAGTGACATAGGTGAACATGGCCAGTAGGTGGTGCTGTCTCACTGCTAATCCTTTGACTTTTGTGTGTAGGATTTTGGGAGTGATGATGACAGGAAAAACAATCAATGGTGAGTATCTGTCATGTTCTCATCTGCAGAGTGAACCATTATCACCCACTTTACAACAGAACAGCCCTTTAATCTCACCGTTTTCTGCGAGTTTCAAGTATCGTGGTTTAAACCAATACTTTTCAAGTATCGGTTTAAACCAGGAGCGAGTTTAAATTATATTTTATGTATTGATTTGTGTTTGGATTTTTTCACAGGCCCACACTGCACATGAACAGAGTCACATCAAGGAAACATTGCACACACGTGTATTCACCTGTATTTACATATATTTACATGTATTTACATATATTTACATGTCAGGGGCAGATAATGTGGGTTAAGTGTCTTGACCAAAAGGAGCAGGGATCAAACTTTTAGCCTTTGGGTCAAAGGTTGAGGTCTTTTTCCTGAGCTGGTGCTGTTCACAGTGAGGGTCTTTATTCCAGGAGAAGCTGCTCTGTAGATCTTCCTCGGTGGTTGTTCTTCGTAGAGTCTGGACGATGTTTGTAGGAGGTGGTCTGTGTTTGTAGGAGGTGGTCTGTGTTTGTAGGAGGTGTCTGTGTGTGTTTGTAGGAGGTGGTCTGTGTTTGTAGGAGGTGGTCTGTGTTTGTAGGAGGTGGCCTGTGTTTGTAGGAGGTGTCTGTGGTCTGTGTTTGTAGGAGGTGGTCTGTGTTTGTGTTGTGTTTTGGAGGTGGTCTGTGTGTTGTGGAGGTGGTCTGTGTTTGTAGGAGGTGGTCTGTGTTTGTAGGAGGTGGTCTGTGTTTGTAGGAGGTGGTCTGTGTTTGTAGGAGGTGGTCTGTGTTTGTTGGAGGTGGTCTGTGTTTGTAGGAGGTGGTCTGTGTTTGTAGGAGGTGGTCTGTGTTTGTAGGAGGTGGTCTGTGTTTGTTGGAGGTGGTCTGTGTTTGTAGGAGGTGGTCTGTGTTTGTAGGAGGTGGCCTGTGTTTGTAGGAGGTGGTCTGTGTTTGTTGGAGGTGGTGTTTGTCTGTGTTTGTAGGAGGTGGTCTGTGTTTGTTAGGAGGTGGTCTGTGTTGTTGGAGGTGTGTTTGTGGAGGTGTTTGTGTTTGTAGGAGGTGGTCTGTGTGGGAGGTGGTCTGTGTTGGAGGGTGGTCTGTGTTTGTGGAGGTGGTCTGTGTTTGTTGGAGGTGGTCTGTGTTTGTAGGAGGTGGTCTGTGTTTGTAGGAGGTGGGTGTTTGTCTGGAGGTGGTCTGTGTTTTGTTGGAGGTGGTCTGTGTTTGTAGGAGGTGGTCTGTGGAGGTTTGTTGGAGGTGGTCTGTGTTTGTAGGAGGTGGTCTGTGTTTGTTGGGAGGTGGTCTGTGTGGTTTGTAGGAGGGTGGTCTGTGTTTGTAGGAGGTGGTCTGTGTTTGTAGGAGGTGGTCTGTGTTTGTTGGAGGTGGTCTGTGTTTGTAGGAGGTGGTCTGTGTTTGTAGGAGGTGGTCTGTGTCTTTTCCACCTCCCTCGTGTGTGAATGATGCTGTTGTGGAGGGTAAACTCAGGATCAGAGAGTAGCCCGGATACAGGAGGATCACAGAAGAAGACCTGGGTGGGAGTAAATTAGAAGAGGTAAGATGGGTCCTGTGTGGAGTCAGGGTTTGACAGTTAAACTGTCACAGATTAAGAAACAAGAGACTGTATTGTGTGGTTAATTCTGGAATTTCCCCACGGTGGGACTAATAAAGGCAGATCTTATCTTATTCCTCTCACTGTGTTGTGTCAAAGTTGCTGTAACTCAAAGGATCTGCTACAGCTCAAATCCTTTTCATGAAATGTTTTTCTGTTTGACATTTTAAACCAGACCCTGTTTTTTTTTAGTTTTAGTTTCCGCAGCAGTTTCATCCTAAAAGTTACAAAACAATGACATGGATGTAACACTGACACTGAACCAGGCTCGTCGTCGACTGTTCCACAGACTCAGACTTAACAAACTGTAAATGTTAAAATGAAACTCACAGCATCACAGAACACAGGACGTAGAGTTTCTCTTGGACGTGGAGTTTCTCTTGGACGTAGAGTTTCTCTTGGACGTGGAGTTTCTCTTAGACGTGGAGTTTCTCTTAGACGTAGATTGTGATGCCTCGTTTTTCCACTTGATCAGTGTGTGTGTGTGTGTGTGTGCGAGTTTGTGTGTATATGTGTGTGTGTGCTGTGTTGTATTTATGAACACACTGGTCTAAAAGCTTCTGTTCTGTCTGTTCTTTAACGTCGCTCTTTCCTTTATTCACAGTTTCCATTCACCCCAAAAATAATAAATGAGACATGAAATGAAACTTTAAATATTTGGAACTTTCTTTTTATATTTGTTCTTTTTCTCTGAAGAAAAGACACATATTTATAGAACTGGACTAATCCTAATCCCAGTAAAATCACTTTGTGTCTTTAGTGCAGTTTGTTTTTACTCAGCTCTGATGCTTTTGTTTCTTTAACTTTATTCATGTTTTTCAGCCTCAGTGAGAGTTTCTTCATGGTCAAAGGAGCTGCCCTCTTCCTCCAACAGGGCGGCGTAGCACAGGACCCAAACACCCCCACCCACCATAAACATGTCAGTTAAAGAACGTCACCATTCCTTTATTCACAGTTTCCATTCACCCCAAAAATAATAAATGAGACATGAAGTGAAACTTTAAAATTTGGAACTTTTTATATTTACACTTTTGCAGGTAAAGAAAAGACACCATATTTATAGAACTGGACTAATCCTAACCCCAGTAAAATCACTTTGTGTCTTTAACCACCATAACACATGCAGGTAAAAGAACCACCATAAACATGCAGTGAAAGTTTCTTCATGGTCAAAGGAGCTGCCCTCTTCCTCCAACAGAACCACCATAAACATGCAGGTAAAGAACCCCCATAAAACATGCAGGTAAAGAACCACCATAAACACGCAGGTAAAGAACCACCATAAACATGCAGGTAAAGAACCCCCATACACATGCAGGTAAAGAACCACCATAAACATGCAGGTAAAGAACCACCATAAACATGCAGGTAAAGAACCACCATAAACATGCAGGTAAAGAACCACCATAAACATGAACCACCATAAACATGCAGGTAAAGAACCACCATAAACAACATAAAACCTCGAGGTTTCTCCTTTTCCCAAAGGGTTTTTGGAGTTTTTCCTTTGGAGAAGGAGGGTCTAAGGACAGGGGGATGTTCTGGGACAGTTATTCATTGCTTGTTTTCTGTTGATTAATTTGCTTGTCTGTTTCTGTTTCATTGTTGATTTTCTAATTCTGTTGGTTAATCATCTCCATGTTCAGCCCTAAGAGGCGACTGCTGTCGCGATTTTGGGCTTTACAAAAATAAATTGAATTGAATTGAAACATGCAGGTAAAGTCCGAGGGCTTTTGTCTGTCTGGAATCATCTGGTTATGTCAAAATGCACAAATATGAAAAAAAGATATATATATTTTTTTCATCTGTAATGTCTGTGTCCCTCAGTCGTCCAGGTCTGATCCAGAGTAAAAGCCAAAGTTAAATCTGACACTGGACAAACAGTTGTAGGAGTGAAGACGTTTGGCTCCTCGTCCAACCCTCTTCTTCAGTTCTGGTCAGACTCTTCTTCAGTTCTGCTCAGATTCTTCTTCAGTTCTGGTCAGACTCTTCTTCAGTTCTGGTCAGATTCTTCTTCAGTTCTGGTCAGATTCTTCTTCAGTTCTCAGACTCTTCTCAGTTCTGCTCAGATTCTTCTTCAGTTCTGGTCAGACTCTTCTTCAGTTCTGGTCAGATTCTTCTTCAGTTCTGGTCAGATTCTTCTTCAGTTCTGGTCAGACTCTTCTTCAGTTCTGGTCAGATTCTTCTTCAGTTCTGGTCAGATTCTTCTTCAGTTCTGGTCAGACTCTTCTTCAGTTCTGCTCAGATTCTTCTTCAGTTCTGGTCAGACTCTTCTTCAGTTCTGGTCAGATTCTTCTTCAGTTCTGGTCAGATTCTTCTTCAGTTCTGGTCAGACTCTTCTTCAGGTCTGGTCAGATTCTCCCTTCAGTTCTGGTCAGATTCTCCCTTCAGCCTTTCAGCCTTCAGCTACACTAAGTGTGACCTGTGGCTGAGACATATTTAACATGATCATACACCTCTCAGTGGGTGTTTTCACATTTATTGACATCCTGACTAGCTCTGTTGTTCTCTTTGTTTCCTTTGGGTCTGAGGATGGAGTTATAGGTGGGAGATAGATTATGTGACACAGACGAATACCTGCTGTTTGGAGAAAGCCCTCTGCTTGAAGACTCGGATCAGAACTGAAGAAGACTCGGATCAGAACTGAAGAAGACTCGGATCAGAACTGAAGAAGACTCGGACCAGAACTGAAGAAGAATCGGATCAGAACTGAAGAAGAATCTGACCAGAGCTGAAGAAGAGACTTGAATGAGCAGCGAAAAGTCTTCACTTCTACAACGATTTGTCCAGTGACCGATTTAACTTTTGGCTTTTAGATTTGCTCTATATGAGAAATATGTTCATGTATATAATATGTTTTTTATGTTTATAATGTTTTTTGATGTATATAATGTTCTTTTATGTATATAATATGTTTTTCATGTATATAATATGTTTTTTGATGTATATAATATGTTTTTCATGTATATAATATGTTTTTATGTTTATAATATGTTTTTTGATGTATATAATATGTTTTTCATGTATATAATATGTTTTTATGTTTATAATATGTTTTTCATGTATATAATATGTTTTTTGATGTTTATAATGTTTTTTGATGTAGGGGATCTACCTCAGCACCTCCAGGTCATGTTTAAGATCCTTCGCTCTGAAGATCGCATTAAGTTGGTAAGAATGTTCAGATGTAATTTTGAACTGACTTTTATCACAGTTAAAGTCATTGTTAAAAATGATTTTGTATTTATAAAAGATGTGTGCTCCTTCAGGCCGTGCGTTTAGAAAGTGGATGGTTCAGACAGAGTGCGCTACATGATCGTCATCTACACCAACGGTCATCAAGACACTGAAGAAAACATCGTCCTGGGGATGGACTTTACAGACAAAGACAGGTATGACCTCCCCTTTAATGACCGCTCCTTTAATCTCCTTTAATGACCGCTCCTTTAATGACCTCCCCTTTAATGACCTCCCCTTTACTGTCATGGTAGAAGGGTTTATTTATTTGTACATATTGTGAACTTGCAGTAAAACGTGCTCCATTGGGATGGTGTTGCCTCTGTGGAGTGACACAAACATCCACTTAGATGGAGATGGGTAAGTGTTTTTATTTATTTACATAACTGAATTATAGATTAAAAGCAGTGTTTATGAGTAGTTTAGTCGGTCCATGTTTTTACTTGTGTTCTAATTGAATTGTGTTGGGCGCCCTCCAGTGGCAGTAAAGTCCTTTTGTTTTGGTGCTGACCTGGTCACATTGTGGAATGTTCCACGGGGCTGAGAGAATGGCATAAACAGCAGTGTTCTGTTTACACATGTGAACACGGCTCTTTTCTGTCAGACTTAAACGTCTCTTTTCTTCTTCTCTCCTCAGAGGTTTCAGCGTTCACACCGCAGGGAGGTCACATGTCTTCAAACCTGTGTCAGTGCAGGCCATGTGGTGAGTCTGTGGGATTATGAACACTTCTTTAGATGGTTTCTCTGTTTTAGGGAGAGATCAGCAGTGACCTGTGAGGTAGTGTTTTGTTTGTTGTTGTTGTTTTTTTAGAAAAAGGCACATTTGCAGTGGTTTGTTTTTTTTAAATTATATAAAATCATTTTAATTTCTAGAGGTAATGGATTTAATTACATTTTTAATTTATCCAGAGACAGACATAAAAGTAGTTTATATCCCGACATATAATGATAATAAAAACACTCACAGGATTTATAAAATATAAATATTATTAACTACAAACATCTTACAGTTACTCGTGGACTGCTGTTGTGTAACTCTGCCACCTGCTGGTCACTTAGAGGAAGTGCCCTGTTGATCTCTGTCCCGCAGGTCGGCCCTTCAGGTCATACATAAAGCATGTGAGGTGTCACGTCGGTTCAACTATTTCCCAGGAGGCATTGCTCTCACGTGGATGGCCTTTTATGAGAGCAGCATCACCTCAGATCAAAGCTGTATTAATGAGTGGAACGTTATGACTGACCTGGAGAGAACACGGCCGGATTCTCCTGCCACGTTTGTAGAAAGGTGAAAGACTTTATTATAATGTGATACAGATTCAAGCACTAAATGTGTCACACAAGAATAAAACACAGAGACATGAACAGTCACATGTCAGAGTTTGTTTTTAGACACAGAATCTCTCAGGTTTCAACAATATTTTTCTGTTGTTTTTAATTTTTCTCAGGCCGACAGAGAGAGAGAGGACAGAGTGTCTGATTAAAGCCAAACTACGAAACATCATGATGTTTAAGGATCTGGAGAACATCACGTCAAAGGAGGTTAGTACAAACTGACAAAAAGAACAGTGTTTTTACTCCATGTAACGAACCAAAACGCTGCTGTGCAGATTCGGAATGAGCTGGAGCAACATATGAGCTGTAACCTCAAAGACTACAAGGAGTTTATCGACAATGAGATGCTTCTAATTTTGGGACAAATGGACAAAGCCACTCTCATCTTTGACCATGTGTATTTGGTAAATATAACACTTATATTTGTACATTTAAACTGTACAAAATGATCCATCATCATTTCTCCTGCAGGGCTCTGAATGGAACGCTTCAAACCTGGAGGAGCTGAGGGACTGTGGGTGAGTCATTACACTCAGACATTTTAAATCTGTGCTTTTTGTAATGCATCTCTGAAAGGTTTGTGTCATTAATAAATAAAACATATATATGATACATTTATGTGATACTTAAATGAACTGATGCTCTAATTGCAGAGTGGGTTACATCCTGAATGTCACGAGGGAAATAGACAACTTCTTCCCTGGGCTGTTTTCGTACCATAATGTGAGAGTTTATGACGAGGAGGCCACAGACCTGCTGGCCCACTGGAACGACACCTACAACTTCATTGTCAAAGCCAAGTATGGAACTATAGTAAATCTGTGGATATGTATGTGGATGTATGTGAATATGAGTGAGGAGAGTCACTGCTGCGTGTCATACATCTGTGGACGTAGGTGAATGTATGTGGATGTGTCTGGATGTGAGAGTGAGGAGAGTCACTGCTGCGTCTCATAACAAGGCACTTTCACTGTTATTACATGGATTCATTAAAAGTCAGTGTAGTTTTGCCTTCAACACACAAGCTGTCACAGCGTTGATAAAATGTCTTCATCCAAATGCAGGACACAGCTGTGAAAGCTCCAACAGACAGAGCTGAAATGCAGCTGTTAATCTGGTTGCTATGCAACTGCCTGAGAAGACTTACCTGATATAAAATAAAAGACAGTTGTATAAATGGATGTGCTTCTCAGTAAATGTGTTTGTCCAACAGGAAAAACAGCTCCAAGTGCCTGGTGCACTGTAAGATGGGAGTGAGCCGCTCTGCCTCCACTGTTATTGCTTATGCCATGAAGGAGTACGGCTGGTCTCTGGAGAAAGCCCACAACTATGTGAAGCAGAAACGCAGCATCGCTCAGCCAAACGCTGCCTTCATGAAGCAGCTGGCGGAGTATGAAGGAATCCTGGACGCCAGGTTAGCAAAGTCATGACCTCGTTCAGATCATTTTATATTTTTAATTAAATCTATGGCAGTAGGCCCATGCTGCTTTACATTTATTCACATTTACATTGTGTTTTTTATATTCACACCGTAGCCTTTGTGTGGAGTCCACTTCAGTTTGTCTGTTTGTCCCTGTTCTACAGTAAACAGCGCCATAACAAACTGTGGAGGCCTGAGACTGATGAGGAGAGCTCTGATGATCTGCAGGCGTCTGGACACACCACAGGAGGAGAAGAGACGCCGGGCATAAGGGACGAGGAGGCCTGGGGGGGGTGTGGGGCCTCGCCCTGCAGGATGGGTCTGGAAATGGAGCCCCTGGACTCACTCAACTATAATTACTACTTCAGACGTTTGTCAGATTCTGCATTGGACAGTGAGCCGTCCACCCCGGTGCGAGGCCCCCCTCTGCTGGGGATGGAGCGGGTTTTCATAGAGATCGAGGACGTAGAGAGGGATGCTCTGCTGGAAGATGATGGTTTCCCAATGGCCCATTTAGCTCTGCCCGGTGAAGGCACAGCGGCTCAGACATGTGGGCGTCTGGATCCTTTGGAGGACATGAGACTGAGACTGGAGTTCAGCACTTTGGAAGAAGAGGATGAAGAGGAGGCCAAGAAGGAGGAGGCGGAGATGGCTGCTCTGGCTCAAACCCCTGGAAACTCAGATGGAAAGAGAGGAGATGACGACAGGCAGGAGGAAGGCCGTTTAGGCTTTGCCAACCTCAACACGAACAACAGCAACCGGCTCGCCGCCAAACGCAGCTGTCCTGCCGCCTTTGATGTAAGTGACGTTTTGTACATGTCCAGTGAGTCCTTTTAGAAATAAACATTTGATCTTTTCTGTCCCATTTTAGGACAGTGGAAGTACTAGCAACCCTCTGAAGGTCAAGCCCTCGTATCAGTCCTGTAAAGAGTGTCTGCGACTGCCCCAGGGGCGGCGCTGTGACCGTCCAGCAGGGGGCAGGTCCCATCGCTTAAACCCCTCACGTCACTGTAACGTCCCCTCCATATACATCAACCCGCCCGGGACGGTCTTCACCTCCAGTCCCGCGTTATCGTCCGTGGCCGCCCCGAACCTCGGCCAGCCCTGCGGTCACTTCTGTCCCACCTGCTCCACAGGAGTCCCGCTCGCCCACAGGCCCACGGCCTCCCCCATGAGCTGCGAGGAGGCCGACATGTCTGAGGAGGTGCAAGGACACGTTCACGCTCAAACAGAGCCATAGATCTCACCTCAGGCTTGGCCCCTCAGAGCGCAGTGCCTCTCCAGATGCAGATTCCAGGAGTGGGGATGAGCTTTGGACTTGAACTTATGCAGCAGAGGTCAGAGCAGCTGGACAAAGTGCCCGGTTTGGCTGTGGAAGACCAGCTTCCAGTCAGGCCTCTGCCTTAATAAATGTGACCTGGAAAAGCTGAAGCTCTGGGGGCTTAGCTGTGGCTCCACACTGGTCAGAAGCCAGTGGTCAGACACCAGTGCTCTGACCTGATGCTGGCGTATGCTGCTGTCCAGCTCCTCTGGCATCAGCGGCTATAAGCTGCATTTATAGAAAGACTCACAAACACTGGGACCAGATGATTCAGCGCTGGGCGTGTACCTGCTTCTAGAAAACACTGAAGACTTTTTCTCACTTAAAATGGTGTTTGATTTGCATCTCGTGGTGGCCATGCTGACCACAGACAGAACAGCAGGACCTGGAGGTTTTGGTCTTTTGTTATCGTCTGACTTAAGCTCGCACTTTGACCCTGTGCAAAGACACGCCCCTGTCGACTGTTTGGATGAGGTCGTAGTATTTAAAGCACGCTCCATCTGCACAACTGAACCAACTCATACGTTTTTGTTCCTGTAGATTTGTCATTTTACCCGGGCATTTAATGTGACATATGTGTAAAAAGCATGTCATTGTTGGTGGGCCTTGTATCCGACCACCATCATCTGTGTTTGCCGCTCCAGAGTCTCCACGAGGACAGTGTTGCACAACAGTTTTATGCACATTCACACCTTTAAGTTCTTTTGCTGTTTGTCTCGTATAAAAGTATAAAAGGAGACACAGGCTTTATCAACAAAAGGTTTGATCGCAGCTAATACTACCTGAAAACACAGGCACAGAAACATTAAAATGCTTCAGCACATCTCCTGACATTCTTGACATAAAATATATTTTTTGTTAATGTGAATATAACTTAAATATGTTTTAAGTGCTGTTGGCCACAGATCCTTTGTTGCTGTGCCATAAGGGAGGACTGTGTGTGTAAATGTGTGTATATGTGTACATGTGTGTACATTTACTTGAATCTGAGTTGCTCCTGTTTCACGCTGGAACCAAACGGGTCATTCTTATTTTTTTATTTATTTGCTTTTTGTCTTTTGCATTTTTTGAGAATTTTGCTACATGAGAACTTGACCCATGTTACTGGAGCTGCGGGCTGCTCCATGACATATTTATATTGCATTTTTGCATTTCTTCCATTTCAGGTGACCGCAGGTGACCGCAGGTGACCGCAGGTGACCGCAGGTGACCGCAGGTGACCGCAGGCACATCCAGCTCATCGTTCCGTAGATCTGACTCCTCATTTCTCCCACAGTTTGTACTCTTGTTTTGTATTTAAGTGCCTTAATCTCAGCCTTAGCTCCATCATGTTGTTGCTTCATCTCTTTGTTGATTTGTGGCTCTGTAAAAAACTCATTTACTCCCAGTGACATGAACCTGTCTGTGTTTGTGCGGCGTCACGTAACAAACATCACGACCCCGTGGACTTCCATTTCTACTGTGTCTGGACTGAGATCTGCCTCTGAACGACTCTGAACGACAAACCTCAACTGACCTGGAACGAGAACCATGTTTTTAGGACGTTTTAGGAGAGTGACCTTAACACTTTTTATGTGGAAAGAAGTTTGTAACAAGTTTGAACTTTGAGTGTAAAGTCTCAGTTACATCATCGCAGACGACTTCTTCCTCCTCACATCCTCTTCCTCAGTGACGTTAGATTCTTGCTGTTTTCAATCAGATCATCAGACAAATAAAGAAGACGGTTTCTGGTGGAAACTCCTCATTGTCTTCTGTTTGGTACGACGTTAATGAGCAATGCACTTTTTAATAATTTGTTAAACTGTTAATATTTATCATGGAAATAAACTATTTCTTCTGCATAGTATTACTCTGTGTTACAGCCTGTAACTTTAAGTCAAATGAAGTGGGCAGACAGCACTTCTATTGAATTATCCAAATGAAGTTTGAGACGTCATGAGAAAGATGAACACTCAGGACAGCCAAAGAAAAGTGAACACTCTGGACGGCCTCAGAAAAGTGAACGCTCAGGACAGCCAAAGAAAAGTGAACGCTCAGGACGGTCAGAAAAGTGAACACTCAGGACGACTCTCAGAAAAGTGAACGTTCAGGGACGGCCTCAGAAAGTCTGAAGTACAGGACTTCAGCCGGAGAAGCGTCGTCATAACGAACAGTCTGTAAGTACAAAACTATAATGATCAGCTGTACTTTAGAAGATGACTTTATTAGTGAACATAACAGCAGGAAGTGTCCAAATATGGACATAAAGGAAACAAGGATGGGACTTAACACAGTTATGTTAGAAGAGCCATGATATTTAGACCTGAAGTAGAAAAACAAACTTGCTGTGAATGAGCAGTGTCGGTGTGTTGGGCTGTAGTAAAAGAAGAAAAACATGTTTTAACTTTAGAATTAATAATGTCCTAAAGTTTTGGCAGTGATCAGACAAAACAACTCGGGATGGGGCCAACAGCCTGAGCCCAAAGTCACACGCCTCTCATAAACTGTCTGCTGCTCAGTATTTGAAGCATAAGAGGCAAAGGAGAGGCCCATGGAAACAGGGCGGTTCACGGGGCGGTTCACGGGGCAGTACACAGGGCTGTACACGGGGCTGTAGTGGAGCAGCTTTCACAGGCCAGTGTCACAAATGCCTCCCTGTGCTGCTATTGTAATGCCACCATCCCAAAAATAACACTGGGCTGGAGAGGCCCTTTCGTCTGTCAAGTACCTGGATTTGGAGGAGCCACAAAGTCACAGTCAGATGAACAAATATATGTGTGAATATTCTGAATTTTAAATGGATGGCTTCATTTCCAGGCCGTAGACTCGTCTGTTGATTAGGACAAAAACGACCTGTCACTCAACACCTCGATGCTTGAAATAGCAGAGCGCGGCTCCAAACGCAGAGTGAAGAGGTTCAGTCACCTCTGGATAGTCTCCATCTTAAACTCAACATGAAAGAAGTAACATGAACCACATACATCTGTAATAACAGACTTAAAGAACATTTAACTAATACATGAGCACAAAGCTTCACGCTCGTACTGTTCATGTTCAGACTTGAGCTCGGAGATGCTCATATAACCAGTAGCTGGGCCCTCGTGACTCAAATCAGGTCCAAATGACCTTTACGCCGACCCCTGACCCAAAACCACGATAAACCACGGACAGGTTAAATGGAAGCAGACAGAACAAATTAGCCTCCTGCTAACTGAGAGGCTGATGCTTCTTAATGCTGCTCTGAAACACATTTAGCCTTAAATAATACTCCATCAGACACTTGTGTAATACTCTGGAAACTTTAAATGTTGTTTTGTTTTTTATTTGATCACAAAGTAGATGACAGGGGTTGTTTTACGTGATTCTCGTCTAGTTTCAGTTTAGATTCCTGACACAGCAGCACATTCTAATGTCAGAGTTACTGTTTTTTGAGGCATATGTTCGACTATGTTTTTAAAAATCTGTGTGTAATTCATATCAAATACTTTTCTTCTAGGAACGGAAAAGCAGAATGGGCCAAAAGCTCGACAAGTCGTCTGAAAAGGACGAGGACTCTCTGGACAGTCCAGAGACCCAGGACACAGAAGTGGACTCCAAAGACCCAGACTGTGGCATTTTTGTGCAGAATGACACTGGAATCTGTGTCACTGAGCATGCTCCAGAGTCTACTGTCACTGCGGCACGTACAGACCCCCAAACTTGGCAGCCAATCAGAGGCCTAGGTCAGCCGGAGTGCCCTCTCACCACAGAGGGGCAACAGGTGGGCGGGGTTAGCGACAGCCACGGTGCCACTCAACCTACAGAGGAGTCAAAAACTGTTCTGAGAGCTCCACAGACCAGACAGAAGTCCGACCAGACTAAGAATAAACACAGACAGAGACAGGCTGTGGTCTGTTTTGGGACCTCGGCAATGGAGGAGCAGAGGAAGGGCTTTGAAGGACGAGAAAATGAAGAAGACTTTGTCGTCCTGGAGAAAGACGACACCTGGGTTTCAACTAACGGACAAAACACGGAGGCTCAAAGTAACCGAATCCCATTATTGTCCCACGAAGCAACAAGCCGGAGCACATCTACAGACGAAACCATGGCAGACAGCTGTGTGAAGAGAGGGACTCGTTCAGGAGAAGTGACAGGCGGCAGGTGTCAGCTAAAAGCATTGAGTTCTACTGGAGCGACTCAGGCAGAGACAAGTGTGAAAGGAACAGGAGAGACCGGCGACGAAGACACTGGAAACAGGACAACACCGACTCCAAAGAGCAGAGGACTGGTGAAGAGGATCGTCAGACGGAAGACCAACGACGAGTGTGAGATCATTCCTTGTGAACCTGCTGTGAAGTCTCAAGAAGAGGTGCAACAAAGCAGGGAAAACTACAGAGACTGTACGACTGAGAACAGAACACAAGATATGAGCGCTGTCACCGGGAAGGCCAGTGCACGCCGCGGTGCCAAGAAAGAGGACAATCGCTCTGATGCCAACTCGACGAAGCCCCCTAGCTCCAGCACAGCGCAACAGCAACGCGACCCGGCTTTAATACTGGAACAATGTGAGCCCGTGTCTGCTCCCCAGTGCTGCAACGGAACAAAGGAAGTGGCCAGTTTCAAAAAGGAGAGTGAGTTTGTGTGCTTCTCTGCGGTCTCCACACCTCCACCGCCAACTCACGTCATGCCCGAGAGGGAGAAAGAGAAAAAACAGCAAGAAGAAGAATCAAATGAGAAGTCAAAAGTGAAAGGTCCACCACCTCCAGTTCCTAAAAAACCCAAAAATCCATTTATAAAACTCAAAACGGCTCAGTTAATGTCAGAAGATGCACCAAAAAGACGCAAGGATCATCTCCGCTCAGAAGAACGAGTGAAGCGGAGACACACTTTTCATTTTAACAAAGATCTTTTGGAACGTAAAGCTCCCAACCAAGACATGTGTCAGCTTTGGGATGAGAGAGGAACATACTTCATACCAACCAGCCTGAGGCGTCTGTCAGCCGACCTCACTCCCTGGGAAGAACTTTCACATCAGGTTGAAGATCAGGACAGAAGCCAGATTAACTTTGACTACTGCGCACGTATCCTAGATCTGTCTCCAGATGAGGAACCAAGGAACCTAGACATGCTGCAGAGACGAGTGTTTTTAGAACGAAGATCAAGATACAAGAGCTCACCTCCACCTGAGAAACCTCACCATGTCTCTGCTTCTTCAGAGTCTCACGAGGTCCCACAGACGTCACCTGATCTACAGAGAGTACACGTGGATGCTGTCAGGAAAGGAACATCAGAACTTCAGACAAAACGCTCACAACGAGACAGAACTAAAGACGTGACGGTCCAGAGTAACGACAGATGTGTAAGAACGAGTGACGTGGCTTCATACAAACCTGTCGCTGAAATCGTCAAAGAAACAAATCAAATCCAAAGACGTTCATCGTTTCAAACAAAAACAGAAGTGCCAAAAGCTCCTGTAGTGATTTCAGACCAGACTGTCAATGTGTCCCAAATGAAGAACACTTTCGATGTTCCAAAAAAGTCCAAAGAGCGACCACAGGAGGTTCAGGCCGCTTCAAAGAAAGGTAAGAAATATGTGTTTAGTCCTGTGAGTTAATTTGGGGTAAAAAACACATTTACAGATTATAATTGGTTTATCTGAGAGGAGGTGAGGCTCATCTGCTCAGGACACCTCCCTGAGGAGGAGGCCCCGGGGAAGACCCAGGACACGCTGGAGGGACTAAGTCTCTCTGGGCTGGGGGATGTCTGGGAGTCCCTGTTTAGCCTGTTGCCCCTGTGACCTGCCCCGGATAAGAGGAAGAACGTGGATGGATGTTTTATCTGCAGTCAGAACACAGCCCTCTTTATTCTGAGTCTGTAACATTATTATCAGTGAGTTATGACTGGAGTCAGACGATAAATGGAGATAAAAACATTCTACACTTCTTCCTCTTTGAGAAGTTTAAAAACGGTTCACATTGATCTGTAAAATAAATGCTCTGTTTTCTTCACCTGTTTAGAGTTTGAGGCTCTGCTCAGAATAACTCTAGTCCCTGTAGGGCCCGTCCTCTGTGACCCGGGACAAGAGGACAAAAGCGTGTCCTTCTGTCTCAGAGCCGGTCTTTTGGGACAAAGCATTCTGAAACAGACGCTTTCAGCCTTAAAAATCCTATGAATCCCTTTGCTGGGGCCAAAGGCTGAATGCAAACCCCCCACCTCCAGCTCATTCAGGGGCTGTGCACTGCGCATGCGCACGAGCCGGGCGACCACAGACCCATTGAATTTAATAACGATGAGAAAAGGAGGTTTTTAGTCTTCCTCCGGTGATGAGCACACACACAAACCACACATCTGTCTTTGGAAACCTGCTCTAACTGCTCCAAACACCTGAACCTGTGAGTCTGAGCCTGAGGAAGAGGCTGAAGCTGCGCGTTTGGTGAAACCGGGACTAAAGAAACGTCCTGCAGGAGAAGGGCGCGCCTGGACCTCCTCATTCATGTGTTCTGATTGATTACTGCCGTGACACATCCTGCAGAGTCCAGAAGGTAAGAAAACACTGTCTGTCCTGATGTAAATGCGCCGGGATGAGCCTGGATGAGCCACCGTGAGCCGCATCTGTGCAGCCCCGGGACAGTTACAGAGGAGCAGCCTCAAATATCTGCTCAAATATCTGCTCAAATATCTGCTCAAATATCTGCACTGGCGTCAGGCGGAGCGGCGCAGGCCAGCGGCTAGCGCTAGCATTAGCATTAGCATTAGCCTAGCGCCACATCCGAGCGGCAGCCTCCCAAACGTGGCCGTTATACCGGAGGTTTTCAGCGGGAAGCAGGTGAATAAACGCGGTATAAACGCCCCAAAGAACCCGCTGTGTCTCTCACACAAACTCTCAGACATAAAAGCAGAAGAACTGAGCTTTTAACAAACAAAGATGGTGATTTTGATGCGTCCTGTGGCTGTTAGCCTCTGGACAGTCCAGCTGTGGAGCCGCACTGGACCAGCACAAAAAACAAGAACAAATGTGTAAAATCACATTTATAATCATCATAAATCACATTTACACATGTGTTTGTACCTCACACACTCATCACATGCTCTGTGTAAACTCTGAGCTCAGACTGTCTCATAAAGACCATGGCGGGCTCCTGATCCTCAATGATGCAGCAACATCCCTCTGTCTAACGGGAGGCACTACTCTGTCAGAGCTAACGCTGACATTACATTTTTAAATCAATTTTCACAGTTATCAATGTGACACAAAAGAATCAGAATCAGAAGAAGTTTTATGGATAGTAAAAATAACATGTTTTTATTAACTCATTCACAAAATACTAGTAAATAAGATTTAAATGACATATTCACACATTTGGCCGACAAAACTTTATACTATAACTGTTAAAATATGTGTAAACTTGAATTAAAACAGTAACTGTTAGTGAAGCTCGTTTTAATCAGATTTGTGTGTGTGATTAAAACCCAGCTGCACTTTCACTACAGGGTTTGAGTGACTTTAAACATCAAACCATCAGCATTAGAAAAGTTCACATGTAAGAATCCTGCAGCAGAGACGGGGCCGTGTGACTCCAGCTGCTTCACAGCGGCTCTGTGGGCCCCCGGGTCAGGACTATGGTCTAATGTAAAGTACAGTCAGCTCGTGCCTGCAGGGAGGAGAGCAGCTCGTATTGTCAGATGAATAAATGCAGAAAAGTCAAGGTTCTTTTGAATAACGCGCTCCATCGACTAAAGGAACACAGTGTTCTGTTCAGGCATAAGCCTCCAAACCCATTATAAAACTCAGCATCTGTACAATTACAATAGTGTTTTAAAATGTAAGTAAACTCTGAATGCCACAGGGATTATCTCATTATCATCGAAATTAAAACAGGAGGTGGGCAACTCTTTTGTGAGAATAAAAATATAAGACATGATAAAACTGCAACACAAACCACACCAAGACAAAGGTGAGAGCAGAGAGTGAAATGTGAGATTCACTCGACACGGAGCCAAAAGGCAAAGAGCACAGCCTCATGGCCTAAAGTCTGATCACGATTTATTATTAAAACACATAATGTCTGTGATCAGCCAAGACGAGCTGTGTAGAAAACATTCTGTGTGTTATTATCATCAAATTATCATCTTCATACAGTCATCCCAAGTGTAAATGCACCACTGACACAATAATCAACAAAGGTTTTATTGAGAACAAAGTTTCCCATGTAATCTGGAAGGATGAAGTTAAAGTTTTAATAATGTGTTTTAATAATGTGGTGATTCATTGATGAAGCAGGTGGTGTGACGTCAGGCCTGTCGCCCCCTGCGTCTCTGTTCATAGAGCTCAGAGTTACACTGTGATTACAGCAGAGCCGAGTCTATTTGTGTCAGTCATTCCTCACATGAATCTAAGGACAGAGCAGCCGTGTGTTTCCTGGAGCTGGACTTGAGTCGGATAGTTTGGGTTTCTACGAAGTTAAATGCAGTTATAAATGAAGCATCAACAATGGAACAAAAGTCACACTGGTCACTCGAGTGTTTGACGTAGCACCACTTCAGAGGCGTGATCAAAAGCCACATTTAGATGAAAAATACAAACCTGAACAGTGTGATATTAACACAGGACGTTAAACTTTCCTTTCAGACATGTTGAGAAGAGTTGTGCGACAGAGCAAGTTCCGCCACGTCTTTGGGCAGGCGGTGAGAAACGACCAGTGTTACGATGACATCAGAGTGTCCCGGGTCACATGGGACAGCTCCTTCTGCGCCGTCAACCCCAAGTTTGTCGCCATCATCATCGACGCGAGTGGTGGAGGAGCCTTCCTGGTGCTGCCTTTAAACAAGGTGAGTCTTTTGTCATTTATTTGTGTTTTTGGGCATTAACTACAATGATTTTGCCTTTTATACATAAATCCTGATCGAGACGCTTCAGTAGACAAACAATGGCAATTTGTAAGAGCCATTTTGAGGCCTTTTTATGTGTTTGCACCACCAGCCACTATGTGGCACTGTGTTTCCTGTGGAGTCTTTGTGGCTGTGCCCAGGTGTGTCTGTTTAAGGGCTAATTAAGGATGTGTCAGTGCTACAGAGGCAAACAGTTTTTGAACAGTGAGATTATTACACGTGTAAATAACACAAAAACGATGAACGGAGTGACGGACGGAGTGACGGACGGAGTGACGGACGGGGTGACGGACGGGGTGACGGACGGGGTGACGGACGGGGTGACGGACGGAGTGACGGACGGAGTGACGGACGGGGTGACGGACGGGGTGACGGACGGAGTGACGGACGGGGTGACGGACAGAGTGACGGACGTAATGATGCAGCTCTGATGGACTGATGCAACAACCTGACGTCAGTTTAAATCTAAATAAAGAAAAAAGGATCAAACTAAAAACGGCTCTCACCATGTACCAACCCGGGTACATGAACCTCAAAGAGGAGACCACCGAGGACTTAAGAACCTGTGATCGTTACTGCGACAGTTTATATCAACACAACAACAACATGGACTGGCCCCAGCAAACTCCCACTGAAGAAAAGAAACGCCTTCAACAGGCCGATCTACAAACTGTGGACATGAATGAGTCTAGAACGTCAGCCAAGAACAGACAGCACCAACCGAGAACATCAGAGCACCAACCGAGAACATCAGAGCACCAACCGAGAACATCACAGCACCGATGGAGAACATTACAGCTCCGACCCAGAAACATCAGAGAGCACCGACCGAGAACATCAGAGAGCACCGACCGAGAACATCAGAACATCACAGTGACCGAACATCAGAGAGCACCGACCGAGAACATCATCACAGCACCGACCGAGAACATCAGAGAACACCACCGACCGAGAACATCAGCACCGACCGAGAACATCAGAGAGCACCGACCGAGAACATCAGAGAGCACCGACCGAGAACATCAGAGAGCACCGACCGAGAACCAGAGAGCACCGACCGAGAACATCAGAGAGCACCGACCGAGAACATCAGAGAGCACCGACCGAGAACATCAGAGAGCACCGACCGAGAACATCACAGCACTGACCGAGAACATCAGAGAGCACCGACCGAGAACATCACAGCACCGACCGAGAACATCACAGCACCGACTGAGAACATCACAGCACCAACCGAGAACATCAGAGAGCACCGACCGAGAACATCAGAGAGCACCGACCGAGAACATCAGAGAGCACCGACCGAGAACATCACAGCACCGACCGAGAACATCACAGCACCGACTGAGAACATCACAGCACCGACCGAGAACATCAGAGAGCACCGACCGAGAACATCAGTTCAGTTCAGCAGTTCCTCTTCCACACACTACACAGTTTGGTTCATCCACTGGAGACACTTTACTCTTGACCCAGTCACCACAGACGTGATCACCTGACCTAACGGCACAGGGGCGCCCCCTCTGTCCTTCTTTATTTATCAAACCCATTATGACGGTGTTAAGTAACAATGATAGTTCACAATTAAAATGGGAGACAGAGAATAAAGTTCTTATTATACATACAACATCCATGTGCATCACTAGTTATTAACTACTCCACCCTTTCCAACTACACAGTAAATTAAACCAACAGTCCTCCCGCTGACCAAAGACTCATTCAGCTGCTCAGGACACCTGCCCCTGTAAAACACCAGGAAATCCACCACAGACTGTGAAGAAGGGACCAAGTGAGACGTTACAGAGAGAGGAGACAGTTTTTACACAGAAAGTGACCTGGAGCCAGAGTCCATGACATGATCACTTCCTGTTTGGAACGCGGTGGCTAGCACGTTAGCTTTGTCCTTTTATATAAACAGTTTATGGACACATCCACCAGGCTGTTGTGTCTCAGTTACACTTCGCTGCAAAAAAAATTGAAAACAGCCTAAAATGCTGGAATAATCTCCCATTGACTTTAGTAAAACAAATCAGTGCAGTGAAAATGAAAATCTTTCCCCAAATCAACTGTTTCCAACGACACCATCACTCCCACCGACAACTGGTTCAAATGAACTCCACAACAACACAACTGCTGGAAAAATAAAAACTCAGGATATCTGTAATAACACTTTAAACAGCAGAGGACGACTGGAAGCAACAGATTTTCTCCTGTATTTTTATCCAACACAATCACATTATTTATATATTTGGATAAATGGAACACAGTCCACATGAAAATACACCAGAGCTTCTTCACAAAAACCCATCATGATCTCTATGGCTCTGACAGGGAAAGTTCACAAAACCACCAGCTCCTCAGTATCATGTGAATACAGCCCTGATCTCCAAATATACAACTCGACAGTTTACTTCCCTCTATGGCACCAAAAGAACATCTCCCATCTTCACTGAAAATGACACATTCATGTCACGGATCCAGAAGAACAAGACTGAGAACAATTTCTTAATTACTGCCAACTCAAGAGCGTAATTAAATAAGAAATTCATCCAACAAATAAAACTCTCCGACAATCTAAAGAATAAATACATTTCTGTACAGAGTGAAGGTTCAGGTGAAGGCTCAGGTGATGGTAGGGTGGAGGTTGGGTGGAGGTGGGGTGATGGTAGGGTGGAGGGTGGGGTGATGGTAGGGTGGAGGGTGGGGTGTAGGGGTAGGGGGAGGGTGGGTGATGGTAGGGTGGAGGGTGGGGTGGAGGTAGGGTGGAGTCTCATGTCGTATAGACACTGTGTTTTATATGTAAGAGTTTATTATTATTATGACGTTTTGTTGTTGTTTTTTTCTGTTTTTTGTTTGTTTTCATTGCCATCTTCATTTATGACTTTTACAGTTTTTGACAAGTACAAACCTCTGTCGTGTCCCTCACTTTTGTATCTGCACTTTCTGTTGTTTTTTCACTTGTAAATATGCACTTCATGTTGTAAATATTGATGTTTGTGTAATAAAAAGTGTTTTATTGTTGGAGTAGAGTGTTATACTGTATAATAGTATAAAAAGGTTAATTTCTTGTCCTTGTGTGGCTCTGTTAACCTGAGCACTTTGTGTTTGAGTATTTGAGTGTTCGATTTCACTGCTGTGATCTGCGTCTGCCTGTAGGGCTGATCAGTGCATATGTTAAACTATAGATAATCAATACTTAAATGTCCAGTGTGTAGGATCATGTAGATCACCTGATGGTTCGGGGGGATGGGCCTTAACATCAGGTCACTGTGTTACATCTGTTTTTTTTTCTGTTAATGGATAAACATTGTTTCTGTAAAGTTCTTGAGCAGATGTCGTCCTACAGAAAAGGGACAGTTGGTTTGTGTTTGATAGTTACACTCGTTTAATCTGTTCATTTCCCTCCTGACTCACTCTCTCTGTGTTTGTCCCACAGACTGGACGTATAGACAAAGTTTACCCCACAGTGTGTGGTCACACTGGTCCAGTGCTGGACATAGAGTGGTGTCCTCATAACGACCAGGTCATCGCCAGTGGCTCAGAGGACTGCACAGTCATGGTAAGGACATAATCCCCACGATCAAGTGTTGTGCATCAGATGTGTTCACTGTTTGTTTTATCATTTTAAATCTGACCCAGCAGCAGTAAAAAGAAGGATAATATCTGCAGAGCTTTGTTTGAACATTGGGTCATCTGGGTCTTTGGGTCTTTAACGTTGGGTCATCTGGGTCTTTGGGTCTCTGAATGTTGGGTCATCTGGGTCTTTGAACGTTGGGTCATCTCGGTCTTTGGGTCCTTGTTTGACCGTTGGGTTATATGTCTTTAGGTTTGGCAGATCCCGGAGAATGGGCTGGAGTCTCCGCTGTCGGAGCCTGTAGTGGTGCTTGAAGGACACTCTAAGAGGGTGGGGATCGTGTCCTGGCACCCCACCGCCCGTAACGTTCTTCTCAGCGCTGGTATGTTTGACCGAGGCACAGAGCACAGCTGAGCTCCAAATCAAACCATTATCTCACAGAATGCCAGAGCCGGTCCAACGTGCTGAGAATAGCCTCAGAGTGGTATTTGTGTGATGTGTCCTTTTAAGGGTGTGACAACCAGATCATCATTTGGAACGTGGGCACCGGCGAGGCCATGATCAACCTGGAGGACATGCATCCTGATGTCATCTTTAGTGTCAGCTGGAGCCGTAACGGCAGCCTGCTCTGCACCGCCTGCAAGGACAAGAAGGTCCGCGTCATCGACCCGCGCAAAAACAAGATCGTGGCAGTAAGTAGAAGTGCTGTAAAAGTAAAAGTGGGACTGCAGTAGCTCCCAGTGTGACACATGTGTCTTTACAGGAGAAGGACAAAGCCCACGAGGGAGCGCGGCCGATGAGAGCCATCTTTTTAGCAGATGGAAATATCTTCACCACAGGTTTCAGCCGCATGAGCGAACGCCAACTCGCCCTGTGGAAAAGTGTACGTCAACACAGTGACTCCTCTGTACTTTATCACGAATACTCACCCTATAAACTAAACCTGCATCACTCTGTTATATTTATTTAATTATTTAGCTAAAGTTTTGTTTTTTCAGGACAATATGGATGAGCCGATATGTGTTCAAGAAATGGACTCTAGTAACGGAGTCCTCCTGCCTTTCTACGACCCTGACACTAACGTCGTGTACCTCTGTGGGAAGGTAGGTCCTCCTGAGGTCCTCCTGAGGTCCTCCTGGGGTCCTCCTCAGGTCCTCCCGGGTCCTCCCGAGGTCCTCCTGAGGTCCTCCTGGGGTCCTCCTGAGGTCCTCCTGGGGTCCTCCCGAGGTCCTCCTGAAGTCCTCCTGAGGTCCTCCTGAGGTCCTCCTGGGGTCCTCCTGGGTCCTCCTCCTCAGGTCAGGTCCCTCCGGGGTCCTCCGAGGTCCTCCTGAGGTCCTCCCGAGGTCCTCTTGAAGTCCTCCTGGGGTCCTCCCGAGGTCCTCCCGAGATCCTCTTGAAGTCCTCCTGGGGTCCTCCTGAGGTCCTCCTGGGGTCCTCCCGAGGTCCTCCTGGGGTCCTCCCGAGGTCCTCCTGAGTCCTCCTGAGGTCCTCCTGGGGTCCTCCGGGGTCCTCCTCAGGTCCCTCCCGGGGTCCTCCCCGAGGTCCTCCCGAGGTCCTCCTGAGGTCCTCCCGAGATCCTCTTGAAGTCCTCCTGGGGTCCTCCCGAGGTCCTCCCGAGGTCCTCCCGAGATCCTCTTGAAGTCCTCCTGGGGTCCTCCCGAGGTCCTCCCGAGGTCCTCCCGAGATCCTCTTGAAGTCCTCCTGGGGTCCTCCCGAGGTCCTCCCGGGGTCCTCCTGGGGTCCTCCCGGGGTCCTCCTGGGGTTCGTCTAAGTCTAAATATATGTTTGTGTCGTCAGGGCGATAGCAGCATTCGGTACTTTGAAATCACAGACGAAGCGCCGTATGTTCACTACCTCAACACCTTCTCCACCAAGGAGCCGCAGAGAGGGATGGGCTACATGCCCAAACGAGGCCTGGACGTGAACAAGTGTGAAATAGCGAGGTACTGAACTTTTATGTGGATTTAAAAAATATGGAGAAAATGTCTGTACAGTTTATGAGTAAATGAATTATTACATTTACAGATTTTATAAACTGCATGAGAGAAAATGTGAACCGATCATCATGACTGTCCCCCGTAAGGTGAGTGTGCCAGGGTCTGTGGGGAGTGTGTGCCAGGGTCTGTGGGGAGTGTGTGTCAGGGTCTGTGGGGAGTGTGTGTCAGGGTCTGTGGGGAGTGTGTGTCAGGGTCTGTGGGGAGTGTGTGTCAGGGTCTGTGTTTAAGGTGTGTGTCAGGGTCTGTGGGGAGTGTGTGTCAGGGTCTGTGTTTAAGGGGAGTGTGTCAGGGTCTGTGGGGAGTGTGTGTCAGGGTCTGTGTTTAAGGTGAGTGTGTGTCAGGGTCTGTATTTAAGGTGAGTGTGTGTCAGGGTCTGTGGGGAGTGTGTGTCAGGGTCTGTGTTTAAAGTGAGTGTGTGTCAGGGTCTGTGTTTAAAGTGAGTGTGTGTCAGGGTCTGTATTTAAGGTGAGTGTGTGTCAGGGTCTGTATTTTCGGTGAGTGTGTGTCAGGGTCTGTGTTTAAAGTGAGTGTGTGTCAGGGTCTGTGTTTAAGGTGAGTGTGTGTCAGGGTCTGTGGGGGGTGTGTGTCAGGGTCTGTGTGTGTTGTGGCCTGTTCCAGCTCAGTGTTTATACTGGACTCTTCTGTTTTCTTCAGTTTTCTCTCATTTTCTTTGTCTCTTCTGAATCTTCTCGTTTCTTTGTCCAGTCTGACCTGTTCCAGGACGACCTTTACCCGGACACCGCCGGCCCTGACCCGGCTCTGGAGGCTGAGGAGTGGTTCGCCGGGAAGAACGGAAGTCCCATCCTCATTTCACTAAAAGACGGATACGTGTCGTCGAAGAGCCGAGACCTGAAAGTGATCAAAACAAACGTCCTGGAATCGAAGCCAGCTCCAAAGGCAGAGACCATCATGCCGGTTCAGAAACAGGCTCCTCCTCAGCCGTCAGCAGTGAGTCTTTATCTATACTCTCGTTTTATTATCACATACTCTCGTTTTATTATCACATACTCTCGTTTTATTATCACATACTCTCGTTTTATTATCACATACTCTCGTTTTATTATCTCATACTCTCGTTTTATTATCACATACTCTCGTTTTATTATCACATACTCTCGTTTTATTATCACATACTCGTTTTATTATCTCATACTCGTTTTATTATCATACCCTCGTTTTATTATCACAGACTCTCGTTTTATTATCACATACTCGTTTTATTATCACATACTCTCGTTTATTATCACATACTCGTTTTATTATCTCATACTCGTTTTATTATCACATACTCTCGTTTTATTATCACATACTCTCGTTTTATTATCACATACTCGTTTTATTTCACATACTCTCGTTTTATTATATCACATACTCGTTTTATTATCACATACTCTCGTTTTATTATCACATACTCTCGTTTTATTATCACATACTCGTTTTATTATCACATACTCGTTTTATTATCACATACTCGTTTTATTATCACATACTCTCGTTTTATTATCACATACTCTCGTTTTATTATCTCATACTCGTTTTATTATCATACCCTCGTTTTATTATCACATACTCGTTTTATTATCACATACTCTCGTTTTATTATCACATACTCGTTTTATTATCTCATACTCGTTTTATTATCACATACCCTCGTTTTATTATCACAGACTCTCGTTTTATTATCACATACTCTCGTTTTATTATCACATACTCTCGTTTTATTATCACATACTCTCGTTTTATTATCACATACTCTCGTTTTATTATCACATACTCGTTTTATTATCACATACTCTCGTTTTATTATCACATACTCTCGTTTTATTATCACATACTCTCGTTTTATTATCACATACTCGTTTTATTATCACATACTCTCGTTTTATTATCACATACTCGTTTTATTATCACATACTCTCGTTTTATTATCATACCCTCGTTTTATTATCACAGACTCTCGTTTTATTATCACATACTCGTTTTATTATCACATACTCTCGTTTTATTATCACATACTCTCGTTTTATTATCACATACTCTCGTTTTATTATCACATACTCTCGTTTTATTATCACATACTCTCGTTTATTATCACATACTCTCGTTTTATTATCACATACTCGTTTTTTTATCACATACTCTCGTTTTATTATCACACATACTCTCGTTTTATTTATCACATACTCTCGTTTATTATCACATCACATACTCGTTTTATTATCACATACTCTCGTTTTATTATCACATACTCTCGTTTTATTATCACATACTCGTTTTATTATCACATACTCTCGTTTTATTATCACATACTCTCGTTTTATTATCACATACTCGTTTTATTATCACATACTCTCGTTTTATTATCACATACTCTCGTTTTATTATCACATACTCTCGTTTTATTATCACATACTCTCGTTTTATTATCACATACTCGTTTTATTATCACATACACTCGTTTTATTATCACATACACTCGTTTTATTATCACATACTCTCGTTTTATTATCACATACTCTCGTTTTTATTATCACATACTCTCGTTTTATTATCACATACTCTCGTTTTATTATCTCATAATACTCTCGTTTTATTATCACATACTCTCGTTTTATTATCACATACTCTCGTTTTATTATCACATACTCTCGTTTTATCACATACTCTCGTTTTATTATCACATACTCTCGTTTTATTATCACATACTCGTTTTATTATCTCATACTCGTTTTTATTATCACATACTCTCGTTTTATTATCACATACTCTCGTTTTATTATCACATACTCGTTTTATTATCTCATACTCGTTTTATTATCACATACTCTCGTTTTATTATCACATACTCGTTTTATTATCACATACTCGTTTTATTATCACATACTCTCGTTTTATTATCACATACTCTCGTTTTATTATCACATACTCTCGTTTTATTATCTCATACTCTCGTTTTATTATCACATACTCTCGTTTTATTATCACATACTCTCGTTTTATCACATACTCTCGTTTTATTATCACATACTCTCGTTTTATTATCACATACTCTCGTTTTATTATCACATACTCTCGTTTTTATTATCACATACTCTCGTTTTATTATCACGTACTCTCGTTTTTTTACTTATCACATACTCTCGTTTTATTATCACAGACTCTCGTTTTATTATCACATACTCTCGTTTTATTATCACATACTCGTTTTATTATCACATACTCGTTTTATTATCACGTACTCGTTTATTATCACATACTCTCGTTTTATTATCACATACTCTCGTTTTTTATTATCTCTCGTTATTACTCTCGTTTTATTATCACATACACTCGTTTTATTATCACATACTCTCGTTTTATTATCACATACTCTCGTTTTATTATCACGTACTCTACTCTCGTTTTATTATCACGTACTCTCGTTTTATTATCACGTACTCTCGTTTTATTATCACGTACTCTCGTTTTATTATCACATACTCTCGTTTTATTATCACATACTCTCGTTTTATTATCACATACTCTCGTTTTATTATCACATACTCTCGTTTTATTATCACATACTCTCGTTTTATTATCACAGACTCTCGTTTTATTATCACGTACTCTCGTTTTATTATCACGTACTCTCGTTTTTATATCACGTACTCTCGTTTATTATCACGTACTCTCGTTTTATTATCACAGACTCTCGTTTTATTATCACAGACTCTCGTTTTATTATCACATACTCTCGTTTTTTATTATCACATACTCTCGTTTTATTATCACATACACTCGTTTTTTATATCACATACTCTCGTTTTATTATCACATACTCTCGTTTTATTATCACATACTCTCGTTTATTATTATCACATACTTCGTTTTATTATCACATACTCTCGTTTTATTATCACTCTCGTTTATTATCACATACTCTCGTTTTATTATCACATACTCTCGTTTTATCACAGACTCTTGTCACTAATGTTTTGTGCCTTTCCTTGTTTCACTGCTACAGTTTTTTTGTAAATCCACAGTTACATTTGTGTTTTCAGACAGTTTAAAGCTGCTGCTGCGAGATGTTTGTGGTTGGTTGTTCTTTGGAGTGACATTACTTTTCTCTTCTGTAGCAGAAAATGGAAGACAAACTAGAAGAGGTGCTCCGAGAGTTCAAGTCACTCAGGGATCGCGTCATCCTTCAGGACCGCCGGATCGCCAGACTGGAAGAGCAGGTCGCCAAGGTCGCCTTGTAAGACACTACAGCATCCCAGAGTCTGGAGGATGTGGTGAACCCGAGGCCAGATGATTCGGCTCCATTGAACTTGGCGTCTTTGTATTGGCTCCAGGTCTTCTTGGTGTCTTTGTCATGGCTCCAGGTCAACATTCCAGGATGGAATTTGTTATTTTCCAGTATCACACTCCAGCCCCATCTCACGAAGAAAAAACTCTTGCAGCTCATGTTTGTTTGGAGAAACATTTTTGGATAAGTCTTAATTTTTGTTTTAATATGTGGTAAACATTCTCATGTGGACTTTGTATTTCTCTGAAATCGTATGTAGCATCAGTATTTCCATTTTATGTTTTGTGTTGCCAAATATGAATTGCATTTTGATGCACTGCTTTGACATTTCTCTCCTGTACATTCCCGTCACATGGATAGAATCATTTAGCCAAGCTGGATTTTTGTAACGCTGTTTTTCCTCAGATTATGAATGTGGCAGAAATCCTTCTCAAACATTATTGTTCTTATTTTGGTCTCAACATAAACCATGGGGTGTTACGGGAGGGTTGCATTTCTCTGGTGTAAATGTTGTGCAAAATGTGGTGGTGCCTCTTGTCTCTGAAGGGCCCAGTCTCTGCGGCGTGTTCAGGTCTGTGGTGTTGGGGAGGGACCACTCACTGCTTGTTTCACTGAACCCGACAGTTCTGTGCACATAATAAAGGTTTTACACATCACAGCTCATGTTTGTTCTGTTGGTTTAATCGTGAAGAACATTTTCTCTTCATATTGTGTCAGTAGGTGGCGCCAGAGGACAGGCTTTAGTGGAGCCAGAGCCGCAGCAGTGAGGAAGTAAAGAACTCAGCTTGGAATCATTTTATGTTTAAACTTTGCTGGTTTTGGTTTAATTTTTCAAACAACAAAAACACATTTACCATAATTTAAGTAAAAATATAACTGTTGCTTATTTGTCTGTAGAAATGAGCTGTTTTCACAAGTGTCTGTCATCATCATCTTTACTTCCTGCTGCTTTTATTCAGGCAGTGTCCAGAGCATCAGGACAGATCAGGCTCCAGTGAAACTTTTATCAAGGTAAAATTTAAAAAAGCCTTTTTTGTGAATAATGTTCCTGGTTCAGAGCGAGTCTGGGGGGAAGTCTCAATGTTAGTCATGTTTTAACACTTGCTGCTGTGAGATTTGTACATTTCCTGCTTCACAGTGACAGTTCTTTTCCACGGCTGATTGAGATGAGCCCATGATTGAGTCTGTCCTCAGGCCGCTGCAAATACAAGGTAAGACTTCAACAAGAACAGTTAGACACACAGAGACCTGCGTTTATCTACAAAGAAATGTGTAAATGAACTGCTTCTATATGATTTATCTATCAAGTTCTAAATTCTAGGACGAGTAACTTTACAAAACCTAAATATAAAAATCTAATGGCATTTCAGATAAAGTGAGGTGTTTTTTTTACATAAACTCTGAGCAGAAGCAGAGTTTGGTCAAATGTGCAGCGTGTGGCAAAACCTGCTGTTTCGTAACTCGCCTCAGCACCACGTGAAGATGTCACTTTCCGCTAAAAGTGTTGCACTGCCCAAAATACAGGGCAACTATTACTACAGGGTCATTACTACAATTCATGTAAAGTTTCTTAATAAGTAGAAGTATTGACTGAAAGATACAACTGACTTATTTTATAACTAGAAAGAAAAGTACCACGAGCACTGCTTCAGCTGCTTTTATACCTGCAAGAACTCAGCGCAAAATAATTTACTACAGACAAAAATCGTTAAAATGTTCTCATTTACTTGTCTAGATCATGACCATGGCGTCTCTGACCATGAAGATGTGCCCTGCTCTGTTTTTTCTGATATTTTTCGTGCTGGAAATAAGAAGTGAAACAACAACAAGAGAAAACAGCCCCAGAGCGACTCCTCATCCTCCTGCAGAAGATCCTCCACCTCACAGTGCTCCATCAGCCCAATCTGACGAGCAAAATGTAACAACTACAACTACGATCCGCACTGGCCCCACAGAAACGGACAAAACAAGAACTGCAAGTGTGAAGCCGTTTGGTCACGACGTCAAAGAAACTGAAGCTTCCACTACACCAACGGCACGTGATGCTCCAGGAGAAAGTACAGACGCCTCAACGACAGGAGTGAAGACGGCCAAAGAGACGCCAACGACACAGATTAAAACGACCAAAGAGACGCCAACGACACAGATTAAAACGACCAAAGAGACCCCAACGACACAGAATAAAACGACCAAAGAGACGCCAACGACACAAATTAAAACGGCCAAAGAGACGCCAACGACACTAAAACAGTCCAGCACGACGCCAAAAACTACACCTTCAACAACGCCGACAAATTCGCCAGGAACGACAACAGAAACAAACGTAACTACAAATGCAACAGGTCCAGTCGTGACACCAGAATCCGAGTCGTCAGATCCTACCACCTCAGGGTCGAGGGCCCCAAAGACCCCGACAACAGGCTTTACAACAATTACAAAAATATCAACCGTGTTCCCAGAAACTACAGCGGGAAATATCACGTCTGCAACCTCCAGAAGCAGCTAACCAAACCACCCAGAGCACAGCCACATCCCGTCAGGCTTCATCTCCTACGGCAGGTTCTACGAACACGACTGCTCCTGTCCCCCACACGTCGACCAACTCGTCTACAACGGCTGAGTTTCCGTCAACCGAAGCCACGACCGTTCCAACGACTGCAAACATCTCCAACGTATCGACCACTGTGGCACAAACGTCTTCAACAAACTTTTCCGAGACCACGAACGCCACAGGAGGAGGCTGGATCGTCATTCCCAAAACTTTACCTACGAGAAAACCAAATCCTACCACAGAGGGGCGCCGTAACACCGAGGCCACGCCCTGCTCGACTCTGGGCCTGGTCAAAAAGTGTCTGATCATTATCGCGTCTCTGGCTGTTATAGCGACGGTTTTTATCATTTCTACCATAATCCTTTGCACCAAACTGTCGGCGAGAAAGTACAGACTGAGAAAACAGCACCAGGGCACAGAGATGATGTGCATCTCGTCACTGCTGCCTGAAAGCTCCAGCTCCCGTCAGCGCTACACCAAACAACGAAATCCAGTGACCAACGGCGTCCTGGTCATCCATCAGGTCGGGGACAGCGACGACGAAACGGCAGACAACCTCACGCTGAGCAGCTTCCTCCCCGATAACGATCGTTACGTTTAGAGAAAGTGCGATTCAAAGGCAACGAGCGAAAACCCTGTACATAATGTTCATAAAGGACTGAGACCTCCGCCAAGGCAAGAAACTTACGCCAGACGTTTAAAGACGACCACCACAACCACTGGGAACATTAACCGTCCACACCTCGAAAAGCAAACGCCATCGAAGTCCAGTTCAAACCATTAAATCATGATCAGTTTTGAACCAGAATAACACAAACGTTTCTAGAAAAGGTCTTTACACATTTGTACAAACTGGTTTCCTAAAACAACCGTTGTGTCTGTAAATATGAGAACGTGTATTTGACAGAGGTAAAGGTAGAAGTGAAACGTCAGAGCGACTGTGGGGGGTGGAAACCGTCACTTCTTCCTTTATGAAGCTGGTGGTTTGGCCCAGAGCGTGATCTTTACTGAGGAGGAGGAAGCAAAGAAACCGCAAACACAAAAGGCGACTCATATCAGACACTTTGAGCCGTGACGTTTGGCTCTGCAGAGGAAATACTTTTAGACCACGTGACTTTGCAGATCAAAGATGGTGTCTCCTAAATGTCCTCGGCAGATGTCCTGACGGTTTTTCACTCAGCAGCAGGAGGCAGGAAGGCCTCCTCTGTCGCAGAAGTGTCTCAGACCTGGCTCGTGTTACACAGTTTGTTTTTTCTTCTAAATTATGATTCAATTCCTGGAGCAGATTTGAATCTTCTGAAACGATCATTTTTACTTCTTCTTTTTCTTGTCTAAACGGTTCCTCTATGAAAACTCTGAATTCAGAGCGTGGACAGAATCTGCTGTAAAAGGACGACAGATGTACAACAGTCTTTGGCTAATTCTGTCATATTTACACAAACGTCGATTAATCCGCACTGTCCCTGAAATAAATGAATAAATAAAGCATCATGTTGGTCCAGATCTGGTTTAGGTTCATTTTACAAAAGATTCAAATAAGTTTGTTGTAATTATCACAGTATTTTATCCTCACAGCCGAGTTTACACGAGTTTGTGTTTGAGTTGTGTTTGTGTTGTGTTTGTGATGTATTTGTGTTCTGTTGTATGTTGTGTTCTGAGTTGTGTTTTGTGTTGTGTGTTCTGAGTTGTGTTTAGATCTTTGTCCTGAGGTCCTGATGCCTTTAACAGCTTCATCTGGAGTTTTTTTGTGACTTGTGCAAAAATAGAAGTTTTACTGTTTTGAAAATGTCAAAAAAAAAAGACTTTTGTTTCACTTCAGCTTCTTTTCATTGAGTCGGTGACATAATCATTACATCATTTCACATAAAAAGTCTTTTTTAAAGGTGTTTATTTTTCACACAGAAGCGTCTTTAAAAGGCTGTTTGTCTTCGGCCTTGTTCCTCTGAGTCTCCACAGACCTGGGCTCAGTGTAAACTGTGACGCTCTAATGACCATATAAAGTGAGACGTGTCTTGACCGATGCCTCGGCCGCCTGACGGTCACATTTTAGCCTAAAGTGGTCACACTGCAGAACTGTGACGTCTCAGAGACGTCGGCCCCAGGTCTGACCAGAGGTTTGACTCTGCACCCAAACATGACGGGGTTTAAAGTGCAGAGTCTTTCACCTTCAGTTTCACCTCGTTTGTTCGACACAAACATGGAGGAGACAGGGGCAGAAAAACACGTCACACATTTGAAAACATGTTTAAAAGTGTTTTTCATGTTTTTATTTTAGGATGTGTTAAAAACCTGTCCACATGTGTCACATTTCTAATGACTATAAACTCTAGAATGTCTTAAATATCCAAAAGTCTCAACATCAGACACAAATCAAACCTATGAAACTTTTATTTCGACGTTCTGTCAGACTGTTGCTGTTTAGGCTTTAACTACAGCTGCAGTTCTAAAGCCCAAACAAAGGTAAAGTATGAAGAGCCTTGTGGTTCTGGGGTTTAAACGGCTCCAGAGTCGGGGAAAAGTTTAAGTTCAGACTTGGTTCAAACCCGACAGAACGGCCGAGGACAGAGCCTCAAACCGTGTCCTCGTCTGTTTGAGTAAAGCGTCGCCTTTACCCTGCACCTTATAAACTTCTACCAAACAAGAACAATCTGAGCAGGCGGCTCAGACACGGCTGGAGAAAAGGGGGCGGAGGCTGGAGCGGAGGGAGGGGCTTAACTCGAGATGATCCAGACAGAACTCCAGACTGAAACCTGAAACAGCAGAGACCCCCGAGAGTCGGCTCCAGAACGATCCTCAGACTCTTCTGATGGTGAGTCCCGTTTGTCTCGTTTCTTTAGTCGTTTGTTTAATGATGGTCAGAGTTTGACCCTCCCCCGTCTCCAGATGAGCAGAGGTTCCTGTGCAGCTCGTTCACAGATGTTTCGAGCCTGTTGGACACAAAGCCTCTGCTGCTTTTGTCTTTGCTCTGACTCAAACACTTCTGTTTTAGTACTATACAAATATACTTTAAATGTACTTTACCTGAGCTTCATCGTCCAGAGGTCAGAGCGTTTGTGGAGACCCTCACACTTTAAGTACCTCTGATTTATAGACAAACTGTTAAAGTGTCAGATAAATGTTGAGTCAGTCAGAAAACTGCACAGGACACAGGAAAAGTCCTCAAAATGGAGGTCTATGTCCAAATGGAAAAAATGCAGTTATTACATAATTAACACCACATTTTATAAAATGTGTTATTTTGGGGTCAGGTCTGAAAATGTGGAGAACCTCGTTGTGTCACTTTGTCCATCACCTCAAAGCCTCGAGTCTGAGCTTAGACGTGGAGAGAATAAGAATAATGAGAATCCTCCTGTTTTTGTGCCTTTTTCAGACACAGTGAAAATGGAGAGTCGTGTTTTCCGTCTGCTCCTCGTCGCCTTCAGCCTCAGGAGAACCTCAGCTCATCCTCTGGACCTTTACACGTTTGAGGGAAGCACAGACGGAGATGAACTTTTAAACTCTACATCGTCTTTAGCTCCTGTGACCCTGACCTCTGACCTCCTGACCTCTGAGCTCCTGACCACGCCCCTGTCTGCTGACCTCCTGACCACGCCCCTGTCCTGACCACGCCCCTGTCCGCTGACCTCCTGACCACGCCCCTGTCCCCTGACCTCCTGACCACGCCCCTGTCCCCTGACCTCCTGACCACGCCCCTGTCCCCTGACCTCCTGACCACGCCCCTGACCACGCCCCTGACCACGCCCCTGACCGCCGCCGGCTCCCGTGTGAGCGCTGATGCTCTGAAGCGAGTGGAGGACTTCCTCAGAGAAAACACGCTCTTGATCCTCGTCACCATCACTCTGGTCTTCCTCATGTTCCTCGTTCTCTGCGGAGCGTTTTTCATGAGTCGTAAACGCAGGTTCAACGCCTACTACCCCTCGTCTTTCCCGTCCAAAATGTACGTGGACCATCGGGACAAGACGGGAGGGGCCAAGCCTTTCAGCGACCTGCCTGAAAAAGTGAGTCTGGAGCAGAGCGAGACGGTGGACAGCCACAGGCAGCTGCAGGCGGACATCATGAGAGCCGCCAGGAGCCTCCGGGCTCCTCCTACAGCAGGAGGTCGGCAGGAGGAGCCCGGCTCCGAGGAGACGCTCCAGACACGAGACTCGGTCTTAGACTCACTGCTGCCCAGCCTCCCCGAGGAGAACGAGCCGTGTCAGAGTCTGTCTCACGGAGATTCACAGGAGACATTAATCAACAGGAGCGAGGGGCCCTCGTCCCTCCAGGGGCCCTCGTCCCCAGGGGCCCTCGTCCCTCCAGGGGCCCGACGCCACGCTGCAGCTCATCGCAGGAGAGAAAACGGCGTTCTGAGGCTCCACGGACCTGCTCCTGAAAAGTCACACTTAAAGGGACATTGTCCTGACGGTGAGACGTGTCTCTGCGTCTCATTTATTTATTGAGACTTTGTGTTTCTGGAGTTTGACTCAGAACAAAGACTCACAGCAAAAATGAAAAGTTCAGAACCAAAAGTTTTGTCTCATGTTTCAGGTTTTATGTCCCCACAGACTCACCGTCCTCCAGCCGCACGACACAGACTCTGTCATCACAATATTCTGTGTGTGTGTCTTTCTGAGTGTATCTCTGTGTGTGTGTCTGTATCTCTCCGAGTGTGCGCTTGTGTCTGTGTGTCTGAATGTGCATCTCTCTGACTCTCTGTGTGTGTGTCTGTGTGTGTCGTTCTGAGTGTGTATCTCTGAGTGTGTATCTGTGTGTGTGTCTGTATCTCTCTGTGTGCGCTTGTGTCTGTGTGTATCTCTGTGTGTGTCTGAGTGTGTATCTGAGTGTGTATCTCTGTGTGTGTCTGAGTGTGTATCTGAGTGTGCACTTGTGTCTGAGCAGAAATAAAGTCAAAGTTTTTCCATAAAAAAATAAATCTGAAGACCTACAGTGTTATTTTTAATATTTATTTTTTTGAAAAGCCAGGGGCCCTTCTAAAAAGCCAGGGGCCCTTCTAAAAATCCAGGGGCCCTTCTGAAGCCGCACTGGCCTTTTGCATATAAATAAAAGTGATTAAAAAGCGCCTGATAAGTGCTTTGTTTTTCCACTGCAGCTTTTCAAACACAAAAGAACAAAAACTGTCATAAATAAGGCTCCGACAGCTCAGTGTGTGCGTCGCTTTGTGCGTCGCTTTGTGCGTCGCTTTGTGCGTCGCTTTGTGCGTCGCTTTGTGCGTCGCTTTGTGCGTTAATGTGACAGGAGTAAAGACGTGAGGGTCGTGTGCGTTTACAGATGTACTGGGTGTACCTCAACACTGCAGTAACATGAGGTCTGTACTAGAGGGAGCTACAGAGCAGTGTTCAGACGACCCGGGCGGCGTCCTGCTGCTCGTCCTGCTGCTCGTCCTGCTGCTCGTCCTGCTGCTCGTCCTGCTGCTCGTCCTGCTGCTTCAGGCGATAGTCGGCCAGAGCTGCTTTGATGGCGTCTTCAGCGAGCACTGAGAGAGAAACAGTTTAGACTCAAACATCACACGAGAAAAAAGAATAAAAGAGTCAGACTCACTGGAGCAGTGGAGTTTCACCGGAGGAAGACACAGCTCTTTGGCGATGTCGGTGTTTTTAATGGTCAGTGCCTCATCCACCTGTGGAACAATGAGTCAATTCAGTATTTGTACTTTAAAACACTGTATATTCAGTATTTGTACTTTAAAAACAGTATATATTCTGTATTTGTACTTTAAAAACAGTATATATTCTGTATTTGTACTTTAAAAACAGTATATATTCTGTATTTGTACTTTAAAAACAGTGTATATTCTGTATTTGTACTTTAAAAACAGTGTATATTCTGTATTTGTACTTTAAAAACAGTGTATATTCTGTATTTGTACTTTAAAAACAGTGTATATTCTGTATTTGTACTTTAAAAACAGTGTATATTCTGTATTTGTACTTTAAAAAAACAGTGTATATTCAGTATTTGTACTTTAAAAACAGTGTAATTCTGTATTTGTACTTTAAAAACAGTGTATATTCTGTATTTGTACTTTAAAAACAGTGTATATTCTGTATTTGTACTTTAAAAACAGTGTATATTCAGTATTTGTACTTTAAAAACAGTGTATATTCTGTATTTGTACTTTAAAAACAGTGTATATTCTGTATTTGTACTTTAAAAACAGTGTATATTCAGTATTTGTACTTTAAAAACAGTGTATATTCTGTATTTGTACTTTAAAAACAGTGTATATATTCTGTATTTGTACTTTAAAAACAGTGTATATTCTGTATTTGTACTTTAAAAACAGTATATTCAGTATTTGTACTTTAAAAACAGTGTATTCTGTATTTGTACTTTAAAAAACAGTGTATATTCTGTATTTGTACTTTAAGAACAGTGTATATTCAGTATTTGTACTTTAAGAACAGTGTATATTCTGTATTTGTACTTTAAAAACACAGTGTATATTCTGTATTTGTACTTTAAAAACAGTGTATATTCTGTATTTGTACTTAAAAAAACAGTGTATATTCTGTATTTGTACTTTTAAAAACAGTGTATATTCTGTATTTGTACTTTAAAAAAACAGTGTATATTCTGTATTTGTACTTTAAAAACAGTGTATAT
This sequence comes from Periophthalmus modestus, assembly GCA_019594935.1. Taxonomy (NCBI): domain Eukaryota; kingdom Metazoa; phylum Chordata; class Actinopteri; order Gobiiformes; family Gobiidae; genus Periophthalmus; species Periophthalmus modestus. The sequence continues at coordinate 44,252,639 of JAIEZT010000054.1, forward strand.
TCAGTATTTGTACTTTAAAAACAGTGTATATTCTGTATTTGTACTTTAAAAAACAGTGTATATTCTGTATTTGTACTTTAAAGCAGTGTATTCTGTGTAGTACTCACGGACTTGCCCTTCACCCACTCCGTCGCCAAAGAGCTGGAGGCGATGGCCGAACCGCAGCCGAACGTTTTGAACCTGGCGTCTACGATCTTCCCCTGGTCGTCCACCTCAATCTGTGGAAATCATTATTTTTATTAAATTATTATTAAAGTGTCGCTCTAGAAGTTTAAGAGACGTTTGTTAAAATGTTTCTCATTTTTTTAAAGTTTGATTAAAGTTCATCTGTGACTCACTGGTCCTTGTTTCTGTTTTGGAGACAGAACCTGATCGTTCTAAATGAAAGATGCTTTTTCAAAATTAGGCAGAATTTTCTGTAAAGTTTCACTATTTAATGTCAAAGTTTTTTTTTGTCCTCGTTGTAAACTTTGTGCGTTCCTGTAGGTGGCGCTCTGGCCTTGATCACTGTGACATATCAGTCAGTGCTACAAGTGAATCAGAACCAACACAGACTAAGTGCAGAAGAGGAGTGTGCCCCCTGCTGGCCAACTGTCAAAAATGCCCCAAATCCAGATACAATTTATAGAAACCGTCAGGAGGATCTCTGGAGTATTACGCTCCAGAACCATCCTCCTCCAGAACCATCCTCCTCCAGAACCATCCTCTGCTCCAGAACCATCCTCCTCCAGAACCATCCTCTGCTCCAGAACCATCCTCCTCCAGAACCATCCTCCTCCAGAACCATCCTCTGCTCCAGAACCATCCTCGCTCCAGAACCATCCTCTGCTCCAGAACCATCCTCCTCCAGAACCATCCTCTGCTCCAGAACCATCCTCCTCCAGAACCATCCTCCTCCAGAACCATCCTCCTCCAGAACCTTCCTCCTCTAGAACCATCCTCCGCTCCAGAACCTTCCTCCTCCAGAACCTTCCTCCTCCAGAACCATCCTCTGTTCCAGAACCATCCTCTGCTCCAGAACCATCCTCCTCTAGAACCATCCTCTGCTCCAGAACCATCCTCCTCCAGAACCATCCTCTGCTCCAGAACCATCCTCCTCTAGAACCATCCTCTGCTCCAGAACCATCCTCCTCCAGAACCATCCTCTGCTCCAGAACCATCCTCCTCTAGAACCATCCTGCTCCAGAACCATCCTCCTCCAGAACCATCCTCTGCTCCAGAACCATCCTCCTCTAGAACCATCCTCTGCTCCAGAACCATCCTCCTCCAGAACCATCCTCTGCTCCAGAACCATCCTCCTCTAGAACCATCCTCCTCCAGAACCATCCTCTGCTCCAGAACCTTCCTCCTCCAGAAGGTCCAGCTCGTTCCAGTCGGGTCCAGGTCGTGTCCCGTTGACCTGGTTCTGTCGAGTCATTTTATCATTTTTTCCGGTCTGTATCTTCGTGAGACTTTTTAGGGTAAAAAATGAAAATATTTTTGTGGAAAAATAAAAATCAGTGGTGAACAAAGCCGTGAGTTCCTTCTGCCTCAGGACGAGTATCATGACGTGTTAATGAAGATATTATGTGTTAATAACATGTTAAGTAATCCAGAACTCAAGATGCTGTTACACTCTTCATATTTTTCGACACAAGGTGGCGCCAGTGTGTAACGACAGGCAGTAACTGATGAGGAAACTTCACATTTTACAAACAAAAACAGTTTTTTTAAATAGTCGGTGAAAGTGTAAATCCACGTTGAGTCACTGAACCTCAAACACGTCGCTTCAGGCCTTTTCACGGTTTTATCATCTTATTTATGAAGAGCATTTGAAAAGAGTAAAAACCTGAAGCTTCATGACGTCTCCACAGGCCGGAGCTCCCACCAAACCCGTCCCCACCTTCCTCGAGTTTTTATCCAGAGAACCAACGTTTCTGGGGTTTTCATAATGATCCACAACCTGAACAAAAAGAACAAGAACGTGAGGAAAAAGACCAGAAAGTGACCACACTGAACACACTGAACACACTGAACACACTGAACACACACACTGAACACACACACACACACTGAACACACTGAACACACTGAACACACACACTGAACACACTGAACACACTGAACACACACACTGAACACACACTGAACACACAGACTGAACACACACAACACACTGAACACACTGAACACACACACTGAACACACACACTGAACACACTGAACACACACTGAACACACACTGAACACACACACTGAACACACACTGAACACACAGACTGAACACACAGACTGAACACACACACTGAACACACACTGAACACTCTGAACACAGACTGAACACAGACTAAACACACACACTGAACACACAGTGACCCTCCAGATTCCTGCTGAGTCACTGTGATAAAAACTGTTTCAGCCTCGTGTGTTTGGTTCTTTCTTATTTTAAAGTTTAAATCTTCAGTTTGAACAGGACGAGATTCATGTTTTTGTGTCTAAAACTTTAAAACTCAGAGACAAACATAAAAAAAAATAAACTGGAGCAAAAAATCTGCTCAAAACAAAAGAAATGTTTAAATCTGTCACTGGACTGTGGTCAGACAGAGACACGGGGGACACAAGGGGACACAGGGGGACACAGGGACAATGAGGGACACGGGGGGGGACACAGGGGGACAATGAGGGACACGGGGGGACAATGAGGGACACGGGGGGACACAGGGAGACAATGAGGGACACGGGGACAATGAGGGACACGGGGACAATGAGGGACACGGGGGGACAATGGGGGACAATGAGGGACACGGGGGGACAATGAGGGACAATGAGAGACACGGAGGGACACAGCTTTACGCCTGTCAGCTCATTACATCAGCTCTTTATGTCACAAAAACAAGACCTGTTTGTTACAGAGAATAAAGTTTATTTATATAAGACACATATTTATACAGTAAAACTCTGTGCTGCACATACTGTCTACATGCAGTAAATACTCTGTAAACTTTACTCTTACAGTCTGTATAAATATTGTCCAGGAGGCTGGATGTCCCTCGGAGAGACACCTCTGGACCCCTCTTTCCTCCTGTCCCTCTGTCCTCTGTGTCCCTCTGTCACCTCTGTGTCCCTCTGTGTCCCTCTGTGTAAAGTCTGTCCTCTGTGTCCCTCTGTCCTCAGTGTCCCTCTGTCCTCAGTGTCCCTCTGTCCTCAGTGTCCCTCTGTGTCCCTCTGTGTCCCTCTGTCCTCTGTGTCCCTCTGTCCTCAGTGTCCCTCTGTCCTCAGTGTCCCTCTCTGTCTCCTCTGTGTCCCTCTGTCCCTCTGTCCTGTGTCCCTCTGTCCTCAGTGTCCCTCTGTCCTCAGTGTCCCTCTGTCCTCAGTGTCCCTCTGTCCCTCTGTCCTCAGTGTCCCTCTGTCCTCTGTGTCCACTGTAAAAATAACCTCAGTTTGTTGTTTTTTTGTTTGTTTTTGTTTTTTGTCCTTGACAGATTCAAACTGCGCAGTTAAACTGTGACATAACAAACAGAACAAACATAACGAACATTTCCGCGGTGTAAATGCAGCTTTAAACTTTACCTTCACGTGATAAAAACACCTGCTGAAAAGCTCCGGAGTGGACAGTCTCCTGGTCAGAAAAGATAAAGGACAAAAACATCTGCCCACAGGACCCGCCATGTTGGCTCGTGACGAACTTTAAATGATCCAGGCTAAAGCTAGCAAAGAAGAAGAGGGCGGGAAGAGCCGGAGAGGCACGGAAAGAGCCGAGAGAAACCGAACAGAGGCACGGAAAGAGCCGAGTGAAGCCGAACAGAGGCACGGAAAGAGCCGAGAGAAGCCGAACAGAGGCACGGAAAGAGCCGAGTGAAGCCGAAGAGAGGCACGGAAAGAGCCGAGTGAAGCCGAACAGAGGCACGGAAAGAGCCGAGTGAAGCCGAACAGAGGCACGGAAAGAGCCGAGAGAAGCCGAACAGAGGCACGGAAAGAGCCGAGAGAAGCCGAACAGAGGCACGGAAAGAGCCGAGTGAAGCCGAAGAGAGGCACGGAAAGAGCCGAGTGAAGCCGAACAGAGGCACGGAAAGAGCCGAGAGAAGCCGAACAGAAGAACCGAGAGAAGCCGACGAGAGGCACGGAAAGAGCCGAGAGACAGAGGCACGGAAAGAGCCGAGAGAATCCTGAAATTCAGTTTTTCTATTTTCAGATGAAAGACTGAAGATTGAACTGAAGAATATAAAAACATGTGTTGTACAGACTGTGTATATAAATGGGTGAAGCTAACTAGAGGCACTGCTTTGTCAGTGTGAACCCATCTTTTTTGTAGAAAATCAAACAAACTAAATGTGTGATTTCCTCGTGTGGAGTAAGCCCTTTCAGAAGCCCTTTATGAAGACAGTAAAACCAAGGCCAGTAACGTCACCCGGACCAGCGTCACCGGGGCCTCACCCTGGAGCCAGGCCTGGGGTGGGTGCTCGAGAGCGAGTGCCTGGTGGCCGGGCCTTTCCCCAGGGGAAAGAGAGATCCGGGCGGCAGTCGACGGCGGGGGCCCCGGGGGTGTGACTCTGGGAATGACTCTGGGAGTGACTCTTTGACTCTGAGTCAAGAGAGTGACTCTGGGTGTGACTCTGGGAGTGACTCTTTGACTCTGGGAGTGACTCTGGGAGTGACTCTTTGAGTGACTCTGGGAGTGACTCTTTGACTCTGGGAGTGACTCTTTGACTCTGGGTGTGACTCTGGGAGTGACTCTGGGAGTGACTCTTTGACTCTGAGTCAAGAGAGTGACTCTGGGAGTGACTCTGGGAGTGACTCTTTGACTCTGGGAGTGACTCTGGGAGTGACTCTTTGACTCTGGGAGTGACTCTGGGAGTGACTTGTGCTGGACATAAAGTTGCGTTGTCAGTTTGTTCCATCGTGATCGTTTCTTTCAGGATTTTGGGGAAGTGTTAAAAAGTTGAATCCACAGAAAAGTCAAACTCTGCAGTTGTTGTTTTTTTCCACTGAGTCGTGTCATTATGATAAATTTTACACATTTATATTTGATATTAACCTGCTCCAATAAAGGTCAAATAAAAACATTTTATTATAAACATAGTTTATATTTAGTTATTTAGTTTAGTTTTATTTGGTTCGACTGTGTGATTATTATATAATAAATAATTTACATATATATATATTGACTGTGTGATTATTATATATTATACATTTGTGAAAATGCAGTTTGTTGGATTCTCTGTGTTTTTCTCTTATAAATGTTTTTTCTGAGTCACGGAGGCTCAGGTCGGACAGTTGCATCATGGTTAAAAGTCTGAGGAAACTGAAGTGAGAAGTGAATCTTTCATGTTTATGTCGTAAACGAGGTGAAAGAGCTCGACGCGCAGCACAGTGAGTATGTTTAAATTACTTTAATTTCACCTGAAACAAAAGGGAAGTGTTTTTCTTTTATAACAAGGGACATTATTGTTTTTTATTCAAGAAGTGAAACAGATGACGAGCGTTTTTTGTTTCTGATGAACAAGAAATCTATAAAACAACTGACTTTTCTGTTTCTGTGATTATTAAAGTCATCCTCATCAGTCTGTGTTTTTACATGTTTTCAGCTCATGTTTTTGTGTTTTTTTATGTGTTTTCAACTCATACCTTTGTGTTTTTACATGTTTTCAGCTCCATGTCTGTGTTTTTACATGTTTTCAGCTCATGTTTTTGTGTTTTTACATGTTTTCAGCTCATACCTTTGAGTTTTTACATGTTTTTAGCTCATATCTTTGTGTTTTTACATGTTTTCAGCACATGTTTTTGTGTTTTTACATGTTTTCAGCTCATGCCTTTGTGTTTTTACATGTTTTTAGCTCATATCTTTGTGTTTTTACATGTTTTCAGCTCATGCTTTTGTGTTTTTACGTTTTCAGCTCATGCTTTTGTGTTTTTACATGTTTTCAGCTCATATCTTTGTGTTTTTACATGTTTTCAGCTCATGCTTTTTTGTTTTTACATGTTTTCAGCTCATGTTTTTGTGTTTTTACATGTTTTCAGCTCATGTTTTTGTGTTTTTACATGTTTTTAGCTCATGTCTTTGTGTTTTTACATGTTTTTAGCTCCTGTTTTTGTGTTTTTACATGTTTTCAGCTCACATCTTTGTGTTTTTACATGTTTTTAGCTCATGTCTGTGTGTTTTTAAATGTTTTCAGCTCATATCTTTGTGTTTTTACATGTTTTAGCTCATATCTTTGTGTTTTTACATGTTTTCAGCTTATGTCTTTGTGTTTTTTATGTTTTCAGCTCATACCTTTGTGTTTTTTAAATGTTTTCAGCTCCATGTCTATGTGTTTTTACATGTTTTCAGCTCATGTTTTTGTGTTTTTACATGTTTTTAGCTCATGTCTTTGTGTTTTACATGTTTTCAGCTCATGTTTTTGTGTTTTTACATGTTTTCAGCTCATGTTTTTGTGTTTTTACATGTTTTCAGCTCCATGTCTGTGTGTTTTTACATGTTTTCAGCTCATGTTTTTGTGTTTTTACATGTTTTCAGCGCATGTCTTTGGTTTTTACATGTTTTCAGCTCATACCTTTGTGTTTTTACATGTTTTCAGCTCATGTCTTTGTGTTTTTACATGTTTTCAGCTCATGTCTTTGTGTTTTTACATGTTTTAAGCTGATGTTTTTGTGTTTTTACATGTTTTCAGCTCATGTCTTTGTGTTTTTACATGTTTTAAGCTGATGTTTTTGTGTTTTTACATGTTTTCAGCACATGTCTTTGTGTTTTTACATGTTTTCAGCTCATGTCTTTGTGTTTTTACATGTTTTAACTCATATCTTTGTGTTTTTATATGTTTTCAGCTCACGTCTTTGTGTTTTTACATGTTTTCAGCTCATGTTTTTGTGTTTTTACATGTTTTCAGCTCATGTTTCTGTGTTTTTACATGTTTTCAGCTCATGTCTTTGTGTTTTTACATGTTTTCAGCTCATGTCTTTGTGTTTTTACAAGTTTTAAATCATATCTTTGTGTTTTTATATGTTTTCAGCTCGTTTTGTGTTTTTACATGTTTTCAGCTTATGTCTTTGTGTTTTTTATGTTTTCAGCTCATACCTTTGTGTTTTTTAAATGTTTTCAGCTCCATGTCTATGTGTTTTTACATGTTTTCAGCTCATGTTTTTGTGTTTTTACATGTTTTTAGCTCATGTCTTTGTGTTTTACATGTTTTCAGCTCATGTTTTTGTGCATGTCTTTTTTTTTTACATGTTTTTTCAGCTCATGTCTTTGTGTTTTTTTACATGTTTTAGCTCATCATCTTTGTGTTTTTACATGTTTTCAGCTTATGTCTTTGTGTTTTTTTATGTTTTCAGCTCATACCTTTGTGTTTTTTTAAATGTTTTCAGCTCCATGTCTATGTGTTTTTACATGTTTTCAGCTCATGTTTTTGTGTTTTTACATGTTTTTAGCTCATGTCTTTGTGTTTTACATGTTTTCAGCTCATGTTTTTGTGTTTTTACATGTTTTCAGCTCATGTTTTTTGTGTTTTTTACATGTTTTTTCAGCTCCATGTCTGTGTGTTTTTACATGTTTTCAGCTCATGTTTTTGTGTTTTTACATGTTTTCAGCGCATGTCTTTGGTTTTTACATGTTTTCAGCTCATACCTTTGTGTTTTTACATGTTTTCAGCTCATGTCTTTGTGTTTTTACATGTTTTCAGCTCATGTCTTTGTGTTTTTACATGTTTTAAGCTGATGTTTTTGTGTTTTTACATGTTTTCAGCTCATGTCTGTCTTTGTGTTTTACATGTTTTTAAGCTCATGTTTTTTGTGTTTTTTTACATGTTTTCAGCACATGTCTTTGTGTTTTTACATGTTTTTCAGCTCATGTCTTTGTGTTTTTACATGTTTTAAACTCATATCTTTGTGTTTTTATATGTTTTTTTCAGCTCACGTCTTTGTGTTTTTACATGTTTTCAGCTCATGTTTTTGTGTTTTTTACATGTTTTCAGCTCATGTTTCTGTGTTTTTTACATGTTTTCAGCTCATGTCTTTGTGTTTTACATGTTTTTCAGCTCATGTCTTTGTGTTTTTTTACAAGTTTTAAATCATATCTTTGTGTTTTTATATGTTTTCAGCTCGTTTTGTGTTTTTACATGTTTTCAGCTTATGTCTTTGTGTTTTTATGTTTTCAGCTCATACCTTTGTGTTTTTTTAAATGTTTTCAGCTCATGTCTATGTGTTTTTTACATGTTTTCAGCTCATGTTTTTGTGTTTTTACATGTTTTTAGCTCATGTCTTTGTGTTTTACATGTTTTCAGCTCATGTTTTTGTGTTTTTACATGTTTTCAGCTCATGTTTTTGTGTTTTTACATGTTTTCAGCTCCATGTCTGTGTGTTTTTACATGTTTTCAGCTCATGTTTTTGTGTTTTTACATGTTTTCAGCGCATGTCTTTGGTTTTTACATGTTTTCAGCTCATACCTTTGTGTTTTTACATGTTTTCAGCTCATGTATTTGTGTTTTTACAAGTTTTCAGCTCATGTCTTTGTGTTTTTACATGTTTTCAGCTCATGTTTTTGTGTTTTTACATGTTTTCAGCTCATGTTTCTGTGTTTTTACATGTTTTCAGCTCATGTCTTTGTGTTTTTACATGTTTTCAGCTCCATGTCTGTGTTTTTACATGTTTTCAGCTTATGTTTTTGTGTTTTTACATGTTTTCAGCTTGTTTTGTGTTTTTACATGTTTTCAGCTTATGTCTTTGTGTTTTTTATGTTTTCAGCTCATACCTTTGTGTTTTTTAAATGTTTTCAGCTCCATGTCTATGTGTTTTTACATGTTTTCAGCTCATGTTTTTGTGTTTTTACATGTTTTTAGCTCATGTCTTTGTGTTTTACATGTTTTTTTCAGCTCATGTTTTTGTGTGTTTTTACATGTTTTCAGCTCATGTTTTTGTGTTTTTACATGTTTTCAGCTCCATGTCTGTGTTTTTACATGTTTTCAGCTTATGTTTTTGTGTTTTTACATGTTTTCAGCGCATGTCTTTGGTTTTTACATGTTTTCAGCTTATGTCTTTGTGTTTTTTATGTTTTCAGCTCATACCTTTGTGTTTTTTAAATGTTTTCAGCTCCATGTCTATGTGTTTTTACATGTTTTCAGCTCATGTTTTTGTGTTTTTTACATGTTTTTAGCTCATGTCTTTTGTGTTTTACATGTTTTCAGCTCATGTTTTTTTTGTGTTTTTACATGTTTTCAGCTCATGTTTTTGTGTTTTTACATGTTTTCAGCTCCATGTCTGTGTGTTTTTTACATGTTTTCAGCTCATGTTTTTTTTTTTTGTGTTTTTTTACATGTTTTCAGCGCATGTCTTTGGTTTTTACATGTTTTCAGCTCATACCTTTGTGTTTTTACATGTTTTCAGCTCATGTCTTTGTGTTTTTACATGTTTTCAGCTCATGTCTTTGTGTTTTTACATGTTTTAAGCTGATGTTTTTGTGTTTTTACATGTTTTCAGCTCATGTCTTTGTGTTTTTACATGTTTTCAGCTCATGTCTTTGTGTTTTTACATGTTTTAACTCATATCTTTGTGTTTTTATATGTTTTCAGCTCATGTTTTTGTGTTTTTACAAGTTTTCAGCTCATGTCTTTGTGTTTTTACATGTTTTTAGCTCATGTTTTTGTGTTTTTACATGTTTTCAGCTCATGTTTCTGTGTTTTTACATGTTTTCAGCTCATGTCTTTGTGTTTTTACATGTTTTCAGCTCATGTCTTTGTGTTTTTACAAGTTTTAAATCATATCTTTGTGTTTTTATATGTTTTCAGCTCGTTTTGTGTTTTTACATGTTTTCAGCCCATGTTTTTGTGTTTTTACATGTTTTCAACTCATATCTTTGTTTTTTTACATGTTTTCAGCTCATATTTTTCTGTTTTTACATGTTTTCAGCTCATATCTGTGTGTTTACATATTTTCAGCTCATATCTGTGTGTTTTTACATGTTTTCAGCTCATGTTTTTGTGTTTTTTACATGTTTTCAGCTCATACCTTTGTGTTTTTTTACAAGTTTTCAGCTCATGTTTTTTGTGTTTTTACATGTTTTCAGCTCATACCTTTGTGTTTTTACAAGTTTTCAGCTCATGTTTTTCTGTTTTTACAAGTTTTCAGCTCATGTCTTTGTGTTTTTACATGTTTTCAGCTCATATCTGTGTGTTTACATATTTTCAGCTCATATCTGTGTGTTTTTACATGTTTTCAGCTCATGTTTTTGTGTTTTTACATGTTTTCAGCTCATACCTTTGTGTTTTTACAAGTTTTCAGCTCATGTTTTTGTGTTTTTACATGTTTTCAGCTCATACCTTTGTGTTTTTACAAGTTTTCAGCTCATATTTTTCTGTTTTTACAAGTTTTCAGCTCATGCCTTTGTGTTTTTACATGTTTTCAGCTCATACCTTTGTGTTTTTACAAGTTTTCAGCTCATGTTTTTGTGTTTTTACATGTTTTTAGCTCATGTCTTTATGTTTTTACATGTTTTTAGCTCATGTCTTTGTGTTTTTACATGTTTTCTGCTCATATCTGTGTGTTTTTAAATGTTTTCAGCTCATGTTTTTGTGTTTTTACATGTTTTTAGCTCATGTCTTTGTGTTTTTACATGTTTTTAGCTCATGTCTTTGTGTTTTTACATGTTTTTAGCTCATGTCTTTGTGTTTTTACATGTTTTCAGCTCATACCTTTCTGTTTTTACATGTTTTTCAGCTCATACCTTTCTGTGTTTTTACATGTTTTTAGCTCATGTCTTTGTGTTTTTACATGTTTTTCAGCTCATACCTTTGTGTTTTTACATGTTTTCAGCTCATACCTTTCTGTTTTTACCTGTTTTCAGCTCATACCTTTCTGTTTTTACATGTTTTTCAGAAACGATGGAGTTGGATTACGTCAGTTATGACGACTACACTTCGTCCAATGACAGTGAGTTTAACTCGAGCGTGGGACAGTTCGTGTTCTCGAGTTCGCAGACGCCGTTGACCCCGGTGCTCGTCACCATAAATGTTTTTATTTGCGTGTTTGGTTTTGGAGGAAACTCGTTGGTTCTGTGGATCTGCGGCTGTAAGATGAAGCGGACGGTGATCACCACGTGGTACATCAGCCTGGCCGTGTCGAACCTCGTGTTCTGCTCGTTCCTTCCTCTGGAGGTGTTCTACCTGCTCACGCTGCACTGGCCCTTCGGTTCGCTCATGTGTAAACTCACCTCGTCCGTGTTGTTTTTGAACATGTACAGTAGCGTGTTCCTCTTGGCGCTGATCAGCGTGGACAGGTGCCTGATGGTTTCTTTTCCCGTGTGGTCTCAGAATCGGCGGCGTCCGTGGAAGGCCCTGGCGCTCGTGGGCGTGTTGTGGGCGTGTTCCGCTCTCCTGACCGTCCCGTCCATGATGTACAGACGCGTCACCGTCCACGGAGCCGTCACTCAGTGTTTCTCCGACACGAAGCCGGCGGAGCACGCGGCCGTGGTGCAGACTCGCTTCGTCTGTGGTTTTGTGGTTCCGTTCTTCGTCATCGTGGTTTGTGGAGCGGTGCTCGTGTTTCAGCTGAAGAACGTGACTCTTAAATCCACTAAACCGTATAAGATCCTGTCGGCTCTGATCTGCTCGTTCTTCGTGTGCTGGGTTCCTTATCACACGTTCTTCCTCCTGGAGCTGAAGCTCAGTCCGGACGTTCTCCACACGGGGCTGAAGGTCGGGGCCACGTTGGCCTCGGCGAACAGCTTCATGTCTCCGGTTCTCTACGTCTTCATCGGGAACGACTTTAAAACCACGTTAAGACGCTCCGTGACGTCCAGGATCGAGACGGCGCTGGCCGAAGATCTGCGCTCGAGATCCAAGTCCATGGAACTCGCATAAAGAACAAGACAACTGTAAACTAATGTTTGTAAAAAGTGTGTTTTTTAAATAAAATTCTGTTATTGTCAAAAATGAAAAACTATAAAATCTGCATCTACAAAACTGAGTTTATGAGACTTGAGCAGAATTTATATATTTATATTTACTGTTTTTATTTAGATCAATATGTTTGAAAATACAGGGTCTGTGCAGTGTGAACGGGACTCGAGTCTGTGGGACTCCAGTCTGTGGGACTCGAGTCTTTCTTTCTCCTCAGAAATGAGTTTCCTGAGGAGGAAACTCGTTTCTGCCTCTTGTCTCCGTGATCGTGTCGTCTGGGTCGTTGCTCAGAGTCATGACCTGAGGTGATCACAGACTGAGGTAAATCCAGAGTTTTGTCTTTAGACTCGGCTCCTTCAAAACATCATCACAGCAGCTGGTCCACGAGTCTCACGCTCCACCCCCCGAAGAGAGTTTAAGGATTAGACTTATCAGTGTGAAAAGGACTCGACTCTCCCTGTGACTCGAGTCTCTCTGTGACCCGACTCCCTGTGACTCGACTCTCTGTGACTCGACTCTCTGTGACCCGACTCTCTGTGACCCGACTCTCTGTGACTCGACTCTCCCTGTGACTCGAGTCTCTCTGTGACCCGACTCCCTGTGACTCGACTCTCCCTTTGACTCGACTCTCCCTGTGACTCGACTCTCTCTGTGACTCGACTCTCCCTTTGACTCGACTCTCCCTTTGACTCGACTCTCCCTGTGACTCGACTCTCCCTTTGACTCGACTCTCCCTGTGACTCGACTCTCCCTGTGACTCGACTCTCGACTCTCTCCTGACTGACTCTCCCTGTGACTCTCCCTGTGACTCGACTCTCCCTGTGACTCGACTCCCTGTGACTCGACTCTCCCTGTGACTCGACTCTCTCTGGGACTCGACTCCCTGTGTCTCCATTTTACCTGTTTTCACCTCGAGTCCTGTTTTCGCCTCGAGTCCTGTTTTATCAGTGGGATTATTATATTATTGTTATTGTCATTACCGTGTCCAGCCGCGCGGGGGCGATCGCGCCCGTCACGCCGCGCTGCGTCAGTGACCCGGATGTTGCCACTTCCGGTTCCGTTGAGTGTTGTGAAAAGTGTTGAAATAAAGTCCAGACTCGAGTCACTTTGGGCCTGACAGTTTCTCTGTGTCTCAGGCTGAAAACTCCTCCGTCATGTCCGGACTTTAAGAGACTTTTTCTGTCCGACTTTTACTTTTTATGTCACAGCGGACACTTTTCAGGAGTTAGCAGGGCTGTGGTTAGCTTTCATGTTAGCATGTTAGCATTCATGTTTAGCATTAGCAGCTGTTGACTTGTTTATCGCTGTAGATTCACAGTTTAAGGCCTGATTTTCACCATGTTTTTACTCAAACTGTGCTAAATTCATCTTAAATCGAGTGTTTTTGTGGGTAAAGTGTTGTTAAAGCGCCAGGTTCTGTCGGAGCTGCTCTTTTTAAAGGATCTGTTAATAAATGGCCACTTCTGCGGCTGAAAACACCACGTCCAGCTCGTCTGCGGCGGACAGCGGGAACCAGGACAGCACCTTCGAGTGTAACATCTGTCTGGACACGGCCAAAGACGCGGTCATCAGTCTGTGTGGTCACCTGTTCTGGTCAGAGCTGCTCTTTGTGTGGACTCACTTTGTTCAGGCTTCACTTAACTCTGCTCTTTTCTTTTCCAGTTGGCCTTGTTTGCATCAAGTAAGTGACAGAAGTTAGAATTATTCAGATGTGTTTTTATTCACTTGTTTGTTTCTGCAGTGGCTGGAGACTCGACCGACCAGACAAGTGTGTCCTGTGTGTAAAGCTGGAATAAGTCGAGATAAAGTCATCCCCCTGTACGGCCGAGGCAGCACCGGGCAGCAGGACCCTCGGTCAGACGCCAAACACTTTACATGTCTCAAAGACAAATGTAATATGTTTATTCTGTTCCACAGAGAAAGAACTCCCCCCCGACCTCAAGGACAAAGACCTGAACCTGAGAATCGTGGAGTAAGTCGCAGTTTGTTTGACGTTATCATTAAATAACTAATGTTTTTATTCATGATGAAATGTTTTGGTGAATCATTCCAAGTTGAGCAAGAACTTGACCTGGGATGAAATAAAATGTTCTTTTTTTAAGCATATCTTTTTTAGCTTTAGACATGCCCTTATTTGTACTTTTTATGCTTCACTTCATCACCAGACAAAGTTCCTGGTTTGAGCCGTTCTCTCGGTGGCAGTGAAACTCTCCTGACTCTGATTTTAAACTAGTTTCATGAGAGAAATGTGTCTGTATTTCAGGGATTCCAGGGCTTTGGGTTTGGAGATGGAGGATTCCAGATGTCGTTTGGAATCGGTGCTTTTCCATTTGGGATTTTTGCCACTGCGTTTAACATCAACGATGGTCGGCCTCCACCGGGTCAGTTTTCTCTCTTAAATCTGTTTTATGTCACTTTTCCTCTAAAACTAAACCTTTTGTAAACAGCAGCTCCCGGGACCCCGCAGCACCTGGACGAGCAGTTTCTCTCTCGACTTTTCCTCTTTGTTGCTTTGGTGATTATGTTTTGGCTTCTCATCGCTTGATTAGTAAAACAAAACAGTTTGTATTAAAAACAAAGAGTCCTTAAACATTTGCGATTTACTTTGTCTCAAACGTGTTAATTTTAATGACAGTGACTAAAGTAAATGTTCTGCATGAATTTAAGTCTTTTTACTGCCTTAAAAAGTAAACATCTCCACTGTTAACTATGCAACAGAGGCCTCCAGGGGGCGCTGCGCAGCAGTAATGTTTGGTAGATCAGAACCTGTTATTTTCTTTTTCTTAAAATGGCAAATCAGATTTTTTAAATGTACAAATGTTTATTTACTGTAGAACTGTGGGTCCTGGTGTTGGACCTGAAACAGTAAAAACTCACATCATCGTCATGTGTTTTATTCATTAGATCAAACTTTTCTACAAAACTACCTACAAAAAACATTAGTCTCTTATTCTATGGTCAAATGTGTAAAACCATGTCGCTGTATAGAACTAGACTTTGTAAAAATCTGTATAAATGAAGGTTTAACTCCACTGAATGTGAAGATTCTACAGATCAATACATTGCATTGTAAATAAAGATGTTCTTACACACACTGGTTTATTCACATTTCTGGTTCAGTCTTGTGCGTCTCCTGAAAGTTTCTCAGATTCAAACACATTAAATTCTGCTTCATACATTATCTGTTGGATTCTTATTTTAGTTTCACATCTTTTTTGAGGAGCAAGTCTCTTCAGGGCCGGGACAAAACTCAGCAGAAACAGTTCGTCTTCATCTCGTGGCCTGGTGGTCGCGGGCGAAGGGCTGTTGTCTTTAAACAGCCACTTCGGCGTCAGTTCTGCGGCGTTTGTGTTTGTCGCATCAGTAGAAGGAAAACTGTCACGTGTGAACCGCCGTTTCCGCCCTGGTTTGTTGATTATTGGGGAGATACTCGACGAGATCTTGGCCAGCGCCGCCAACTGAGCGATTTGTGCGTCCTGAGCCACAGACGCGATCTGTGGTTTGATGTCGGTTTGATTGAGCTGGTTGGTCTTCGTGCAGGACTGTGGCGTCTTGATCACTTCTGTGTTGGTGTCGTTTCTCCCTCTGCACTTCCAGACTCGGTGTCGTGGTTGTCCTGCTCGTCCTCTGGAGACATGTCCGTCAGACCCACTCTCGACCCGGTGAACGGTGCGATGAAGTTCATCAGCTGCCTGTATCTCCATCGGCTTTGAACAGTTTCTCCAAAAAGTGATTTACTTTTTATCTCCAGGCGGACTTCTTTTAAGTATCTGTCCCTCATGTTCTTCCATTTTCTTTTGCACTCGTCGGCTGAAACGTCACAAAACAAAAATGCATTTTATTAGACTCATTTATAAAGTCAAAAGTATAAACACACGTAAAATCTTATAAAAAAAAAAAACACAGTCAGACTCATGACTTTTTCTTCTTGGATCATGATGCTTTTTAAAAATATACTCTGGAACTTTTCTAAAGGATGTTTTTATTTCCACTAAAAACAGTTATTCCAGAATCTGAAGCTTCATCACTGAAAAGACACAAATCATTTAAGAGAAAACAAACACGACGACCTGCTGCCTGAAGGTCAAACCACGTCTGCGACAGACGAGTCTGAACCGGGCCGGGCCGATTAATCGACTGATTCGATTAATAAAAAGCTTCGATTCTGATTTTATTGCCTTGATTCATTAAATTATAATAATTTGTAAAAAGTGAAATTGGAATGAACAGAAACATTGTGGCGCTGGTTTCTGCACAGAGCCTGCGCTGCCTCGACTGCGCAGCTCCGACTGCACAATTTTTGCTTCTCATCTGTGGTAAATCTGGTTAAATCTGATTGGTCCATATCATGTTATGACGTCATCTGCACCCCAGAGTTGGTAGTTTATGGCCCATCAGTCGTGTCAGGAAAAATAACATAATTTTTTGGGATAAATAAGATTTTATATCTGGGGCCCACCAAAAAAGTTTGGCCCCTGTGGGCCCCTGTGGGCCCCTGTGGGCCCCTGTGGGCCGTGAGAGTCACACTACACTCTAGAAAATGCGCCATGGCTAAACTTTGTCACAGAATTGTGTTGCTGCACAAGGACCGACTGGCGCCGCAGCTCCTCCTCTCTTCTTCCTCCTCCTCCTCCTCCTCTTCCCCTCTTCCTCCTTCCCCTCCTCCTCTCCTCCTCCTCCTCCTCCTCCTCTCCTCCTGCTCTCAGGAGCAGTGGAGTCTCCTCCTTTGCTCTTGTGTTGTTGCTCTCGGCGCCATTGCGCAGCGCAGTAGCTCAGACTCTTTGCGCTCGTCCTGCCGCACGGTGCCGCTCCCTCTGCCGCTCTCGAGGCTGACCCGCCGTTGTTCCGCGCCGTGCCGTCGACGCCGCGAGCGGCACCGACCGACACACCGCCACCGGAGCGCGCGGAGCCCCGAGAGCAGCGCGGCCTGCAGCTCCTGAAGCTGCAGCAGCTGAAGCTACCGCGGCTGGAGCTACCGCGGCTGGAGCTACCGCGGCTAACACGCGCCATGAGGCACCGGGGCAGAGAGACAGAAACGGCACAAACCCGGACACAGACCCGGACACAGACCCGGACCCTCTGCGCCCCGAGTCTGCACCAGTCCTGACTTTACCCCGGTGCAGCGGGCGAAGTTTGGAGACAGTTGAAAGTGTAAAAACACTCACTGGGCAGTCCGAGCGTCAGGCTGATGTTCTTCCAGGCGTTCGCTCGGCTCTGGGTGCAGCGGTAGTTTGGTAAAGTCGCGTTGTAAAGCTCAGGATAATTAAACACCGCCAAAATTAACTTATCGTCCATGTTTCCCCCGCGCTGAGCCTCTCTGCGCTGTTCCTCTGCGCTGCGCCTCTCTGCGCCTCTCTGCGCCTCTGCTGCGCGCAGCACGCGGAAGCGGCACGTTTCTCCCGCCTTTTCCGCTCAGCAGCTGCGCCTGCCGCCCAAACATGCGCCTTTTCAGCCCAAACATGCGCCTTTTCAGCCCAAACATGCGCCTTTTCAGCCCAAACATGCGCCTTTTGAGCCCAAACATGCGCCTTTTGAGCCAAACATGCGCCTTTTGAGCCAAACATGCGCCTTTTGAGCCCAAAACATGCGCACCTTTTTGAGCCCAAACATGCGCCTTTTGAGCCAAACATGCACCTTTTGAGCCCAAACATGCGCCTTTTGAGCCAAACATGCGCCTTTTGAGCCCAAACATGCGCCTTTTGAGCCCAAACATGCGCCTTTTGAGCCAAACATGCGCCTTTTCACCCCAAACATGCGCCTTTTGAGCCCAAACCGCCTTTTGAGCCAAACATGCGCCTTTTGAGCCCAAATATGCGCCTTTTGAGCCCAAACATGCACCTTTTGAGCCAAACATGCGCCTTTTGAGCCCAAATATGCGCCTTTTGAGCCCAAACATGCACCTTTTGAGCCAAACATGCGCCTTTTGAGCCAAACATGCGCCTTTTGAGCCCAAACATGCGCCTTTTGAGCCAAACAACATGCCCGCCTTTTGAGCCAAACATGCGCCTTTTGAGCCAAACATGCGCCTTTTGAGCCCAAACATGCGCCTTTTGAGCCAAACATGCGCCTTTTGAGCCAAACATGCGCCTTTTTCGACCCAAACATGCGCCTTTTCCACTGATCTGCCGCAGTGACCTGGATGTGTGATGAGTTTAGAAGCATCTGGAACAAAGTGAGAAAAATAAGTAGCAGATTTGATAACAATATGACATAATTATGACCCAAAGGCCTCCACAAATGTGAAAAATTAAATATTAAAAACACATTTTTGCTTCTCATTTTTCACTTTAAAATTTTCACACTCAGGGGACAGGGGGCGCTCTTTCCTGGGCACAAACAGGTGGATTCACACTCAGGGGCCAGGGGGCGCTCTTTCCTGGGCACAAACAGGTGGATTCACACTCAGGGGCCAGGGGGCGCTCTTTCCTGTTCCCTTTTAAGCTGTAATTCCATCTTCCTGTTTCACTTTTTCTCGTTCAAAAGGAGATTTACTGTAACGGCTTTAATTTGTCATGATTCTGATTCGAACAGATCAGTCGAGGTGTTTGTGGCTCCACCTCCTCCCCCACCTTCTCCTCCTCCTCCCTTCCTCCTCCTACACCTCCCCCACCCTCCTCCCCCACCTCCTCCTCCTCCACCTCCTACACCTCTCCACCTCCCCCACCTCCTCCTCCTCCTCCTGCACCTCCTGCACTCATTATGTTCACATTCATTCTAAACAGTGAGACAAAGAGGATGCAGTTTGGTGTGAACAGTTACAGTTCGATGCAGATGTTGATGTTTAATGTTCCGCATTAGGCTTTAAGCTCTCGACACGTTCAGTCTGTTATCAGCTCAAAACCTCCCACAAAAGAAGCTTAAGGCAGATTGAAGAAATCCATTAATTCTGATAAAAAGCTGCATTTCCTTGTTTGAAACCTCAGGATTTAGAGACGAAAAAAACACTTCACCTCAGTCACACGGTCAGAGAAGTGAAAGGGAAAGACTGCACAGCGAAGATAAGACGAAACCGCACCTCATGTGTTCATATCCCTCATAAACCGCACCGCATGTGTTCATATCTTTCATAAACCACCTCATGTGTTCAAAACCCCCATAATCTGCACCTCATGTGTTCAAACCTCTCACAAACTTCACCTCATGTGTTCATATCCTTCATAAACTGCACCTCATGTGTTCATATCTTTCATAAACCACCTCATGTGTTCAAAACCCCCATAAACTGCACCTCATATGTTCATATCCCTCATAAACTGCACCTCATGTGTTCAAACCCCTCACAACCTGCACCTCATGTGTTCATATCCTTCATAAACTGCACTTCATGTGTTCAAAACCCCCATAATCTGCACCTCATGTGTTCAAACCTCTCACAAACTGCATCTCATGTGTTCATATCCTTCATAAACCGCACCCCATGTGTTCATATCCTTCATAAACTGCACCTGATGTGTTCAAACCCCTCACAAACTTCACCTCATGTGTTCATATCCTTCATAAACTGCACTTCATGTGTTCAAAACCCCCATAAACTGCACCTCAAGTGTTCATATCCCTCATAAACCACCTCATGTGTTCAAACCCCTCACAAACTGCACCTCATGTGTTCATATCCCTCATAAACTGCACCTCATGTGTTCATATCCCTCACAAACTGCACCTCATGTGTTCATATCCCTCACAAACTGCACCTCAAGTGTTCATATCCCTCATAAACCACCTCATGTGTTCAAACCCCTCACAAACTGCACCTCATGTGTTCATATCCCTCATAACCTGCACCTCATGTGTTCATATCCTTCATAAACTGCACCTCATGTGTTCATATCCTTCATAAACTGCACCTCAAGTGTTCAAAACCCTCATAAACTGCACCTCATGTGTTCATATTCCTCATAAACTGCACCTCATGTGTTCATATCCCTCATAAACTGCACCTCATGTGTTCAAACCCCTCATAAACTGCACCTCATGTGTTCATATCTTTCATAAACTGCACCTCATGTGTTCATATCCCTCATAAACTGCACCTCATGTGTTCATATCCCTCATAAACTGCACCTCATGTGTTCATATCCCTCATAAACTGCACCTCATGTGTTCATATCCCTCATAAACTGCACCTCATGTGTTCATATCTTTCATAAACTGCACCTCATGTGTTCATATCCCTCACAAACTGCACCTCATGTGTTCATATCCCTCACAAACTGCACCTCATGTGTTCATATCCCTCACAAACTGCACCTCAAGTGTTCATATCCCTCATAAACCACCTCATGTGTTCAAAACCCCTCACAAACTGCACCTCATGTGTTCATATCCCTCAAACTGCACCTCATCATCAGTTCATCCCTCATAACCCCTCATGTGTTCATATCCTTCATAACCTGCACCTCATGTGTTCATCATATCCCTCATAACCTGCACCTCATGTGTTCATATCCTTCATAAACTGCACCTCATGTGTTCATATCCTTCATAAACTGCACCTCATGTGTTCAAAACCCTCATAAACTGCACCTCATGTGTTCATATCCCTCATAAACTGCACCTCATGTGTTCAAACCCCTCATAAACTGCACCTCATGTGTTCATATCTTTCATAAACTGCACCTCATGTGTTCATATCCCTCATAAACTGCACCTCATGTGTTCATATCCCTCATAAACTGCACCTCATGTGTTCATATCTTTCATAAACTGCACCTCATGTGTTCATATCCCTCATAAACTGCACCTCATGTGTTCATATCCCTCATAAACTGCACCTCATGTGTTCATATCCCTCATAAACTGCACCTCATCTGTTCATATCCCTCATAACCTGCACCTCATGTGTTCATATCCCTCATAAACTGCACCTCATGTGTTCATATCCCTCATAAACTGCACCTCATCTGTTCATATCCCTCATAACCTGCACCTCATGTGTTCATATCCCTCATAAACTGCACCTCATGTGTTCATATCCCTCATAAACTGCACCTCATGTGTTCATATCAGTGGTTGTATTTTTGGGCCTCTTCAGGACCAACCAAATGCACAGTTTTATCAGATTATTTTGTAGCATCAGTCAAGAAAAAGCGACATTATGAAATGTATTTAAGAGCTAATCCTAAAGTCTGCTACATAAACCTCTGTTCACACCAAACGTTCACGAGCCTAAATCCTGGACTAAATCCAGGGATATAATACCAACAATCCCCTTTTCTCTAAAGCCTTAACAATAAGGATCTTAGCTCCACTTCTCATTTTATGAAGTGAAATCTGATTTCTCGAGGAGAAAGGAATAAGGTGAGATTAACTGAACCTGCTGTCCTCCCGAACCTCTGCACAAAACTGCCCAGATTAGCCCAGAATTACGTTTCAGACGTTTTCTGTGGCTGGTCCATCGGGGGATTACACTCTTTCTATTTTTTTTCCTCCAAAATTCACTATAAGGAGCTGCCACTGGAGGAGGAGGAGGAAAGATGCTTTGGACTGTGTCGATGGAGAGACAAAAATTTCCTTTTAGCATTGAAAACATTCTGAGCACATGTCCCCACGCTCCTGCAGACGGACCTGCATCTGCAGGCTCCGGACTTAAAGACAAACTGCAACCTTCTGTGAACAGAGTGGATCCAGGTCAGAAGTCAGGTCAAAGGTCAGATCAGACGTGTTTCTGCTGCTGCTTCTGCTCCCGGTGTGTTTACTGTGGAGAGGTGTTTCAGACGGACTACGTCCATGAAGGTAGGATTTATAACTCTGCTTTTTCTTCTAAAAAACAGAAAAAGACGAAGTTTAAATGTGTCACTGGACAAATCGTTGTAGGAGTGAAGACGTTTCTCTGCTCGTCCAAGTCTCTTCTTCAGTTCTGCTCAGATGCTGGTGACACTGACTTATATCTGTCTGCAGGGGGCGCTAACGACACCGACACTGTAAACAGCTACTGTCTCTAGTTTCAGCTGGAGCTACCACATGCAACCCTTAATGACTCTGCTGTTGTTCTCTTTGTTCTGGGTCTGAGGATGGAGGTGTAGATGGAGGAGAGATAGAGTTGTAGATGGAGAGATGGAGTTGTAGATGGAGAGATGGAGTTGTAGATGGAGAGGTGGAGTTGTAGATGGAGGAGAGGTGGAGTTGTAGATGGAGGAGAGGTGGAGTTGTAGATGGGGGAGAGGTGGAGTTGTAGATGGAGTTGTAGATGGAGAGGTGGAGTTGTAGATGGAGAGATGGAGTTGTAGATGGAGAGGTGGAGTTGTAGATGGAGGAGAGGTGGAGTTGTAGATGGGGGAGAGGTGGAGTTGTAGATGGAGGAGAGGTGGAGTTGTAGATGGAGGAGAGGTGGAGTTGTAGATGGAGGAGAGGTGGAGTTGTAGATGGAGGAGAGGTGGAGTTGTAGATGGGGGAGAGGTGGAGTTGTAGATGGAGGAGAGGTGGAGTTGTAGATGGAGAGGTGGAGTTGTAGATGGAGGAGAGGTGGAGTTGTAGATGGAGAGGTGGAGTTGTAGATGGAGGAGAGGTGGAGTTGTAGATGGAGGAGAGGTGGAGTTGTAGATGGAGGAGAGGTGGAGTTGTAGATGGAGTTGTAGATGGAGAGGTGGAGTTGTAGATGGAGAGGTGGAGTTGTAGATGGAGAGGTGGAGTTGTAGATGGAGGAGAGGTGGAGTTGTAGATGGAGGAGAGGTGGAGTTGTAGATGGAGTTGTAGATGGAGAGGTGGAGTTGTAGATGGAGAGGTGGAGTTGTAGATGGAGGAGAGGTGGAGTTGTAGATGGAGGAGAGGTGGAGGTGTAGATGGAGGAGAGGTGGAGTTGTAGATGGAGAGGTGGAGTTGTAGATGGAGGAGAGGTGGAGTTGTAGATGGAGGAGAGGTGGAGTTGTAGATGGAGGAGAGGTGGAGTTGTAGATGGAGGAGAGGTGGAGTTGTAGATGGAGGAGAGGTGAAGTTGTAGATGGAGAGGTGGAGTTGTAGATGGAGAGGTGGAGTTGTAGATGGAGTTGTAGGTGGAGTTGTAGATGGAGAGGTGGAGTTGTAGATGGAGAGGTGGAGTGGAGTGTAGTTGTAGATGGAGTTGTAGGATGGGAGGTGTAGATGGAGAGGTGGAGTTGTAGATGGAGAGGTGGAGGTTGTAGATGGAGGAGAGGTGGAGTTGTAGATGGAGAGGTGGAGTTGTAGATGGAGAGGTGGAGTTGTGTAGATGGAGAGGTGGAGTTGTAGATGGAGGAGAGGTGGAGTTGTAGATGGAGGAGAGAGTGGAGTTGTAGATGGAGGAGAGGTGGAGTTGTAGATGGAGGAGAGGTGGAGTTGTTGTAGATGGAGAGAGGAGGAGTTGTAGATGGATGGAGAGGTGGTGGAGTTGTGTAGATGGAGGAGAGGTGGAGTTGTAGATGGAGGAGAGGTGAAGTTGTAGATGGAGAGGTGGAGTTGTAGATGGAGAGGAGAGGTGGAGTTTGTAGATGGAGAGGTGGAGTTGTAGATGGAGAGGTGGAGTTGTAGATGGAGAGGTGGAGTTGTAGATGGAGGAGAGGTGAAGTTGTAGATGGAGAGGTGGAGTTGTAGATGGAGTTGTAGGTGGAGTTGTAGATGGAGAGGTGGAGTTGTAGATGGAGAGGTGGAGTTGTAGATGGAGAGGTGGAGTTGTAGATGGAGGAGAGGTGGAGTTGTAGAGATGGAGAGAGGTGGAGTTGTAGATGGAGGAGAGAGGTGGAGTTGTAGATGGAGAGGTGGAGTTGTAGATGGAGGAGAGGTGGAGTTGTAGATGGAGAGGTGGAGTTGTAGATGGAGGAGAGGTGGAGTTGTAGATGGAGAGGTGGAGTTGTAGATGGAGGAGAGGTGGAGTTGTAGATGGAGAGGTGGAGTTGTAGATGGGGCAGATCATATCTCAGGCTCTGTGGCTCAGACCTGGACTGAGGTTTCACACAGATCTTTTATGAAACGTGTTACTTTTTCAGCCTGTGCCTATGGATGGTCCAAAGCTCTGCTCTCGGACCAGCGCTCGCCGGACGATGGTCAGAAAGAGGAGCCCGGTCAAACGTCGAGGAGAACCCGACGTCACCGCACAATTTTCACCGAGGAGCAGCTGGAGGCGCTGGAGGAGCTGTTTCTACAAAACCAGTATCCAGACGTCAACACCAGGGAGAAATTAGCTGCACGAGCTCAACTGCGAGAAGAAAGAGTCGAGGTAAGACCCAGAGTGAACATACGTCTGAGGAGCACACGGAGAACCACACTGACGTCTTCTCTAAAACACAGGTCTGGTTTAAAAACCGAAGAGCGAAGTGGAGACGACAGAAGAGGCTCACGTACAGTGTGGGACATTTGGAAAACTAATGTTCAAAGGACGAAATTATCACACGACTGACCCTGTGTCAGTGTTTTCAGTGACTCAGGTGCTTCATGTTTTTATGCTTCACTTCACCACGATATTTATGCTCCACTTTACCACGATATTTATGCTCCACTTTACCACGATATTTATACTTCACTTTACCACGATATTTATGCTCCACTTTACCACGATATTTATACTTCACTTTACCACGATATTTATGCTCCACTTTACCACGATATTTATACTTCACTTTACCACGATATTTATACTTCACTTTACCATGATATTTATGCTCCACTTTACCACGATATTTATGCTCCACTTTACGATATTTATGCTTCACTTTACCACGATATTTATACTTCACTTTACCACGATATTTATGCTCCACTTTACCACGATATTTATGCTCCACTTCACCACGATATTTATGCTCCACTTTACCACGATATTTATGCTTCACTTCACCACGATATTTATGCTCCACTTTACCACGATATTTATGCTTCACTTTACCACGATATTCACCGTCTGTAGTTTAGAACCTCAGGATTTATGTGTCTGTGTTTGTGTTTGTGAAGGTAACTTTGTTAAGTTTATTACAGAACGTTTTTCTTAAACAATTCAGAGAGAAAGAAAGATAAACCCTGCCCCCGTTTGGTGTCAAACTACATGTGCAAACTACAACACAGACCATGTGAAAACTACAAGACGGAACATGTGCAAACTACAAGACGGAACATGTGAAAACTACAAGACTCTAACATGTGCAAACTACAAGACAGAACATGTGCAAACTACAAGACAGAACATGTGCAAACTACAAGACAGAACATGTGCAAACTACAAGACAGAACATGTGCAAACTACAAGACAGAACATGTGCAAACTACAACACAGAACATGTGCAAACTACAAGACAGAACATGTGCAAACTACAAGACAGAACATGTGCAAACTACAAGACAACATGTGCAAACTACAAGACAGAACATGTGCAAACTACAACACAGAACATGTGCAAACTACAAGACAGAACATGTGCAAACTACAAGACAGAACATGTGCAAACTACAAGACAGAACATGTGCAAACTACAAGACAGAACATGTGCAAACTACAACACAGAACATGTGCAAACTACAAGACAGAACATGTGCAAACTACAACACTTTTTAGAGCGGTTTTCTTCACATCGTCTTGCTGATTGTTCTCGATGTTTTTGTTCGTTTTACAGTTTAAGTTTCAGCCAGAATGAAAAAAAAATCTTGTAAATCTTTTTACATTTTACTAATAAAACTCGTGGTTGTTTTGTGTAAACAGAAAAACTGTGTCTCTGTGAGGTAAATAAAACTGTTCTAAAGCTGCAGTGTGTCACTTTTCTGCCTGAGCTCATCTGCTCCAATAATAATCTGACTGATCTCAGAGTCAGATCTGTGGAGATGTGAGCCTGGTCATAGTAAGAAAGGATGTTTTTAAAGATATTTAAAGAATAAGAAATAAACCTGTAACTGAATAAATCCAAGATGATGCCAGACACTGGGACATTCTAAACACAAAACAGTTTGATATCTCTATTACCAACAGGTGGCGCAGTTCAACTTTAAAAAGGAACATTCACTTTCAAAATTCAGATTTTATTTATTAAGAAAACATGAGTTATATTTGGGAGACGCCAACAAGGACCCGGAGCCCTGACCCCCAGAGCCCTGACCCCCGGAGCCCTGATCCCCAGAGCCCTGACCCCCAGAGCCCTGATCCCCAGAGCCCTGACCCTGACCCCCAGAGCCCTGACCCCCAGAGCCCTGATCCCCAGAGCCCTGACCCTGACCTCCAGAGCCCTGACCCCCAGAGCCCTGACCTCCAGAGCCCTGACTCCCAGAGCCCTGACCCTGGACCCTGGACCCAGAGTCAGACCATGGCCCCTTATTTATTATTTATTCACTTCAGGGGCAGTGCACATTAAGTAACATTTCTGTAATTATGCCTGAATGAGCCAAAAAGGCTCTTCTCATCTGTCGTCACGTGACACATGTTACGGCCTAAAAACAAAAAGCTTTAATCCTTTTCTGTCAGACTTTTGCCAAACCAAACAGAGCCGAACAGAACCGAATCCTCCGGATGCTCCTAGTTTTATTTACACCACTGAGTTGTTTTTTTGTTTTTGTTTTGTTTTTTAACCTGAGGTGTTTCCGCTGACGTAGCGGTGACGTAGCAGTGACGTAGCAGTGACGCAGCACTAAGGCCAAACACAGACGGTTAAAGATGGCGGCCGTGGACTAGTCCAGACTTCGCCCCGTTTTTATAAAAACAGCAGATGTGTGTGAGCTTCAGCTTCAGGTTCAGTTTCAGCTCGTGTTTTACAAACTCACAGTGAGTATAGAGACAGTGTAGAGACAGAACAGAGACAGAGACAGCACAGTGACAGTGTTGCTAACGCTAACACTCAGGCTAACACTGAGGCTGTGGACATGGAGGGCAGCTCCAGCGTGAGGACAGCTCTGTGCGGGACTCTGTGCGGGACTCTGGGCTCCTCCTCGGTCTCTACTGTCTCTCTACGGTCTCAGACAGAAGAACAGAACAAAGAGAAACTGAAGAGGAAAGTGCTGGAGGAAGAAGACTACATAGAGGTAAAAAACACTCCTGTTGGTCATAACATCACCAAAACAGTGAGTCTGTTATGGGAGTTTACTTCAAGACTAACTGTGTTTGTGTCGCAGAATTTAGAGAAAATCATTCAGAGAGACTTTTTCCCTGATGTCACAAAGCTCCAAGCACAAAGGGAATATCTGGAGGCCGAGGAGAACGGAGATCTACAGAGAATGAGAGACATCTCTGTCAAATATGGATCCTCTCTGACAAAAGCCACGCCACAGGCTCCCTGTGAGGGTCTAACTACTCTTATAAATACTATTATGAATACTACTTTAAACACTACTTTAAATACAAAGTCTGGTTGTGTCATTTTATGTGGACTTTGACATTTTGTACTTTTTATCTGTTTTTCATAAGATGTAACACCTGCCAGTTTTGAGACTCCGGTGGGGCTGCCTGGGTCACCTGCAGCCGCTCACAGCAGGAATCTGATGAATAAAGGTAGAGCAGCACACAAAGAAACAAATGAATGTTTTATTTTGGGGACATGACATTAAAAAAAACAACAACTTTTCTTAGACACTAAAGAAGATGAAGCCATAGAAAAGGAACTGCCAACTCTGGACCGTTTCCTCGCCAAAAACACCAGTGAAGATAATGCATCTTTTGAACAGATAATGGAGCTGGCAAAGGACAAAGAGAAACTGAAGCATGCCTGGTTATATGAAGCAGAGAGTGAGTTTAAACAGGTATGATGCTCGTTTACAATATGTCATTGTTTTGTTCCTAAAGATGGATCTGTGGGTAAGTGAGTTCTGTCTCATTCACAGCGACATGAAGAGAATCTGGCTTTACCAGCCCCAGAGAAAGCGGCTCTGGAGTGTGTCAAAGCCGGACTGGAGACTTGGGAGTATAAGGCCAAGAATGCATTAATGTATTATCCAGAGGGTGAGTCCAGTGTTTCCCACTTTGTAAATAAAACATAGAATGCACCTTTTAAAGGACTGTTTGTGTTTTATGTTTTATTAAGGAGTTCCAGATGACACGGTCTTTAAGAAACCAAGAGAGGTTGTGCACAAGAATACTCGATTTTCTGGAGATCCTTTCAGCAAAGCTCTCAACAAAAGCCAGATACAGCAGGCTGCAGCCCTCAATGCTCAAGTAATGTTATACAAATCTAAAAAAGAAGTACATATTTCATCCCATGTAATGTCTAAGGTGTGAACTGTTTGTGTTCAGTTTAAACAGGGTAAAGTTGGTCCTGATGGAAAGGAGCTCATACCTCAAGAATCTCCCTCTGTAAATGGGTATGGCTACGTGGCTACGCCGTCACCGGCACCTGGTAAGTGTCAAGTGGCTGTTACCAATTGCCCTGAAAAGTAATTTAATCATAAAAGTTATTTTTTTTTAAATATATATTTATAGGTGTAGCTGAGTCTCCTCTTATGACCTGGGGAGAGATCGAGAGCACCCCATTTCGACTGGACGGCTCGGACACACCGTATGTAGAGAGGAACCACGGCCCATCATTTAAGGTAGGTTGTAGTAATAATAACGATGCCCCGTTTAAAGAGTTTTCATTCGGTCTCTGATGGTTGGCTGCTTCTATAACCACAGCTGCCACACAGTGTTGGTCCCACACAACAGTATGACCTTTGTCCATGTGGAGCTACTGCCACCCCAAACTTTGAGTACTGACATTTTTATAACCTTCTCCCAGATCCCAGAACCAGGAAGACGAGAAAGACTCGGTTTGAAGATGGCCAACGAAGCAGCAGCCAAGAATCGTGCAAACAAACAGGAGGCGTTGCGAAAGGTCACACAGAACTTGGCGAGGTGAGTGTGAATAGATTGTGCCATATTTTTTTACATTTTTG
Source organism: Periophthalmus modestus (assembly GCA_019594935.1). NCBI lineage: Eukaryota > Metazoa > Chordata > Actinopteri > Gobiiformes > Gobiidae > Periophthalmus > Periophthalmus modestus. The sequence goes on from JAIEZT010000054.1 coordinate 44,281,291, forward strand.
TCTCATTCTTGATTAAAAATGAATTTACCTCTGCTTTTTCTGCAGTCTTACACCAAAAGGTACGAGCCCCGCCCTCAGCCCCGCCTTGCAGAGACTCGTCAATCGGACTTCGAGTAAATACACAGATAAAGCACTAAGAGCGAGTTACACCCCGTCACCTTCTCACCGAAATGTGGCCTGCAAGTCCCCGTTCACCGGCCCCGTGACCCCGTCAGGAACCCCCACACCCACCAAGGCCAAGACTCCGAGTTCTCAGGACGTCACTTCTCTTACAGACAATCTGCTGCAGCTTCCCAAACGCAGGAAAGCATCAGACTTTTTCTAAAGGGAAGAAAACGCCATATTAACGAACATATAAAAGCTGAGGATACAGGGGAGATGTGGTCCGTGTTTGTCGCGGCAGATTTGAAAATGAAAAATCCAAAATCTGATGACAGGTGTTTCCTGTTTCTTAATCTCAAAACAAAATAGAAAATTGGGAAATGATCTGTTAATTGTTTTTGGGTTTAAAACCAAAATTGGAAATGAAAAACGAGTTGTTCTTTTAATTGAATTGTCAGCTGAGATTTGACTTGCTTTTTGCCCATGTTTTCCTGCTGCCCTCGAAGCCCCGTCGCTGCAGTGACTCAGGACGCTCTCCAGTCCCACCACAGACGCAGTTTGACGTTTTGCCTCGAACAGAGATCGCACTGCCTCTGACTGCTCACTTTCAAATAGGAGTCATAGGGCAACAGAAAGATGATTTTCTGTTTCGCTTTGAGAAAAGGAAATGGGAAACTGCAGTTTTCTGATTTTAGATTTGCCATTTTAAACTGAAAATCAAACCTAGACCTGATGCAGACTCTTGTTTTTCACATTAAAGTGGCATCTCATTTCTGCAGAAGTTCATTACATTTGGTGGATTTTTGTTCTTTGTTCATTTTAGATGTGAGCCTTTCTGAGACTGTTTCTTTTTTACTTGCTAGTGAGCTTGTTGTATTGAACAAAATATTTATGTATGTATTTTTAAAGTTTTTTTCTGCTGTATTAGGCTATATCAGTAAATATAGTCCTGCCAACATCTTCTATTCATGTTTATTTTATTTATTTCATAGGCCATAAATAACATCTATAGTAACATTCATAACATCTGTAATAACATCAACAACATGTACAGTAACTACAATAACATCTATAGTAACATTTACAATAACATCTATAATAACATCTACAATAACATCTATAGTAACATCTATAATATCTATAATATAACATCTGTAATAACATCGACAACATCTACAATAACATCTACAGTAACTACAATAACATCTATAGTAACATTTACAATAACATCTACAGTAACATCTACAATAACATCTTTAATAACATCTACAATAACATCTATAATATCTACAGTAACATCTGTAATACCATCTATAATAACATCTGTAATAACATCTATGATAACATCTATAACATCTATAATATCTACAGTAACATCTGTAATACCATCTATAATAACATCTGTAATAACATCTATGATAACATCTATAATATCATTATAACATCTGTAATAACATTTATAATAACATCTGTAATAACATCTATAATAACGTCTGTAATAACATTTATAATAACATCTATAATAACATTTATAATAACATCTATAATAACATCTATAATAACATTTATAATAACATTTCCCAGTTGCTCCTCGTTGGTCTGTTTGTGTTGAGCTGCTTCAGGCTCCATGTTTATTTCATTCAAACATTAAAGTTTTTAGCTCAGAGGCTCATGGGATCTGCTCTGATAAGCTCCGCCCACAGCTCCTCTCCTCAGCTCCTCCCCCTCTCCCTCTCCTCCTCCTCTCCTGAGCTCCTCCTCCTCTCCTCAGCTGATGTAGTCTCTGCGTGTTTGGGATTGTTGTGATGGCTCCTCCTCCTCCCCCTCTCCTCCAGTAGCTCCTCCCCCTCTCCTCCAGTAGCTCCTCCCCCTCTCCTCAGCTCCTCCTCTCCTCCAGTAGCTCCTCCCCTTCTCCTCCTCCTCTCCTGAGCTCCTCCTCCTCAGCTGATGTAATCTCTGCCTGTTTGTGATTGTTGTGATGGCTCCTCCTCCCCCTCCCCTGAGCTCCTCCTCCTCCTCCCCCTCTCCTCCAGTAGCTCCTCCCCCCTCTCCTCCTCCTCTCCTGAGCTCCTCCCCCTCTCCTCCTCCTCTCCTGAGCTCCTCCTCCTCCTCAGCTGATGTAGTCTCTGCGTGTTTGGGATTGTTGTGATGGGAGTCGGCGGCCATCTTGGATCCACAGAGGATCAGGACGCGCAGGACGGAGCTGGAGCTGTTTGCTAATGTTAGCCCGTGTTAGCCCGTGTTAGCCCGCGTTAGCCCGTGTTAGCCCGTATTAGCCTGTTTTAGCCTGTTTTAGCTCGTGTTAGTCTGTCCTAGTCTGTCCTAATCCACCGGAGCAGGAGTTATTCGACAGGACAGTGCGCTGCAGACGGACTTTGAGGCGCAGAAATGCTCCACAGACAGACGAGCTGAGGAGGCCGCGCTCACCTCCTGCTTTTATTTTTACTGAGGGACATATTATGAATGGAGGATAAATGTGGCCGAAGGCTGACAGCTGCAGTTCGGTCCTCTTCTCTCTGCTCTTCTCTCTGCTCTTCGTCCTCAGCGTGACGGACCCTCCGCGGACAGGTAAATATAACACTCACAGGAGGAGCAGGAGGAGGTGCAGGGGGCTTTAGAGGAGCAGGAGGAGGAGAGGAGCAGGACAGGTAAATATAACACTCACAGGAGGAGGTGCAGGGGGCTTTAGAGGAGCAGGACAGGTAAATATAACACTCACAGGAGGAGCAGGAGGAGGTGCAGGGGGCTTAAGAGGAGCAGGACAGGTAAATATAACACTCACAGGAGGAGCAGGAGGAGGTGCAGGGGGCTTTAGAGGAGGAGGAGAGGAGCAGGACAGGTAAATATAACACTCACAGGAGGAGCAGGAGGAGGTGCAGGGGCTTTAGAGAGGAGCAGGAGGAGGAGAGGAGCAGGACAGGTAAATATAACACTCACAGGAGGAGGTGCAGGGGGCTTTAGAGGAGCAGGACAGGTAAATATAAACACTCACAGGAGGAGCAGGAGGAGGTGCAGGGGGCTTTAGAGGAGCAGGACAGGTAAATATAACACTCACAGGAGGAGCAGGAGGAGGTGCAGGGGGCTTTAGAGGAGCAGGACAGGTAAATATAACACTCACAGGAGGAGCAGGAGGAGGTGCAGGAGGCTTTAGAGGAGCAGGACAGCTAAATATAACACTCACAGGAGGAGGTGCAGGAGGCTTTAGAGGAGCAGGACAGGTAAATATAACACTCGCAGGAGGAGGTGCAGGGGGCTTTAGAGGAGCAGGAGGAGGAGAGGAGCAGGACAGGTAAATATAACACTCACAGGAGGAGGTGCAGGGGGCTTTAGAGGAGCAGGACAGGTAAATATAACACTCGCAGGAGGAGGTGCAGGAGGCTTTAGAGGAGCAGGAGGAGGTGCAGGATAAGGAAAGGAGCAGGACAGGTAAATATAACACTCGCAGGAGGAGGTGCAGGAGGAGGAGAGGATGCAGGACATAAATATAACACTGGAAATATACAATATACAAGAGTGAGGAGCTGAGAGGAGGTGCAGGAGGAGGAGAGGAGCAGGACAGGTAAATATAACACTGTGAATATACCTAAAAAGAGGAGGAGTAGGAGGAGGTGCAGGGGGCTTTACAGGAGCTAAGAGGAGAAGGAGAGGAGCAGGACAGGTAAATATACCACTGAGGAGCTAAGAGGAGGAGCAGGAGGCATTAGAGGAGCTAAGAGGAGGAGCAGAGGAGCAGGACAGGTAAATATACAATAAACAAGAGTGAGGAGCTGAGAGGAGCTGCAGGAGGTGGAGAGGAGCAGGACGGGTAAATATACCACTGAGGAACAGGAGGAGGAGCAGGAGGCTTTAGAGGAGCTAAGAGGAGGAGGAGAGGAGCAGCAGGACAGGTAAATATACCACTGTAAATATACCCAGGAGGAGGAGAGGAGGAGCAGCAGGACAGGTAAATATACAAGAGTCAGGAGGAGGAGAGGAGCAGTACAAGTAAATATACCACTGTGAGGTGCTAAGAGGAGGAGCAGGACAAGTAAATATACAAGCTTTGAAGGAGGAGAGAAGGAGGACGACAGATAAATGTACCAGAGTATAGAGCTAAAGGAGCTAAAAGGAGGAGCAGGAGGCTTTAGAGGAGGAAAGGAGGAGGACGACAGGTAAATATACCACTGTGAGGAGCTAAGAGGAGGAGCAGGAGGCTTTAGAGGAGGAGCAGAAGGACAGATAAATGCACCAGAGTATGGAGCTCCAGGAGCTAAGAGGAGGTCAGGAGCAGCAGGAGGCTTTAGAGGAGGAGAGGACAGGTAAATGCACAGAATGAGGAGCTAAGAGGAGGAGCAAGAGGATAGGTAAATGCACCAGAGTGAGGAGTTAAGCTCCATAGAGCTAGGAGGAGGAGAGGAGGCTTTAGAAAAGGAGCAGGAGGAGGCTTAAGGAGGAGCGTAAATGCACCAGAGTGAGGAGCTAAGAGGAGGAGCAGGAGGAGAAGTAAATGCACCAGAGTGAGGAGCAGGAGGCTTTAGAAGAGCTAAGAGGAGGAGAGGAGGGCAGGTAAATACACCATACTGAGGAGATAAGGGGAGCTAAGAGGAGGCTTTGGGAGGAGCAGGAGGAGGCTTTAGGAGGAACATAAATGCATCACTGTGTGGAGCTAAGCTTCAGGAGCTAAGAGGAGGCCTGCAGGAGGAGGCTTTAGGAGGAGCTCTAGGATCAAGCCTTAGGAGGAGGCTTCAGGAGGAGGCTTCAGGAGCAGACTTTAGGAGGAGGCTTTAGGAGGAGGCTTTAGGCCTGCAGCACCTGCAGGCAGAGGCCTGCAGGTGCTGCAGGAGGTGCTGCAGGAGGAGCTACAGGAGGTGCTACTCTGTGAACTCTGAACAAAACGGCTGTAAGAGCCTTGAGAACAGACACAAAGTCTAATATTTACACCACCTCCACGTCATTTATGTCAAATACACAAGTGTCAGAGTTTCTCCAAACACTGAACCTCCTCTGTGTTTTTCCAAACACACTGCACCTCCTCTGCACCTCCTCTGCACCTCCTCTGTACAGTCTGTGTGTGTTTTGCTCCAGATTCTGATCATCTCCTTGAAACATGTTAAATCTAAATCTCTCACTGGACAAACTGCTCCGTGTCAGAGTTTGTCTCGTGTCTCGTGTAAAGACACAGACTCTTCATCAAACTGAATCTGATGAATAGACAAACAGCTGAGGGTCTCCTCAGACTCCTCCTCAGGTTCTCCTCAGGCTCCTCCTGAAGGTCTCCTCAGACTCCTCCTGAAGATCTCCTCAGGCTCCTCAGGCTCCTCCCGAAGGTCTCCTCAGGCTCCTCCTGAAGATCTCCTCAGGCTCCTCCTGAAGGTCTCCTCAGGCTCCTCAGGCTCCTCCTGAAGATCTCCTCAGGCTCCTCCTGAAAGGTCTCCTCAGGCTCCTCCTGAGGGTCTCCTCAGGCTCCTCCTGAGGGTCTCCTCAGACTCCTCCTCAGGTTCTCCTCAGGCTCCTCCTGAAGGTCTCCTCAGACTCCTCCTGAAGATCTCCTCAGGCTCCTCAGGCTCCTCCCGAAGGTCTCCTCAGGCTCCTCCCGAAGGTCTCCTCAGGCTCCTCCTGAAGATCTCCTCAGGCTCCTCCTGAAGGTCTCCTCAGGCTCCTCAGGCTCCTCCTGAAGATCTCCTCAGGCTCCTCCTGAAGATCTCCTCAGGCTCCTCCTGAAGGTCTCCTCAGGCTCCTCCTGAGGGTCTCCTCAGGCTCCTCCCGAAGGTCTCCTCAGGCTCCTCCCGAAGGTCTCCTCAGGTTCCTCCTGAGGTTCTCCTCCTGAGGTTCTCCTCAGGTTCTCCTCAGGTTCCGTCTGTGATGAACTTTATTAAAAACAACATAAACACGACTCACAGGCGGCAGAGGAAGGAGCAGGTGGAGGGAGGAAGGAGCAGGTGGAGAGAATAAGGAGCAGGTGGAGAGAGTAAGGAGCAGGTGGAGAGAGTAAGGAGCAAGTGGAGGGAGGAAGGAGCAGGTGGAGGGAGGAAGGAGCAGGTGGAGAGAGGAAGGAGCAGGTGGAGAGAGGAAGGAGCAGGTGGAGAGAGGAAGGAGCAGGTGGAGGGAGGAAGGAGCAGGTGGAGGGAGGAAGGAGCAGGTGGAGGGAGGAGCAGGTGGAGAGAGGAAGGAGCAGGTGGAGAGAGGAAGGAGCAGGTGGAGGGAGGAAGGAGCAGGTGGAGGGAGGAGCAGGTGGAGGGAGGAGCAGGTGGAGGGAGGAGGCTGGTCGAGGCCGGTCACAGATCTGGGCTGAACAGGAAGTAAATCTGACGACTGTAAAACGTCAAATGTGGTTTTAAAAACACGACACTTTAAACCAGTGAATCTTTTTGAGAACGACACGAGTTTGTGTCACATTTTAAACATGTTCAGATTCTCCACAAACAGATGAAGAAATAATCAAAACTATTCATCTTATTTCAACCAAAAAGGACAAAAGAGAAGAGCAGAAGAGATAAAATCATCTTTAGTTCAGCCTCTTTTATAAAAGTGGAAACTCAAACGTGGATAAGACACTTTTGTGTAAATCTCAAAAGGAACAAAGTCACTAAATGTTGTAATTAAATCTTGCAGGTTGCACTTCCCTTTTACTGTGGCCGTGTTTTCTGTAGATGAGGCGAAGTCTGACACATTTGCAGATGTGGAGCCAGTTTCTCAGAGTCGTCCTCCTCTGGGGTCAACACTCGTCTTTAAAACGACCCCACGGTTCAGAGCTGGTCCCTCCAGACACAAACACAGAACAGCAGCAGTGACGTGTTTTAGTGTAAAGAAGAGAAACTTTAAACGCTTCAAAATCAAACCCAGGAGGAGAGTTATTCTGCCGTTGGTGTTTGCTCCAGGACGAGCTCTGGCCACATTATTGTCGGGTAACACAGAACAAAGATCATCAGCCACAGTTTTCCAGGATTTATTTGGGTTTCCTCCCTCAGAATCGGGTCACGGTGGGTTTTGGGGGGACGTGGGGCTGAACACTCTCATGCTCAGTCTGTGTTAATCACGTCGGGGCTGCAGACCCTCAGCTCAGGTCTCTATAGAAATGAGCCTCACCAGGTCCAGCAGAAACTGTCGTATCGCTAACTTTTGAATTCTCTATGAACTCTAAACAAAAGTATTTTTATGTTTTCATTGACTGGAGGCAGCAGAAATCACAAGACTCTGTGGTGTGCATGGTCATGTGTGTTTGTGCTTTTATCTGGTTAAAAAACAACTGAAATCGGCCTAATTTTCAAGAACAGACACAGGGCTCAGTTATCGACTTAGAAACATTACACTGCACATGTCTGTTGTTTTGAAGATGATATATTTCATAAAATACAGCAGCAGATGTTAATTTTGAAGACGACTTTATGCCAAATATGCCAACAACATAATGTTAAATGTAAGAGCTCGTGGATGTTTCTAATGAGTTTTAAGTTTTAATAATGGTTCGACCCGACACAGTTTCCTGGTGATGTGCCACAGGAGACGAAGAAGAAAAAAATGACCCTAAAAATAATGTTCATTTACTGAATATGTGGATTTAGAGGCGTTTCTGACCGGCCGAGTTTTGCATGTCAAATGTCCTCAGCAGTGACTCTGTCTCCATCCTGCTTTTTTACATCTACATGATTTTCAGCCTTTGTCTCCAGCACATGCAGGACTCTCCTCTGAGGCTGTGTGTTTTCACCACAACAGGGTGAAATATGAAGTGTTTTTTCTCTTTAAACTTTCCTGATAAAAGCCTTTCGCCTGTTTGACCCTCGATTGTTTGAAAAGTGGGACTTTTTTCAGCATTTTGGTGACACAGATGAGGTGTTTCTGTCGACCGTATGATGACCGTCCAAATGTCTTTGTGTTTCAGAGCCGCGCTGTCCGGGTCAGTTTGCCTGCCGCAGTGGAAAACTGCAGTGTATCCCTCTGTCCTGGCAGTGTGACGGATGGACAGCATGTGAGGACAAGAGCGACGAGATGGACTGTCCCCGTGAGTAACACTACGGCGTCCGGGGCCTGGACACGACGGCGTCCGGGGCCTGGACACGACGGCGTCCGGGGCCTGGACACTGGACACGACGGCGTCCGGGGCCTGGACACTGGACACGACGGCGTCCAGAGTCTGGGCGCCAAGTGTCCAGACTCTGGACTTCAGACCTGGGCTCGTGCCTTTTCCATCTCTGTCATTTGTACTTTTGAAAGAGTATTGAGGTCACATGACTCCTGAGGGTGACGTGACATGTGTCTCTCTCACTCCTGTGGACATGTGTCTCTGTCTCACTCCTGTGGACACGTGTCTCTGTCTCACTCCTGTTGACACGTGTCTCTGTCTCACTCCTGTGGACACGTGTCTCTGTCTCACTCCTGTGGACACGTGTCTCTGTCTCACTCCTGTGGACACGTGTCTCTGTCTCACTCCTGTGGACACATGTCTTAAGCCCTGGACTCAAATCGTTCTGTTTTTCTCCGTATTAAATCGTCTTTATCCTCAGATCTGTGACACATAATGGGAATTATTGAAAGGATTAAGTCATGTGACCCGCCTCCTGCTCGCCGCGTGTGCATGTGACCCGCCTCCTGCTCGCTCCAGCAGCAGTGTTTACTGAGGCCTTGAGATTTCATTCATAAAAATAAAACCCATGTCGCACAGCCAGAATGACAGGGGGACAGGGGGACAGGACGACAGGGGGACAGGACGACGGGGACAGGGCGACAGGACGACAGGGCGACAGGACGACAGGGCGACAGGACGACAGGGCGACAGGACGGACAGGGCGACAGGACGACAGGGCGACAGGACGGGGACAGGGCGACAGGGGACAGGACGACAGGGGACAGGACGACAGGGGGACGGGACAGTACAGGGACAGGACGACAGGGGGACAGGACGACGGGGACAGGACGACAGGGCGACAGGACGACAGGGGGACAGGGCGACGGGGACAGGGCGACAGGACGACAGGGGGACAGGACGACAGGGCGTATATACATATATAGATATAGATAGATGCACAAAACCTCAGAATTCATATTTATTTGGATAAACGTGTGAACCTCGAGACAGACGTGACCCTGTCCTGACCCTGTGTTGACCCTGTGTTGACCCTGTCCTGACTCTGTCCTGACCCTGTCCTGACTCTGCCCTGACTCTGTGTTGACTCTGTCCTGACTCTGTCCTGACTCTGTCCTGACTCTGTCCTGACTCTGTGTTGACTCTGTGTTGACTCTGTCCTGACTCTGTCCTGACTCTGTGTTGACTCTGTCCTGACTCTGTCCTGACTCTGTCCTGACTCTGTGTTGACTCTGTCCTGACTCTGTGTTGACTCTGTCCTGACTCTGTCCTGACTCTGTCCTGACTCTGTGTTGACTCTGTCCTGACTCTGTCCTGACTCTGTCCTGACTCTGTCCTGACTCTGTGTTGACTCTGTGTTGACCCTGCCCTGACCCTGCCCTGACCCTGTGTTGACTCTGTCCTGACTCTGTCCTGACCCTGTCCTGACCCTGTGTTGACTCTGTCCTGACTCTGTCCTGACCCTGTCCTGACCCTGTGTTGACCCTGTCCTGACTCTGTCCTGACCCTGTGTCTTGCAGCTCTACAGGAGGAACGGTTCCGTTACGGAAATGGCTTTGACCAGGTCGAAGACGTGATCGGTGTAGCTCAGCCTGTGCGATTCAACAGTAGGTTTAAACAAGTCACTGAATGCATTTATACATGGAATTATCATTATTATTATCAATGTGTTATTATCGTCTGCAGAAAAGTGTCCGACTGGGTGGCACCACTATGAGAAGACGGCCAGCTGTTATAAAGTTTACCTGAGGAATGAGAACTACTGGCAGGCGGTGGACACCTGTCAGAAGGTGAACGGTTCCCTCGCCACGTTTGTCACCAACGAAGAGCTGCAGTTCATCTTAAAGATCGAGGTGGACTTTGACGAGAAAGTCTGTGAGCGCAAAGACCAGTGCAAGTCCGTGGATTTAAACGTTTAAATATAAAACATATAAATCTACAAACAGCTCCGCTGATATTCGACTGTGTTTTAGGTTTTGGGTCGGTTACCAGTACGTGATCACCAACCAGAACCACTCTCTGCAGGGACGCTGGGAGGTGGCCTATAAAGGTACGACCTACACCTGTAACCACGTCTGCTCCGTGTTCAGGCACCTGCCCTCGTACAGGTGTAGGGTCAGTCTGACAGGGTCAGTCTGACAGGTGTAGGTTCAGTCTGACAGGTGTAGGTTCAGTCTGACAGGTGTAGGTTCAGTCTGACAGGTGTAGGTTCAGTCTGACAGGTGTAGGGTCAGTCTGACAGGTGTAGGTTCAGTCTGACGGGTGTAGGTTCAGTCTGACGGGTGTAGGTTCAGTCTGACGGGTGTAGGTTCAGTCTGACGGGTGTAGTCTGGGTCAGTCAGTCTGACGGGTGTAGGTTCAGTCTGACAGGTGCTTTTTCCTCTGTACAGGTCCCATGCAGGTGTTCCTTCCTCCTGTAGGCTCAGTCTTACAGGTGTTCTTCCTCCGTACAGGGGCCATGCAGGTGTTCTTTCCTCCTGTATGTTCAGTCTTACAGGTGTAGGTTCTTAAAGGTGTAGGTTCCGCTGTAGGTTCTTACAGGTGTAGGTTCAGATGTCGGTTCTTACTGGTGCTCTCCCTCCGTATAGGTGCCATGCAGGTGTTCCTTCCTCCTGTAGACTCAGTCTTACAGGTGTAGGTTCAGGTGTAGGTTCAGGTGTAGGTTCTCACAGGTGTAAGTTGAGGTGTCGGTTCTTACAGGTGCTCTCTCTCCGTACAGGGGCCATGCAGGTGTTCCTTCCTCCTGAGGGCCTGGCGTCCATCGGGGACGCGTCTCCGTCCCAGGACAGCGTGTTCTGTGCTCAGCTGCAGCGTTTCCAGATTAAAAGTATGAACGAGCGCGGTCTGCACAGCTGGCACGCCGAGAACTGCTACAAGAAGTTTCCTTTTCTCTGCAAACGACGTACGTGAAAATAAAACTCTTCTGATTTGAGGCAGGTGTTTCTCGTTTTGATTTTTCTGATTTGAGGCGGGTGTGTCTCGTTTTGATTTTTCTGATTTGAGGCGGGTGTTTCTCGTTTTGATTTTTCTGATTTGAGGTGGGTGTTTCTCTTTGATTTTTCTGATTTGAGGCGGGTGTTTCTCTTTGATTTTTCTGATTTGAGGCGGGTGTTTCTCTTTGATTTTTCTGATTTGAGGCGGGTGTTTCTCTTTGATTTTTCTGATTTGAGGCGGGTGTTTCTCTTTGATTCTTCTGATTTGAGGCGGGTGTTTCTCGTTTTGATTCTTCTGATTTGAGGCGGGTGTTTCTCTTTGATTTTTCTGATTTGAGGCGGGTGTTTCTCTTTGATTTTTCTGATTTGAGGTGGGTGTTTCTCGTTTTGATTTTTCTGATTTGAGGCGGGTGTTTCTCTTTGATTCTTTCTGATTTGAGGCGGGTGTTTTCTCTGATTTTTTCTGATTTGAGGCGGGTGTTTTCTCTGATTTTTTCTGATTTGAGGCGGGTGTTTCTCTTGATTTTTTCTGATTTTGAGGCGGGTGTTTCTCTTTGATTCTTCTGATTTGAGGCGGGGTGTTTCTCTTTGATTTTTCTGATTTGAGGCGGGGGTGTTTCTCTTTGATTTTTCTGATTGAGGGGGGGTGTTTCTCTTTGATTTTTCTGATTTGAGGCGGGGTGTTTCTCTTTGATTCTTCTGATTTGAGGCGGGTGTTTCTCTTTGATTTTTCTGATTTGAGGCGGGTGTTTCTCTGATTTTTCTGATTTGAGGTGGGTGTTTCTCTTTGATTCTTCTGATTTGAGGCGGGTGTTTCTCGTTTTGATTCTTCTGATTTGAGGCGGGTGTTTCTCTTTGATTTTTCTGATTTGAGGTGGGTGTTTCTCGTTTTGATTTTTCTGATTTGAGGCGGGTGTTTCTCTTTGATTCTTCTGATTTCTGTTTCTCGTTGTGATTTTCTCAGGTCAGACTTGCGTGGACATAAAGGACAACGTGGTGAACGAGGGGTTTTACTTCACGCCTAAAGGAGACGACCCGTGTCTGAGCTGCACGTGTCACGACGGCGAGCCCGAGATGTGTGTGGCGGCGCTGTGCGAGCGGCCGCAGGGCTGTCAGCACTTCCGCAAGGACCCCAAAGAGTGCTGCAAGTTCACCTGCCTCGACCCAGGTACCTGCACCTCCTACACCGCAGGGCTGTCAGCCTTCCTCCAGGACACCTCCACCTCCTACACCTTCACCTGCCACCTCCTACACCTCCCTCCACCTCCTACCACCTCCTACACCTCCACCTCCTACACCTCCTACCTCCTACACCTCCTACACCTACACCCACCACCTCCTACCACCTCACCTCCTACACCTCTACCTCCTACACCGCCACCTCCTACACCTCCACCTCCTACACCTACACCTCCACCTCCTACACCTCCACCACCTCCTACACCTCTACCTCCTACACCTCTACCTCCTACACCTCCACCTCCTACACCTACACCTCCACCACCTCCTACACCTCCACCTCCTACACCTACCTCCTACACCTCTACCTCCTACACCTCCTACTCCTACACCTACACCTACACCTCCACCACCTCCTACACCTCCACCTCCTACACCTACACCTCCATCACCTCCTACACCTCCACCTCCTACACCTCCACCACCTCCTACACCTCCACCACCTCCTACACCTCCACCTCCTACACCTCCACCTCCACCACCTCCTACACCTCCTACACCTCCACCTCCTCCACTCCCTACACCTCCTCCACCCCCATTTTCCCCGCCTCTTCCACCTCACATCCCTCCGACGGAGACGCCTGTGTCATGTGTGTTTGTGTGTCATGTGTGTGTCATATGTGTGTTTCAGACGGGAACAGTCTGTGCGACTCGATGTGTTTGTGTGTATCATGTGTGTTGTGTTTGTGTGTTGTGTGTGTATCATGTGTGTTGTGTGTGTATCGTGTGTATCATGTACATTTGTGCGTCTGTGTTTCAGACGGGAACAGTCTGTTCGACTCGATGGCCAGTGGGATGCGTCTCATCGTCAGTTGTATTTCTTCGTTCCTGATTCTGTCGCTGCTGCTGTTCATGGTCCACAGGCTCCGTCAGCGGCGGCGCGAGAGAATCGAGACGCTCATCGGAGGAAACTGTGAGCGCCGCCGTTTTTTTTTCTTCTTCTTCACTCGTTTATTTCTCACTCATTTAACTTTCCTCCGTCGTCTCTGTGTCAGTGCATCACTTTAACCTCGGCCGGAGAGTTCCCGGGTTCGACTACGGCCCGGACGTGTTCGGGACGGGCCTCACCCCCCTGCACCTGTCCGACGACGGAGAGGGCGGAGCCTTTCACTTCCAGGAGCCGCCGCCGCCGTACGCCGCCTACAAATACCCCGATATACCCCACCCCGACGACCCGCCTCCGCCCTACGAGGCCTCCATCAACCCCGACAGTCTGCTCTACGTCGACCTGGGTAAGAGCCACACGAGGACCTGAGAGGGAGGGGCCTCAGAGCAGGGGCCTCAGAGCAGAGAGCGGGGGCCTCAGAGCAGAGAGCGGGGGCCTCAGAGCAGAGAGCGGGGGCCTCAGAGCGGGGGCCTCAGAGCAGGGACCTCAGAGCAGGGGCCTCAGAGCAGAGAGCAGGGGCCTCAGAGCAGAGAGCGGGGGCCTCAGAGCAGAGAGCGGGGGCCTCAGAGCGAGGGCCTCAGAGCAGGGGCCTCAGAGCAGAGAGCAGGGGCCTCAGAGCAGAGAGTGGGGGCCTCAGAGCAGGGACCTCAGAGCAGAGAGCAGGGGCCTCAGAGCAGGGCCTCAGAGCAGGGGCCTCAGAGCAGGGGCCTCAGAGCAGGGGCCTCAGAGCAGGGGCCTCAGAGCAGGGGCCTCAGAGCAGAGAGCAGGGGCCTCAGAGCAGGGGCCTCAGAGCAGAGAGCAGGGGCCTCAGAGCAGGGGCCTCAGAGCAGGGGCCTCAGAGCAGAGAGTAGGGGCCCCAGAGCAGAGACCTCAGAGCAGAGAGCAGGGACCTCAGAGCAGGGGCCTCAGAGCAGAGAGCAGGGACCTCAGAGCAGGGGCCTCAAAGCAGAGAGCGGGGGCCTCAGAGCAGAGACCTCAGAGCAGAGAGCGGGGGCCTCAGAGCAGGGGCCTCAGAGCAGAGAGCAGGGACCTCAGAGCAGAGACCTCAGAGCAGAGAGCAGGGGCCTCAGAGCAGAGAGCGGGGGCCTCAGAGCAGGGGCCTCAGAGCAGGGAGCGGGGGCCTCAGAGCAGAGAGCAGGGGCCTCACAGTTCATGCTGGTTTTTGTTCAGGTCACGCTGGCGTTGCCATGGTGACGGGTCAGATGAACGCCATCGCAGACGGACTACAGTCTGATGTTCCTAATCCTCGTGGCCCCGGCTCAGCGGCGGCTCCTCCTCAGGAGAGGGAGGACTCCATAGACAGCAGCACGCTCCTGGTGGGGCCGGACACGCCCACGGACGGCCCCCCGGCCCCGAGGCCCATGACCCCGGACCCCCTGAGCACGGCCGTATAGGACTCGGCAGAACGAGGCCCCGGAGTCTCTGAAGGACACACGGCCCCACGTTGAAACATGATTTAAAGTTTGTACAGAAATGATGAATAGTTTGATTAAAAGACTCGATGTTTTGTAAAGAGACTGTGGAGGAGGCGGAGTTACACAGGACTGTGTTTTTACTGCTGCGGCCTCAGATCCAGACGCTCTGCTGTAAATCCACGTCTCAGGTCCAGCTCCTGTGTGACGGACTCCCGACGACTCGCAGCTTTTAGTCCTGTGCTTCGTTTTGAATCAGAACAGTTTGTTTGGCTCTGTTTCAGTGGCTGCTGCGGCGCTTCATTCGCTAACCCTCCTCCACCTTCATATGTGTCGTAGGAGTCGTCCGGGTTTAAGGATTTGCAGTAAAACATATTTTGTAATTGTAATGTTTAAAAAGACTTGTTCCGTTCTGCAGAATGTGATTTTCTGAAATGAAGTATTTGGTTCTAAATCCACAGAGACGTCGAGTCTCATGTAAACAGCATTTTATTAACAATCAAATGTCAAATACTGTGCACGATTAAAACGATTTCCTTTGTGCTGCTGCTTTCAGGGACGGTCAGGTTTTCCACTTATGAATAAAACTCCTCAGTGTTGATCCAGCTCAGCCTCAGCGTCTTACACAAAACCCACGAAAAGTCAAACTGAACAAACGGAAAAATCTGTTATTTAATCATAAAAACTGGAGACTTCCACCTGCCCCACCTCCACCTGCTCCACCTGCACCCGCCCCTGACCTCCACCTGCCCCACCTCCACCTGCTCGAGACCTGCACCAGACAAAGCTTCAAAACTGAAGGTGGACCGAAGAAGAGCCACTGCACCACCTCCACCTGCCCCTGACCCCCACCCCTTCACATCCACCACACGAGGGCGGTGCTGTACGTGCCCGATTTCAGATTTTATTTAGAAGTTTAGGGTCAATGAGTTTTTGCTCTTTTTGGAAACAAATCTGTAATTTTAAAGTCTCATTTGAGACACGTTTTTGTTTAGACAAAATGAGAGAAACATTCACCAGCTTCATCTGAGTGTGACTCTGTGACACTCTGTGTGACACTCTGTGTGACACTGTGTGACACTGTGTGACACTCTGTGACACTCTGTGTGACACTCTGTGTGTGACACTCTGTGTGACACTCTGTGTGACACTCTGTGACACTCTGTGTGACACTGTGTGTGACACTCTGTGTGACACTCTGTGTGTGACACTCTGTGTGACACTCTGTGTGACACTCTGTGTGTGACACTCTGTGTGACACTCTGTGTGACACTCTGTGTGACACTCTGTGACACTCTGTGTGACACTCTGTGTGACACTCTGTGACACTCTGTGTGACACTCTGTGTGACACTGTGTGTGTGACACTCTGTGTGACACTCTGTGTGACACTCTGTGTGACACTCTGTGTGACACTCTGTGTGACACTCTGTGTGACACTCTGTGTGTGACACTCTGTGACACTCTGTGTGACACTCTGTGTGACACTGTGTGTGTGACACTCTGTGTGACACTGTGTGTGTGACACTCTGTGTGACACTCTGTGTGTGACACTCTGTGACACTCTGTGTGTGACACTCTGTGTGACACTCTGTGTGTGACACTCTGTGTGACACTCTGTGTGTGACACTCTGTGTGACACTCTGTGTGTGACACTCTGTGACACTCTGACGTTGTAGACTTGTGTCTGGATAAAAGTGTTTCACTTTCAGACTCCTTCAGCCACAGATTCTTTTCCTGTTTTTTCCACAGATCTTTGGAGGTTTGTGCACGTTGATTATTTTCTTTTCATCTTTGTAAAGATTTTTCTTTTCCATCATTTTGATCTGATCTTTCTCCGGTGCGCTGAGCCCATGCCTCATTTTAACTCATTGATTTCTGAGCGATTAGTATAAAACTTTGGCTTTGATCAAATGTAAATCCAGCGTTTGGAAACTCAAACAAACTGAAGCATCAGGACGAGCCCCGCGTCACCGGGTCGGTTTGTGTCGGGCTTCATCCTCTGAACGAGGGGAATCCTGCCGCCAAATGTCAGGTGCTTCAGGAACGAAACGGGAAAGTCCCACGGGTCACGGGCCACTGGACAAATCCACTTTAACCTAAAGAAGAAGATTATTTAAGTAAGAAGATATAGAGCAGCGGCAGCGGCAGCGGCGGAGACTGGAGACGGCGCCAAACCAACAGAAAGAGCCTATTGTTCAGAACTGAACCACCACAGAACCAACCAGAACCAGCCACAGAACCAACTAGAACCAACCAGAACCAACCACAGAACCAACCAGAACAAATCAGAACCAGCCACAGAACCAACCCAGAACAAATCAGAACCAACTAGAACCAGCCACAGAACCAACCAGAACCAACCACAGAACCAACCAGAACAAATCAGAACCAGCCACAGAACTAACCACAGAACCAGCCACAGAACCAACTAGAACCAACCAGAACCAGCCACAGAACCAACCAGAACAAATCAGAACCAACTAGAACCAGCCACAGAACCAACCAGAACCAACCACAGAACTAACCACAGAACCAACTAGAACAAATCAGAACCAACCAGAACAAATCAGAACCAACCACAGAACCAACTAGAACCAACCACAGAACCGGCTCCTGGACCTTCATGAGGAAAGCCCAGTTATTTACAGACAGATGATTCTTATATTATTTCAGGCCGATATAAACACATTTTTATATTTTACATCTTACATATATTGTTAGACTCATTATTTTGGGATTAAAAACAGTTTAAGTTGAATCGAGCTCCGTCTTAGAACAAAAAAGTGAAACGACATAAATGGATGAAGCTGTTTCTTTAGACTCGGGGATGAATGCTGCTTGTTACTAGTCTTCTGACGTCGCGCTGCAGCAGAGGCGGAGGAGGAGGTGGAGGAGGTGGAGGAGGAGGAGGTGGAGGAGGGCTCGGGGGTGCAGCGGGGGGGCACTGGAGCTGTCCTTGTATCAATGAGCCTGTTGATCACTGAAGTCCACTGGTGATGAGCGGTTCAGCGCTCGGACCAAATAAAACCGGACTTTACCTGTGTCCCATTTAAGCTGATCACTGGCCCACTGGTCCGCCGGCCCACCGCACTCACCTTTTTACCTGTGTTTGCAAAGATGAAGAGTTGGGCTGCCGTCTTCCTCGTGGTTCTTTCTTTTGTTGAAGCTGGTGAGTTTTGTGGCGTTTTATGTAATAACTTCAACTCATCAGAAAAGTGACAGTTATTTCACTTTCAGACGATTATTGCTACGATGAGCCGGACTGTGGTGAGTCTGTTTACTCCGGCGTTATTTTATACTTTTACAGACGGATTTTTATTTAAATATATGTCAATCATGTTTGACCTGTCGAGGTTTTATTACCATCTGAAGGACTTAATCTGTAGAGGCTCCGTTACAATGGAGACAAAATGCAAATGAGACACACTCAACACAATTGTGCCTTGTCTGATGATTTCACTTTAGTGTCTGATGATTTCACTTTAGTGTCTGATGATTTCACTTTAGTGTCTGATGATTTCACTTTAGTGTCTGATGATTTCACTTTAGTGTCTGATGATTTCACTTTAGTGTCTGATGATTTCACTTTAGTGTCTGATGATTTCACTTCAGTGTCTGATGATTTCACTTTAGTGTTTGGTGATTTCACTTTAGTGTCTGATTATTTCACTTTAGTGTCTGATGATTTCATTTTAGTGTTTGATGATTTCACTTTAGTGTCTGATGATTTCACTTTAGTGTCTGATGATTTCACTTTAGTGTCTGATGATTTCACTTCAGTGTCTGATGATTTCACTTTAGTGTCTGATGATTTCACTTTAGTGTCTGATGATTCACTTTAGTGTCTGATGATTTCACTTTAGTGTCTGATGATTTCACTTCAGTGTTTGATTTCACTTCAGTGTCTGATGATTCACTTTAGTGTCTGATGATTTCATTTTAGTGTTTGATGATTTCATTTTAGTGTTTGATGATTTCACTTCAGTGTCTGATGATTTCACTTTAGTGTCTGATGATTTCACTTCAGTGTCTGATGATTTCACTTCAGTGTCTGATGATTTCACTTTAGTGTCTGATGATTTCACTTCAGTGTCTGATGATTTCACTTCAGTGTCTGATGATTTCACTTTAGTGTCTGATGATTTCACTTCAGTGTCTGATGATTTCACTTCAGTGTCTGATGATTTCACTTTAGTGTCTGATGATTTCATTTTAGTGTTTGATGATTTCACTTCAGTGTCTGATGATTTCACTTTAGTGTCTGATGATTTCACTTTAGTGTTTGGTGATTTCACTTTAGTGTTTGGTGATTTCACTTTAGTGTTTGGTGATTTCACTTTAGTGTTTGGTGATTTCACTTTAGTGTCTGATGATTTCACTTTAGTGTTTGGTGATTTCACTTTAGTGTTTGGTGATTTCACTTTAGTGTTTGATGATTTCACTTTAGTGTCTGATGATTTCACTTTAGTGTCTGATGATTTCACTTTAGTGTCTGATGATTTCACTTCAGTGTTTGATGATTTCACTTTAGTGTCTGATGATTTCACTTTAGTGTTTGGTGATTTCACTTTAGTGTTTGGTGATTTCACTTTAGTGTTTGGTGATTTCACTTTAGTGTTTGGTGATTTCACTTTAGTGTTTGGTGATTTCACTTTAGTGTCTGATGATTTCACTTCAGTGTCTGATGATTTCACTTTAGTGTCTGATGATTTCATTTTAGTGTTTGATGATTTCACTTCAGTGTCTGATGATTTCACTTCAGTGTCTGATGATTTCACTTTAGTGTCTGATGATTTCACTTTAGTGTCTGATGATTTCACTTTAGTGTCTGATGATTTCACTTTAGTGTCTGGTGATTTCACTTTAGTGTCTGATGATTTCACTTTAGTGTCTGATGATTTCACTTTAGTGTTTGATGATTTCACTTCAGTGTCTGATGATTTCACTTCAGTGTCTGATGATTTCACTTTAGTGTCTGATGATTTCATTTTAGTGTTTGATGTTTTCACTTCAGTGTCTGATGATTTCACTTTAGTGTTTGGTGATTTCACTTTAGTGTCTGGTGATTTCACTTTAGTGTTTGGTGATTTCACTTTAGTGTCTGATGATTTCACTTTAGTGTTTGGTGATTTCACTTTAGTGTCTGATGATTTCACTTTAGTGTCTGATGATTTCACTTCAGTGTTTGATTATTTGACTTTATTGTCTGATGATTTCACTTTAGTGTTTGGTGATTTCACTTTAGTGTCTGATGATTTCACTTTAGTGTTTGATGATTTCACTTTAGTGTCTGATGATTTCACTTTAGTGTCTGATGATTTCACTTCAGTGTCTGATGATTTCACTTTAGTGTCTGATGATTTCACTTTATTGTCTGATGATTTCACTTTAGTGTTTGGTGATTTCACTTTAGTGTCTGATGATTTCACTTTATTGTCTGATGATTTCACTTTAGTGTTTGGTGATTTCACTTTAGTGTTTGGTGATTTCACTTAAGTGTCTGATGATTTCACTTTAGTGTCTGATGATTTCACTTTATTGTCTGATGATTTCACTTTAGTGTTTGGTGATTTCACTTTAGTGTTTGATGATTTCACTTAAGTGTCTGATGATTTCACTTTAGTGTCTGATGATTTCACTTTAGTGTTTGGTGATTTCACTTTAGTGTTTGGTGATTTCACTTTAGTGTTTGGTGATTTCACTTTAGTGTCTGATGATTTCACTTTAGTGTCTGATGATTTCACTTTAGTGTTGAGACACGAGACAGTTGTGAACATAAAAAGTTGCTTGATTTCTTAGACCCTTATGCCTGGGGAGACTTGTTTCACTCCTGTCACCCGTTACTTGAAGAGCATCACTCGCCCATCAACCTGGACCTCCACATGAGCCGGGACTCCTCCCTGGACGCTCTGACGCTGGACGGCTTCGAGGAGGTGCAGGGAGGACACTGGACACTGCAGAATGATGGACATTCAGGTGACTTCAAGGAGAAAGCTGTAAATACAACAAACACTTTAGAAGTAGTAGTAGTACTAGTACATAAAACGTGAGTGAATAAACATGTTTATGTATTTGAACATAAATGTTTATATAATGATTCTTTAGGGGCTTGAATGAGACTGAGCTGCACAAGTGTGAACTGAGTCAAACAGGATCTGTAAACAAACTGGTGTTAGCTTCAGTGTCGTTAGCCTCAGTGTCGTTAGCTTCAGTGTCGTTAGCCTCAGTGTCGTTAGCCTCAGTGTCGTTAGCCTCAGTGTCGTTAGCTTCAGTGTCGTTAGCCTCAGTGTCGTTAGCGCCTCCTTCAGACAGATATAAGACAGTGTCCAGCAGGAATCTGACCAGAACTGAGGAATAATCTGATCTCACTCTTAGAATGTTTCGTCCAGTGACAGATTTTCTTTTTCTTTTGCGATGGGTCAGACCTGGACGACTGGGACAGATACAGGTACAGAACGTGGCCCTGACGGGACCAGACAAAGTGAAACTGTTCTGTGTTGCAGTGGTGCTGTCTGTGGGCAGTGGGATGTCCGTGAGCGGGGGAGGACTCCCCGGTCAGTACCACACCCTCCAGCTGCACTTCCACTGGGGCAGCCCGTCCACAAACGGCTCCGAGCACACGCTGGACTCCCGCAGATTCCCGATGGAGGTACAGTAGGGTCAGTAGACGGAGCTACACCCGCACAAACAGTGACCGCTGCGGGTCCACTCACTCTGCTCTCTCTCAGATGCACATCGTCAACATGAAGTCCACCCACCCAAACGTGTCGGCGGCGCTGGACGACCCCACGGGGCTGGCCGTCCTGGGCGTCTTCATCGACGTCAGTGCCTTTTACAAACATCAGTCACAGCTTTAAGATGAGCAGCACCATTGACCTCGTTCTGTGTGGGTCTGATTAGCACGAGGCCCCTGGGAAAACCAGGGGCCACACTGAGGCCTCACTGAGGCCTCACTGAGGCCACACTGAGGCCACACTGAGGCCACACTGAGGCCTCACTGAGGCCACACTGAGGCCACACTGAGGCCTCACTGAGGCCACACTGAGGCCACACTGAGGCCACACTGAGGCCACACTGAGGCCACACTGAGGCCACACTGAGGCCCCACTGAGGCCTCACTGAGGCCACACTGAGGCCACACTGAGGCCACACTGAGGCCACACTGAGGCCCACACTGAGGCCTCACTGAGGCCACACTGAGGCCACACTGAGGCCACACTGAGGCCACACTGAGGCCACACTGAGGCCACACTGACACTGAGGCCCCACTGAGGCCTCACTGAGGCACACTGAGGCCACACTGAGGCCACACTGAGGCCACACTGAGCCCCACTGTGGCCTCACTGAGGCCTCACTGAGGCCACAGTGGCTCTAGAGCAAACTGCTTCTGTACAAAATTTTATGACCAGTTGAAAAATTGCAAGAATTCTTCTTCTTCTTCAAGAAGAACCTTCACTTTCTCTCACTTTGTCTAATCCAGGGCAGAATGGACTAAATGAAATGTCTCCATCAGAAACACTCGTTTTGTTCGGTTTGAACTGGGTCTGTAAATATAACGGCCTCAGTCGACGGTGGACCACGAGTAAAACTGAACCACAGACTTTACACAGAATAAAACGAGTAAATGGACAAAGGCAGACCATCGTTTGTAATAAACGACCCTGAAACCCGCAGGTCCATGATGCATCTGTGTCTGGTTCCAGGTGGTTTACGCAGACAACGTCCACTTCAGCTCCATCTCTCAGAAGCTCTCGTCTGTGGCTCACAAAGGTAAGTTCACCTGTGGGAGGAGTGTGGAGGCTCTGAGCTGTTTCTGTTTCTGTTTCCAAAAGGACAAGAGGCTAAAGTGAAGCCCTTCCCCCTGATGAGCCTCCTGCCAAGGCACAACTTGAGTCAGTATTACAGGTACCACGGCAGCCTGACCACCCCGCCCTGCTCCCAGGCCGTGCTCTGGACCGTGTACGAGGTCCCCATCCACATCTCCTGGACTCAGGTCAGTGTGGACTCAGGTCAGTGTGCACTCAGGTCAGTGTGGACTCAGGTCAGTGTGGACTCAGGTCAGTGTGGACTCAGGTCAGTGTGGACTCAGGTCAGTGTGGACTGGACCCTCTCCGGCCCCTGGCTGCGCCTAGAAATTCTATCCATAAAAACAATGAACAGAACCAGTGATAAAGTGCAGCCCTGGTGGATCCAGGAACAGGTCTGACTCACTGCAGAGACACAGCTCCTGCTCCGGTCACACAGGGACCGGACAGACCTGAGCAAAGGGCCCCGGACCCCATACTCCCAGAGCACCCCCCAAAGGACACCACGAGGGACACGGTGCCTTCTCCAGATCCACAAAACACATGTGGACTGTGGCAAACTCCCATGAGCCTCGAGGACCTGATGGAGAGTGTAGAGCTGGTCCCGTGTTCTGAGACTGGGACGACGTGTGATTCTCCTGTAGTTTAAACACATCCTCCGGTCCCTCTTCTTATACAGAGGGACCACCCCCCGGTCTGACAGTCCAGAGTAGAGATAAGATCAGGCCTAAAAAATCCAGCCCGACCTGACCCGGCCCGCGGGTATTAAAGCCCGACCCGGCCCGAGTCCGACCAATTAACTTGATTTACAGACCCGAGCCCGAAGCAAACCTGAAATTTCATATTTTATTTGTGAGGAGGAGGGAGGAGGAGGAGGAGGAGGAGGAGGAGGAGGGTGATTTATGATAAGTCCTCGCACTTGTCTGTGACCTGCTTAGTGCGACGAGGGGCGTTTTTGAAACAAATGATAATATAGATGTTTGACGATCATCAGTTTTTCCAGTGCAGCTGTTTAAATGCTGCTCAGCGTCGAGGTTCAGTCTTTTTGTCTCGTATGAAGCAAAGCGCCACATTGACACATTCAGCGAAGCCAACGCAAGTTTCTGTAGCATTTTCAACAATCAATGTGAAGCTTTTCCACACCTCACTCTTATGGTGCGTGTTTGTCTGTTCAGTTCTGTCTTTAGTTTATCCTTAACTTCTTGCTCCTCCATATTGGGGATACCAGGTCAAAATAGATGCGACTTGCGGAGGGAAGATTATTAAGAGGCGACGTTCACGTGGCTCCTGTTTAGTTAAATAGAAATTACATCACAGCCTTCTCTGTTTTATCCAAATGATTTATTTTAAAACAAGTATTCTTTAGTTTAGAATCCACATATCGTTTTAGTATACATTTTTATAAACATATATTTATTTTAAAAAATCAGCAAGAGAAAAACCCGACCCGACCCGAAGCAATGATTGACATTTTAGGCCCGAACCGGTTCGGGCTCGGGCTTAAGATCTTTCCTCTAGTCCAGAGGTTCTGTCCCCGACCGCCACACGATGTTGTAGAGACGTGTCAACCAAGACCCACAACATCCAGAGACTTGACCTCCTAAGACCCGAGCTCCTGCAGGACATGGTTTATTCATTTCTCTTTGTATTTACACTCATCAGGTCCCAATCATCCCAAATGACAAAGATTTATCTTTTTACATCATGTAGTTTCTGAGAAAAGTGATGTAGATCGAATGTCCTCATATGTGGACATTCTAATCATTTTGATAAAACTTTTGAACAATGATTTGCAAAGACTATTAAGACCCTGAACATAGCAACATTTGTCTTTAGTAAAAACAAAATGAGAAACAACAAATGTGTCTCATGTGAAAAGCTGCTGACAGGAGCAGGACATGTGCCACACAAAAAAACATTCTAAACTCTTAAAAAGTTTCTGAATTGAATATATTTGCATCGTTGCTGTTGTTATTCTAAAATTTGGCATTGTAGCCTAGAAAACCCAAAATGTGTTGTCCACATTCGTGTTGATGCCAGGTCCTGGGAGATTAAGGTACTTTGGACGTCCACTCATCTACCCCAACAAGGAGCTGCCAACCACCTCTGTGACGAGGACCTCGGAGTCCTCAGTCTCTGCTTCCTCCTCGAAAGACGTGACCGTGCGATAGAGGAGATCCTCTGAGTTTTCCTTCCACCGTCCGACAACATCCCCAGTCGAGGTCAGCAGCTCTCCACCCGCACTGTGAACAGTGTTGGTGAAGCTCTGCTTCCTCCTCCTGAGGCGCCGCACGATTTGCCAGAATTTCTTTGGGGCCGTCCAATAGTCCTCCTCCCGAGTTTTTGCCTCTGCGACAGCACGAGCCGCGGCACGCTTGGCCTGCCGGTACTCGTCAGCTGCCTCAGGAGTCCCGCAGGCCAATAAGGCTCGATAGGACTCCTTCTGGACACCCGTGTCCTTGAACATGGCGTTTGTTATGGACAAACTGTGGCTAGCACTGAAGTCCAACAGACAGAACCCCCTCAGGTTCAGATCAGGGAGGCCGTTCTTCCTGATCACCCCTCTCCAGGTGTCACTGTCGTCACCCACGTGGGCATTGAAGTTCCCCAGCGGGGTCCCCGGTGGGTGCGACACAACAGTGAGAGACCTGTCCCCGACCTGAAGGTGCAGGGACGCGACCCTCTCGTTCTCCAGCACGAGGCTGAGCTGTGGTATAATGAGCCCACACCAGCTCACCGCTCCCCGCAGGCAACGCCAGAGAAATGGAGAGTCCCTCTGGAGGAGTTGGGTTCCAGAGCCCAAACTGTGCTGGAGGTGAGGCCGACTATATCCGGTAACGCTCATCCTCCCCCCAGCGAGGTGACACTCCATGTCCCCAGAGCCGGTCTCCACGTCCAGAGATCCAGAGGCCTCAGCAGAGAGTTATAAACATACTGCAGCTTTAATAAAAGCACCAGTTCACTTTCACTTTGTTTTCAAAAACAAATGTTGTAGTGTTTTTGCTGATAGAAGTAAAGAGACCACTGTTAAAACATACAAAATATAAAAGTATAAGATTCTTTATTTTGAATTCCTCCTGAGTGTTTTTATTTCTAAATCTTCTTCCTCTGTTTGCAGCTCGCCCAGTTCACGTCCCAGATTTTCTCCACAGAGGAAAACGCAGAGCAGGTCACGCCTCTTCAAAACAACTTCAGACACATCCACCCGGTCTTCAGCCGCATGATCTCTGCCTCTAGGGGCGCTCGCCTGCTCCCGGGGGCCGCGGGGCGAGTGGCCCCTTCGTCTGTGGGACTGCTGCTCTTTCTCATCGGTTTATTAGGCCTCTTCACTCAGGCACTTTAGAACAAACACTGGAGATGTAAATCTAATGTGAAAACAAAACTGTGAAGCATTTTGTCCTGGTACAAACACGGTGACAGGCCTTTATGTAACTGGACTCTTCGTTCATATTTTACTTCCTGTACAAACCAATGGCACATTGAGTTGGACCTTTTAGGACCATTTTAGTGTTTTTGCCAGTTTGACCTCAATAAACATCACTACAACTAAAAACAACGCACAAATAAAATAAAATATTTTCATCCTCGCCCTCCACGGGTGGTCTCATCCTTGTTCCACGTTCGGGTCCTCTACCTGGGGCCCAGGAGCTCAGGACCTCTACCAGAGGCCTGGGGCTTGAGGTTCTTCTTCAGTATCTTTGCTGTTCCTTTTCTGGACTGAGATGTCTGATGTTTCTCCTGGGATCTGCTGTAGTCTCTCCTCCAGTTTGGGGGTCACTGCCCCGAGTCCGATGACCACGGGCACCACTGAGGCCTTCACCTTCCAGACCTTCTCCAGCTCTTCTTTGAGCCTCTGGTATTTCTCTAGTTTCTCATGCTCCTTTTTCCTGATGTTCTCTTGGTTCTGTGATGTTCCACCACAACGGCTTTGCTCTGTTGTTTATATATATCATATGAAATATCGCTGGTCCAGTGTTTCCCCAACCGGGACAAAAACCACACTGCTCCTCCTGAATCCGAGGTCCGACTATCGGCCAGATTCTCCTCTCCAGCAGTCCCTGGAATAGACCTAACCCTGAAGGCTGAGAAGTGTAATTCCCCTGTAGCTGGAACACACCCTCCGGTCCTCTTCTGAAACAGAGGGACCACCCCCCGGTCTGCGAGTGCAGAAGTACTGTCCCTGACCACCACACGATGTTGTAGAGACATGTCAGCCAAGACAGCCCCACAATATCCAGAGACTTGAGGTACTTGAGACCTTGTCCAACCCCGGAGCCTTGCCACCGAGGAGCTTGCCAACCACCTCAGTGACTTCGGCCAGGGTGGTAGACGAGTCCGCCCACTGGTCCCCAGTCTCTGCTTCCTCCTCGGAAGACATGACAGTGGGATTGAGGAGATCCTCAAAGTATTCCTTTCATCGCCCGACAGCTTCCCCATTCGAGATCAGCAGCTCTCCGCTCGCACTGTAAATAGTGTTGGTGAAGCACTGATTCCCCCTCCTGAGGCGCCGGACGGTTTGCCAGAGTCTCTATGAGGCCGACCGATAGTCCTCCTCCCAACCCCGAGTTTTTGCCTCTGCGACAGCACGAGCCGTGGCACGCTTGGCCCATCGGTACTCGTCAGTTGCCTCAAGAGTCCCATGAGCCAATGGGGCTCAGTAGGACTCCTTCAGCCTGATGACATCCCTTACTTCCGGTGTTCACCACCAGGTTTGGGGGTTGCCACCTCGACAAGCACCGCAGACCTTACAAGCACAGCTACGAGCAGCCGCGTCGACAATAGAAGAGAACATGGCCCACTCAGAACATGGCCCACATCTCCCTAATCCATGGGTCAGGGATAAGCTCTCCCGAAGGTGTGAGTTGAAGATCCCCTGGACAGAAGGCTCTGCCAGACGTTCCCAGCAGACCCTGACGATACGCTTGGGTCTGCCAGGTCTGTCCGGCTTCCTCCTCCATCAGCGGATCCAACTCACCACCAGGTGGTGACACGCGGCCGAAGGTCAGATGACATGATGGAAAAGTCGACCTCTGACCTAGGGTGTCCTGGTGCCATGTGTAGTGATGGACACCCTTGTGTTTGAACATGGTGTTCATTATGGGCAAATTGTGAATAGCACCGAAGTCCAGTAACACCGCTCGGGTTCAGGTCAGGGAGGCTGACCTGAACTCGCCCCTCCAGGTGTCACTGTTGTTGCCCACATGGGCGTTGAAGTCCCCCAGGAGAACAACAGAGTCCCCAGTAGGTGCACTGTTTAGTACTCCTCCCAGGGACTCCAAGAAGGCCGGGTACTCTGCACTGCTGTTTGGCCTGTAGGCGACACAACAGTGAGAGACCTGTCCCCGACCCGAAGGCCCAGGGATGTGACCCTCTGGTTCACCGGGGTGAACTCTAACACGGGCTGTGGGGCAATAAGCCCACACCAGCTCGTCGCTGCCCCCTGCGGGCAACGCCAGAAAAAGGTCCAGCCCCTCTCAAGGAGTTGGGTTCCAGAGCCCAAACTGCACTGGAGGTGAAGCCGACTGTATCTAATCTGTTCCGCCTCCTCAAGGGCTCATGGGGCGTTTGCCCAACCAGTCCACATGTGTTTTGTGTTGAGTCTCTGCCTCAGGTGGAGGAGTTCAAGTATCTCTGGGTCTTGTTCTCGAGTGAGGGGAGGATGGAACGCGAGATTGACAGTTGGATCAGTGTCTGGAGTGATGTCGCTGTATCGTCTGTTGTTTTAAAGAAGGAGCTGAGTCGAAAGGCAAAGCCCTCGATTTACCTCAATCTACGATCACCTCACCTCTGGGTCATGACCGAAAGGACAAGATCACAGATACAAGAGGCCGAAATGAGTTTCCTCCGCAGAGTGGCTGGGCGCTCCCTTAGAGACAGGGTGAGGAGCTCAGTCACACTGGAGGAGCTTGGAGTAGAGCCGCTGCTCCTTCACATCGAGAGGAACCAGCTGAGGCTCGGGCATCTGCTCAGGATGCCTCCTGGACACCTCCCTGAGGAGGTGTTCTGGGCATGTCCCACCGGGAGGAGGCCTCGGGGAAGACCCAGGACACGCTGGAGGGACTATGTCTTTCTGGCCTGGGAACGCCTTGGGGTCCCACCGGAGGAGCTGGAGGAGGTGTCTGGGGTGAGGGAAGTTTGGGAGTCCCTCCTTAGAGCTGCCCTCGCGACCCGGCCCCGGAGAAGAGGAAGAAGGTGGATGGATATAAAATATCACCTTGAGTTGATTTTTAGACGTGTGATTTGTTGATCTGAGGGTCGTGTTGATCTGTGACGAGTCAATTTAAAGTGTCACTTTCAGAGCTGAAGTCACCAGGAAACGTGCTAAAAGTTTTTATGTGTTTAACACACTCACACAGCAACTGTGTGTATATGTATATAAATAAATAAATAAATATAGTACACA
The DNA here is from genome assembly GCA_019594935.1 of Periophthalmus modestus. NCBI lineage: Eukaryota > Metazoa > Chordata > Actinopteri > Gobiiformes > Gobiidae > Periophthalmus > Periophthalmus modestus. Next base: position 44,310,132 of record JAIEZT010000054.1, read on the forward strand.
CACTATATATATATATATATATATATATATAGTACACACACTATATATATATATATATATATATATATATATAGTACACACACTATATATATATATATATATATATATATATATATATATATATATATATATTATATATATATAATATTTATATATATATATATATATATATATATATATATATATATATATATATATATATATATATATATATATATATATATAGATACACACTCTACCATATGTGACACTGACACAGTCGTTGCTTCAAAACTGTTTTATTTTCATACATTTGTTAGTTGTAATAAATAGAGCCCAGGCCTCGTCTCGGGCCAGTTCTGATCTTTTGCTTCTTTAAACTTCACACTGCAAACGAATGTTCATAGAATTTACAACTGAAAATAAAAACCAAAGCTTGACACAAGCTGAATGTGCTGCTCTTTACGCCTCATTATGTCACAAAGATCAGAGCTGCTCCTGTGGCATTTACCAAAAACAAAAATATATATATTTATATCATATTCACAGTTACAGTATTTACACGTTAGAATTACAGAGCAAATCGGCAGAAGACGTTTCTACAAGAAACAATCTCAAAGGGAAGTGGAGGCTCCGTCCTGGTTCAAACCTTCGAGATTCCTTTCACAGTTCCCTGAAAATATTTTATATACGCAGTTTTTTTTTAAAAAAGAGGCTTAAAAATTCTGGATTCTAGGAAGATAAAAAAAAACATTTATATCTTCTGTACAAGTCATTTACACAATATAAACACGGAAGAAATATGAACACGGGAGGAATATGAACACGGGAGAAATATGAACACGGGAGAAATATGAACACGGGAGAAATATGAACACGGGAGAAATATGAACACGGGAGAAATATGAACACGGGAGAAATATGAACACGGGAGAAGGCAAAGCCGATGTTGAGCCGTGACTTGGTCTAACGAGGGTCAAAGAAAAGCACAAAAGTGCATTCAAAAACTCCTCATGAGGAGCAGAAAAGAGGAGGAGCTCAGGGACAAGAGGAGGAGCTGTGAAGGACAGAGGGATGGACACATGCAGAACATGGACAGTTGTCTCCTTTAGGTCTGTTTTACAGTTTTTAGGCCTTAAACCAGAATTAGGTCATGTTCTGTTCATATTCTTCATCTGCACGATGGGCCTTCTTCACTGTGGCCTGAAGGGGGCAGCACACGCACTCAGGTCATAAATACTGTCACTCAAAACACTGGACTCCACGTGGGCCTGTCGTTTTTGCATAAACTATGAGGAAGCTGCATGATTCGCTGTGAGCTGGTGATCACATGACACAAAAGTACAAACGTGATTGGCAGGACGAGGACGACGACGATGAGGAGGAAGATGAGGACGAGGAAGATGAGGATGTAGATGAAGACGATGAGGATGAAGAGGATGAGGATGAGGATGAAGAGGACGAGTGCATCAGTTTGAGTTTTATAAGAGGTAGAAGAGACAGAATAAAACTCTGATGGACCAAAACCTCAAAAACCAAAACCACTGTCCAAGAGTCTGATCCACCACAAGTGCAGCTAAAGAACGACAGGGGCCCGACGGGACAGGGGCCCGACGGGACAGGGGCCCGACGGGACAGGGGCCCGACGGGACAGGGGCCCGACGGGACAGGGGCCCGACGGGACAGGGGCCCGACGGGACAGGGGGGGGGGCCCAACAGAGGGACTATGACTCAGGGGGACCACGACGATAGAGCTTCTAGGACTAAATGGAAAAAGAGAAAGGATGAATCTGGAAGGAACCGTGCTTAAAAACTGGATGTGCCGACGATGAGCGAAGCCTGTGGAGCTTTTTGAAAATGATGGTCAATGGTTTTATATTTATATATATATATATATATATATTATAATTTATGCATTTCAAGAGCACCATTAAGTGTAAACAATGAGGAGTTTAAAGGTGAAGAGCTGGACAGACCACGTCCAAGCTCCTCAAAAACTCCTCAAAAACTCCTCTGTAGAAGTTCAGGACCTTCAAGTCCGGGGCCCGGGGCCGCGCTCTGGACTCAGTTCAGCGTTCCCCGACAGTTCTCTGCACCGCACAAACAGGGAATCTTCTCGTCCTCGATGGGGAACTTGTAGTCGTATGTGATTTCCTCGTTGACGTTTATTGGCTGTCTGGAGTAGATCACGATCTTCTTCTGAGACTCCACGGTGATGACCTTCGCATAACAGTTCGGCTGAAACGAAACATCAATGTTACAAAATCTCCTGAAGCGTTTCAACAGCGGAAAAGTGAAACAGGTTTGTGCTTCTTACATTACAGCTGTGGTTAATAAATCGGGCGAAGTTTCCACACTTTGTTGCATCTATAATCGTGTCATGATCAACACGAAACATGTAGCTGCTGCCGATCCCCTCCTCTTCATATCTCTTCTCTCGCATGTCCGCGATGACCTGAAGCACAAGCCGTGTTAGACAGAGTAATATCACCACAAACATAAGAACATAAACCTCACCTGTCGGATGTTCTGTCCCACGTACTCGATGACCATTTCATCTGCAGCGATCGGCTCCAGAGCGAACAGGCCCCAGTCGTGGATGTGAGACTTACAAAATCGAATCTTTTTCTTACGGAACTGAAAGTCACAAAAACAGTTGGTTTTAAGTTTGATTCTAAAAGTACGGCACATAAAACATCACTATGAACTAAAGCCTCGACACGTGACCAATAATCCAAAGAAGAGACATGGACCTTGAGCTGGTTGAACTTGAGTAAGTCACTGTCACAGGCGAAAGACGACAACAGGCGGCGCTGCTCTGACCGCCGCTCCGAGCCCGCTCTGGTAGAGGCGTGGACCTGAGCAGGAATACTCATCCCCTTCAAAAAACCACCAGTCAACTCCAGAACAACGGTCCTCACAGATTATACAGATTATAAACGTGTTTGTACCTGAGTGTCGACTGGAACCTCCTCCGACTGCAGCCGCGTGCTCTGGAGGTACTTGATCTTGTCCTTCTTGTCGATCTTGTAATATCCTTCGCTCCGTGCGCAGCCGGTCATGTGATCTCTCATTCCATCATCTCTGCGTTTTTTCTTCACTCCAGGGATGTTCGTCGGTGCAAAGGAGTCAAGGAAAAAACTCACACGTCTCAAGACTAAAATCTGAACATACAGTTCACACTTCTACCACCGGGGGGAGCCACTGTGTTCAGCAACATGAGGCACATCTGTAGATGTTCTGTAGAACATTTACAGAACATCTACAGAACATCTACAGAACACAGTGAATCAAACAGGTCAGAACTGCATTTAAGGCCCATGATGCACTGCTCTGACCTGTGTAAAACTCCCATGATGCACTGCTCTGACCTGTGTAAAACTCCCATGATGCACTGCTCTGACCTGTGTAAAACTCCCATGATGCACTGCTCTGATCTGTGTAAAACTCCCATGATGCACTGCTCTGATCTGTGTAAAACTCCCATGATGCACTGCTCTGATCTGTGTAAAACTCCCATGATGCACTGCTCTGCTGTGGAGCTGTGTTTTGTTTCATTCACTTGTTTAACACAAACCTGCAGACTTATGGGCTCGACACACAGGGAGCGGCGTCGCTCTCTCTCCATTTATTTCCAGTGGTTTCTGTGCGACGCTGTGAAAATCGCTCGTCTCTCTGACGTCCGTGACAAGCGAAAGTCGTGCACGTGAAAACCTCGCGCTCGTGCATGTGACGTGCACACGCCCGCGACGCGATAAATGAAAGTTGAAAAATGTTCTACCTATCAACTTTTATCGCTGTCGCTGCACAACAGCCAATCAGAGAGAGTTTGACTGACGAGCCAATGAGATGCACGACTGCACTGTCCACTTCAGACACGTCATGGAGGAGAAAATCATACTTGTCGTGTCGGATTTCTCAATTCTTTTTGACATATCTCAAACATTTCGATTTAATTTGATTAATCTTTGAAATATTACTATTGGTTGCACTTCACAAAACTAAAAAAAAAATATCAGTCAAATGAAGCAGAACTTTCTGACATTTCATTTTAGCGTCTTTTTCCTCCATCTACCGCTATTGCAACCTCAAACTTCCCTCCAAACCCGATGTGCAGGAGGCTCGAGATCCGCTGGAACCGAGCGACATGACAAACCGCCGCGAGTCGCTGCAGTTTGTCGCCGTCTGTGTGTTTGATTTTAAAGCCCCTGTGATGAGTGACGCTGCTGCTGTCGTTAGTCGCTCCCCGTGTGTCGAGCCCATCAGGCCGAGTTCTTCTCTCAAACTGAAAACACTCTGTTCCACCTTGTGATGTCATCATGTGGTGATACAGGAAGTGCTCCACTGTGTTTTTAAACTCCACCTTCACTAGAATCATCTGGATCATTTCAGTCCTGGAGTCACTTATCTCGACTGAACTAAAGGTAAAAGGAGCTTCACTTGAAAACTACCACTTGATGACATCACAAGGTGGAACAGAGCGTTTAGATCTTTGTAGATGTTACAAACTAATAATAAAGTGTGACTCAAACATGTGAATGAAACAAACTCGACTCCAGGTCTGTTTGTGAGGAGGAAACATTAGAACCTGGAGCTCAGAGTCCATGGTGTAACCCGGGACTTTAAAAACGCAGCGGAGCTTTAAAGGATATTGGGATGGTTGACCCACAGAGTGTCGTTGAGCCAGTCGTTGCCGTTGTCCTGCTGCAGCATCTTCTCGTAGGTGATCTTCAACAGCCGCACGTCCTCTTCGTCGATGCCTTCGTTCCAGATGTCGTACAGGATGGTCATCTCCTCGAAATCCGACCGCGGTTTGAAGTACGTGAGAGGGGGCGTGGTCACCGGAGACAGACTCCCCAGCAGCAGCTCCTCCCAGTTCCTGCGCGCCCTCCGAGCGGGCTTCACTATCCGCTCTTCATCGTCATACGACACAAATCCATCTTCAGGAGGTACGACGGTTTGAGGCTCCACCTCGTCTTCCCTGAAGTCCAGCGTGGTGCGTTCAGGAGACTGACCGGACAGAAACGTGTCCTGAGGGACAGACTCTGGGACGACCTTTAAAGACTCGTCTCCTTCGGAGACCGCGGGGCTCTTCTTGGATTTGACTCGTGACGTCTTCTTCTTTGACGCAGAGTCGGGCGGAGCGGGCACATCCAGCGAGAGCGCCGCGTCGTCACAAACGGACGTCTGGTTTGGCAAAGCGCTGACGGGCGGCTCTTTGAACACCGCTCCATCGTCCACGCTGGCGGAGGACGTTTTTCTGTTGAGGCTTAGCGCTGTGGGGTCAGGGAACACAGGGGTGAAAGTTAAATCTCTTCCTGGCGTTCGGGGGACACCAGCACTAAGAACAGGAGACTGAGCGGGGTAAGAGAAAGGACTACCGGGAACATGAGGGGAGCTAAGCAGCAGGCCGCTGCCGGTCAGCGGAGCGTCCCCTACAGGCGTGATGGGCACAGTGTCGGTGCTCTGGGACTTGCCCAGACTCCGAGTTTGCTCCAACAGGTCCCTGCCCGGCGTACGCGGGGTGTCCTCGTCTGTGGGGAGCCGAGGCCGCTGGGGGAGGTCCGGCAGTGAAGCGGGGGGCGGGTGGAGGAGGGAGCGCCCCTCCAGAGAGGGGTGAGGAGGAAGAGGGAGGTGCATTAAAGACGCTAGGGGTTTGGGGGCAGAGGAGGTCGACTCTACAGATGTTAGTGGAGCATCAGTGAAGGCCACTTCCTCTGGTTCTTTACCTTTGGGCTCGTGGTCGGTGTCGTCCAGGACGCCGGTGGGAGTGGGAGGCCGGACGTTTGATTGAAGCTCTCGAGACACAGACTTCAAAGCTGTGACTTCACTCAGATCTCGCTTGTCTAAAGAGTGAAATATTTGTGAATATATTTTGAAATCATGTAAAAAGCCTCATTGACACTCACCTGGGGCCGGTGACGGGGGCCGGAGCTCGTCGGGCCGGAGCTCGTGGGGCCGGACCTCGTCGGGCCGGAGCTCGTCGGGTCGGAGCTCCTCGGGCCGGAGCTCCTCGGGCTGCTCCGTGGGACTGGGGGGTCTGGGTCTGGTCTTGGCTGTGAGCTCCTCTTTGTTTTTACGCTCTCGTCTGTCGTCGAGACGTCCCGTGGGAGAGCTCGGAGCCTCGTTAGCGTCGCTCTCGTCGTCAGAGGAGGTTGATGACGAAGAGGAGGATGAGGAAGTGTTTCTACTGCCGTCCACCTCACTCCCTTTGTCCTCTTCCTCCTCGCTCTCCTCTTCCTCAGAGCTCATCTCGTACTCAGACGAGTCGGAGCTCTCAGACTCGGAGTCGGAGCTGGCCTTAGACGCGACCGACTGCCCGTCGTCTGTGAGGCGAAAGAGACGTTTGACTTGGGCTGAACTGGTCTTTATTTTAGATTTATTTACATGTGAATTTGGATTAAAAACACATTTATTTGGCGTCATGTCGACGATGTTTAAAAGGAGGATAAACACTGATGAAGCGTCCACTTCAGGTGGATTTCTTGCCTCTTTGACTAATATTATTTTGTCAGATTTGAAGCGTTGCTCAGTTTTATTCTGCAACATGTTATTTTTTTATTGACATGATGCATCACCTTCTTGGTCAGTTCTTTCATTTGGTGGATCTCAGAGCACATTAAAACAAATGAATGAACGAGCTCTGGGCTGTATCAAACTTCTGCATAAGAAGTTCATTTTTAAACCAGCAGATGGCGCTGTAGAATAAGCCCACACAGTGTCAACAGTGTCAGAAACGTGTTACACACTGAGGCGTCATCCTCCTGTCACTAACTGCAGTGATTCTACAGAACTTTATTTTTTTATTACCTTCATCAGACGAGTCTGAGGAGGCGGTGGACGAGTCTCGCTCCTGATCTTCATCGCTCTCGTCTTCACTCTCCTGATGAAGACAGCAGCACATGCCTCAGAACAGTGGAACATGTGACATACAGATATAAGATGCTGGAGTCGTACTTTGTCTGAGGAGGCCTCCTTAGGCTCAGGTTCTTCTGGCTCTTCTTCCCGATCAGACAGAGACTCCTCCTTCTCCGAGGTGTCCGCCTCCTCCCCTTCACTGTCCAGTTCAAGAGGTCGAGAATGGCGTCTCTTTGCCGCCGCGCCGTCCCCGTCCAGTTTCCCCTCGTCGGTCGGTTTAGTTTCATCCTCGAGCTCGTCGTCGGCAGGAGTGGATGGCCGAGCGCGTTTGCTCTCGCCTGCGGCGGCGGCGTCAGGAGGACCTTTTCTTTTCACCTGAGACCACAGCACAGACGTGAACACACAGCGTTTAAGTCGAAAAACAAAACAAGATACTGAAGCTCACTTTGAAAGACGGCAGACGGATCGCTCCTCGTAGACCGATGGTCAGGCCCATCCCCTCGTAACCTAAAGATTCACCCTTGTTCCAGTTTTCCAACAGGCTGGAGCCCATCGTCTCTTTAGGTTTAGGTTTGATTTCTTCTTCTTTACCTTCAGCTCCTTTCACTGGTGTCAACGACGCCTGCAGAAGAATATTTAAGGTTTGAAAAAGCTTAGTAGCAGCAATAAACACTTCATAAACTCACCTTAGCCGAGCGCTCCTTCTTGTCCCACCATTCGTCAAACGCTCTGAAGGCCACCACCTCCACCATTTTACGATTGAGGTCCCTCTTCATGATGGCCTTCAGTTCTTTGACTATGACCAACAACACTCCGTCCACAGTAGCTTTATGAGGATCATCTTTTTGAGAATCATATCCAGGAGGAGGAACAGTTGGATTAAACTTTGGTACGCTGGCGTGCTGCCACTGCTGCCCGTGGGCGCCCGCTGCGCTCATCGGGGCAGCGCTCATGGACAAAGTGGGGTATGGACCTCCAAAAGAGCCGTCCATGTAATGAGGGTAAGAGTACGGCCCTCGCGTTTGAGCCATGCGACTCAGAACCTGCTGCTGCATCTGGAAGGACATGGGGACAGTGCTCCACTGCTCCCATCGCAAACAGTTCATGAGCTCCATCTGCATGAGGGGCACCATGCCGTGGGCGTAAGGGCCCATGTGGAGCATGTGGTGGGGCACTCCGTGAGGGTCGGTCAGGTGTGGATGTGCGGGGACCCCGGCGTGGGGTCCGTAGTGGTGGTGCGGGATGGCGTAGCCCGTCTGGTGCAGAGGAGGGAAGCCGGGAGGGTGCAGAGCGAGCGTCTGCATCGGCGACATGGCGGAGTTCACTACGATGCCTTTGCCGCAGTCTCCACTGGTGATGGGCGTACTCGGCATCTCATCGTCTGAGATCTCCATGTCTTCTCCTGACGACTGATGGGCCTGAGACAAGAAGAAGCAGAAGAGAGAAGTAACGCTCATGTTCTTAAAACTCTTACAGAACGACAGTCCCTCGTTCCTCATGTATTTGAACTTTTGACACGTCTGATCTCGAGCTGCAGACGGCTCAGCCACACGTCTGTCAATCTGACCCAGGGCAGTTAAGGCTGCAGAACTACTTTAATAATAATATCATTGTTATCATTAGGCTTGAGTGCCACAAAGTGTTATTACATTAATGTTATAATGAGAGTAATTATTACATGATTTTCCCCTGATCTGCTTTAAACAGGAAACACACGAGGGCAGAACTTTAAAGAGACGTCCAAATGTTTTTAAAACTATTAACATGATGTTTCTCTATGAGATAAGTCCATTTAATTTTAATGATTGACAACCGTGAGATTTTTTGTCAGGCTTGTTTTAAATTTCCATTTTTATTAACAGTAGAAATGAAAGTACAAGCAGCACAAATGGAGGGAGTGGTGCTGTTCTCCAAATGAACCGTTTGCACTGTTTACTTTGTGCTACATCTGAAACGTGAGACAAGAGGAGCTTTGACCAATCCCGGCCGTCCAGCTTGTAAAACCAGGAAGTGGGTTAACAGCCAAACTGTTCCTCTCTAAGAACGCTCAGAAAAGGAACAACACTCAACCAGAGCAGGTACACGCCGTTTAAATCAAGATATGCAAACTGTCCCTCTCTATGAACGCTCCGAACACGGCCACAGCAGGAACAGGCTGCTGAAATAAATAAATATGCAAAAGCCTGAGTGTAAATAATGTTCATTGACGCGACCATCGGAGCGTGAAGCTGAACTTCTCTCAACTTTGACTTCAAAAAGGAGAAAGTCTTTCACTACTTCTGAAACCAGCCTTCACTTCCTGTCTCTTTCCAGTGTGTAACAACAAAAACACTGAGGAGCCAGAACATCTGTCATTTATAAACAGCCTGTTAAACATCTAATGCAAAATGAAAAAGCTTAAAAGTTGTTGTCCTACCGTGTCCATTTTATCCGTAGGTGTGTGGCCTCGATAATGTCCATCTTTGTCACTTTTGTTCCTCTTGTCCCGCAGGGGCGAGCTGACTCTCCTGTGGAGGCAGGCGGCTGATGGGACGGGCTCGTCATCGTCAGAGTCCGGCAGCGGAGTTGGACTGATGTCCTCCAAACCTGTGCTACAAGGACGAGAGTTCTGCTGCCCGCCCTGAGAGCTGCCTGTGTACGGGGGGATCGGGGACAGCTGAGAGGACGACGACGAAATGGGACTTCCCTCCATCCGCACCTCTGTATCTGAGTCTCGCTCTGCTAAGAAAGGCAGTTTTGTCCTTTTTAGAAGCATCTCAATCCTGGAATCCAGACTGTTCCGTTCAGAGTCCATGTTTGGGGAGCCAGGAGAGGGGCAGCGCTCTGGGGTTTGGGGAGGTGGGGTAGTTGGTTGCGGGACAGGTTCAGGTGGGGGCTCGGGGATAGGGGGAGTCTCTGGCCGATCTTTGACCGTCACAAAGTCAGAAGGAGCTTCTGGAGGAGGCTGAGGAGGTCTCAGATACTCCGACTCCCTCTGGACTGGGTGATGGAAAGGCTCAGAAGGAGGGAACGCGGGGGGCAGAGGGGTCTGGTAGGGGGAAAAGGCTGATTTGAAGCTGGGTGTAGGTGGTGTAGGAGTCGTGTAGTTGTATGAAGGGGTCGGAGGTGGGGGTTCAGGTGGAGTGACCTGCTGCTGTTTGTAAGGGGCTTGTTCTGACGATGAACTGCGGTACATGTTGCTTCGATACTGAGGCCTCTCTGGACGGCGGTTGTAGGCGTCCTGAAACTTGCTCTCGTGTCTGCGTGATTTGTAACCCGCCGAGCTCTCGGCGCGGTTGGATTGGTACGCAGGCGTGGACTGTCGCGAGGAGTAGTTAGAGTCTTGAGAAAAGGGAGTACTGCTCTGACGAGGGGTGTGAGGCGTCCCCTGGGACTGCGGCGTGTCCTGCCTCAGGCTGAAGTAACCGGCCTCCGACGACAGAGGAGTCGTGGAGTTGCTGGGTGGTGCGGCTCCTCCGGCTCCTCCTGCGGCTCCTCCGGCTCCTCCTCCGGCTCCTCCTGCGGCTCCTCCTGCGGCGCTGCTCTCAGACAATCTGCGGATGGGCTCACAAGCCTTAAACACAAAGGAAACACAGGGACAGTAAGATCAGCATTTGAATGACTCTCACTGCACTTCACAAAAAAGGAGAATAAAAATAAATCCTAAAACTGTTCACATTTGTGTGTCACCTCCACAAAGACAAAGATAATGATGATCACGTCGATAATAATGTTGGACCTGCTGCACGGACAAACTCAACAAACGGACAAACGCAGCTCCTAAAATATTAACTTTAGTTCAAATGTTTTCTAGTATTTTCTAAGAGGAAACTGCTCACTCTCCACCTTGTTTAAAATGTACATTTATCATTATAGAAATTACCAAAATGGCTTCTGCCAGAGTTCGAGGGGAGACTTTAGCCTCCTCGCCCCCCACAGGCAGAGTCCGGGGGGTGTAGCTGCCGTTCATCAGGAGCTGGAAGTATCTGAGGCGATTCTCACCTAAAAAATACATGTGTGAGATTCTGTTCTGATAAAACTCAAGTAAAAACATTAAATAAGAAATATGTCAGTGCATCTTATCAATATGAATTCACTCTCCAGATAAACAAAGGTGTAAAACACGAGTCTGTTCAACATCAGTTTAAATCATTCACTATAATACGCATCAAACTTCAGACAAACATAAAGAACATTCTTGGTGGTACAATTAAAATGACATAATTTCATCTACAAATAACTGTCAGTAAATTATAAAAAGTGCTAAATATTTAAAGTACATTTTTATATATTGTCCCATTAATTTGACACGTAGCAGAAGTGAAAGGTGAGATTTATCTTGATAAAACAATATTAAAAGGAGACTGTTTGTTTACAAGTGTGAAATTATGCACCGAGGGAGTGGAGCACAGCGCCCTCTGCTCTGGCCTCGTGGGAACAGCTTCAGTTTGAAATAAATTCAATTATCTAATTCCCAGGATATAAACATAAATGTAAAGCCTGAGTGTTTACCTTTAGGATCCAGCTCCACGTGGATGATGTTTCCCATCACAGACGTGTTGTGCAGCGTCTGCACAGCCACTTTTGCTGCTTTAACAGATTCAAAAACAACTTTGGCAATTCCCAAGTGCTTCTTGTTTTTAGGATTATAAAGAATCTCAACTTCCTCGATTTCCCCAAACTTTTTGCACATGTCGGTCAGAAATCCTTCCCTTATATTGTCGTTCAGTCGAGCAAACGTCACCTCCTTTGGAGGCACCGGCCCGATGTAGGAGTCATCGATCTAGAAAACAAACAGTTGAACGTGTCACTCAGAGTTTGAAGAACAGGTGACGGAGCAAAGAGAGAAACGATTTGAAGAAACACGTGTTGATGCTTTTTCCTCGGCAGTGACCAGGACGTCTGTCATACTCTGAATTCTACACGAGTCAGATGAATGAAGGGGGTGTGTCTGCAGCGTCTGACGGCCCCCACACGGCTCTGAGCCTCAGGACACTTACCTTAAACTTGGGGACAGGTAAGTCCGTCTCTTTGTACTTTGTCCAGAGGCGACCGATCCTCGGGTCTCGAACCGTCTCCACAGGAGGTAACCCCGGGTTCTGTGTGACACACAAAGAGCAGGACACTGCTGTTATGGTCCCAGTGTGAACTCTCATCCCATGAACATGTTTATGAGGCTGATTGTCAGAGCTGGGACACAGGGGGCTGGGGGGCCCGGGGGGCCCCGGGGGCCGTGGACCCGGGGGCCCCCTCCTCATGGACGTGTAGTGTGTGTGTGTGTGTGTGTACATGCTGCTCACAGGCATGCTGAAGGTCTGTCCATCATAGCGGTAGAGTTTGTGAGAGCCTTTCTTCAGAGCTGGGTCAATAATCAACTTGTAACTTCTCCAGTGGTGACTGCGCTTCTCTGAGCCGTGGCTCTCTGTGCCGTTCAGACCTAAACACACACAGGCTCTTTAAACACCACACACAGCACACAGAGACACTTTACACATGCACGAGGGACAGGAGTCTCTCACAGTGTGGAACAGTCACGGAAACAGGAGCAGAAAGGGGAAAAGGCTTACTTGAACTCTGTTTTCTGCCATGGTCCTCGTTCAGTCTGTTTCTGTCCCCGGGCTTGGACATGGTTCGTCCAATACACAGCTATTTCTTTATGTGACGAAAAGACAAAAGTGCTCCTTTCGCCGCGTACATTACATGGTTTATCTTGAAGAATCCTGCCTCCTTTTAGGCGAACACATATTGTGCCTCTGTAGCTTCTGTCTCTCCCACAATACACCGCTGGGCTTATCCTCCGCGAGCCGCGCTCGCACTTTCGACACAAACTGTTTCGCTGCGTTTTCGTCGTTGAAGCCGCGAAAACGTCGTAAAATGTTAAACCTGAAACGGATCAAATATTTATTCAGTGATTTTAGTTTTATGAAACTTTGCGCTGATTCCCGTCCATGTTTGTGTGGCGAATCTGCGGCCTGGAGTAACACATACACAGCGCGTAGCGTAATATTTTGTTCTATGGTTAAAATGTTTATTTTTTACGATGCTCACGTTAATAAAACAACCAGAAGAAAACTGAAACAACCAAAGAACACGAAAGTCATCGGGTTTGTATTTAAAACAGGAGGGCAGCAGCAGTTTGTTGCTCTGAGAGGCTCCACAGAGGCGTCTTTAAACTGCAGGTTTAATGTTTATGATTCTCTCACATCTCCGCAGCTTTTATCTCTTTACACTACGGACATTTGGAAACATCGTGTCATTTTTATTCGTTTTGCTCCGTGGACTATGTCAGAGCAGGAGTGAGGCCCGGTTCATATCATGTTAATGTTGAAATGATCTCTTTGTCAAATGAAAGTTTTTGTGTGTTTGACATGTCTGATGCTCAGTACTCGGGTAATTGGCTGGTTAACAGAAGCAGCGCGCTCAGCCAATCAGCGCGCAGCAGCTCAGGAGCCGGCCAATCAGCGCGCAGTAGCTCAGAGGCCAGCCAATCAGCGCGCAGCAGCTCAGGCGCTCGCTCATATTAGAGACACAGCTCAGCCAATCAGCGCGCAGCAGCTCACGAGCTCGCTGCTTTTAGAGGCACAGCTCAGAAGTCCTTCAACAGACACAGAGAGAGGGGGCAGACACGGCAGCCATTTTCCTGAAACAGGACTCATGGCCTATGGGTTTCCTTTGTTCCTAAAGGGATCTTACATTTGACCTTCCTTGGACTATGATAAAACTATGATTCTCCCTTTAAAGGACTCAGAAGAAGGAAGATAGCCAAATGTAATGGACATATTGAACATTTTTCCTGTTCTTGGAATCCATCTTTGTCTTAACTAGGTCAGGGCACACCCACAGCCTATAAAAGTACTGCTTCTGCTTAAGTGAACATATAAAAGTGTTGAATAAACTACTTTTAGTCTTATCATTATGTCTTAAGTGAACACAAACAGGCCTAGACAAAATATGTGGAAGATTGTTGCACTTGGGCCTTGTAGAATAGAGATGCAATAAGTAAGTCCTTTTTTATTCTTATCATTTCTGGGCTAAGTGTATATAAAGCATGCTTTTGTGAAATGTATTTCTCTGTAGAACTTGTGTCAAATTAACCAAATTAAACGTGTGTATGTTTGTGATCTGACTAGTCCTTGTGGTTTTTAGGTTACATAAAGGACACAGTGTGATACTGTTCTGTGGGTTTGATTTTAAAGGCCTAAATAACATTTGTTTTCTCACTCAAGGGAAGGAGTAAAAGAGCCAAAGCCTGTTGTTCAGAGGTCAGGTCCTTTTCAGGTGTAAAGTGGCTCCTGACCACTGCAAAAAGGTCAGTCCGTCTGTTATAAATCGTCGCAGGGCTGTTCCCAAAAGGTATCTCAGTGTTTCAGGGAGTTTTTCCTGTTGACTCGAGGTGTGATCCTCCTCATGGAGCTTTTACCTCAGGAGGCCTAAACGCAGACACACGAACAGCAGCAGCAGCTTCATCTTCCTCCTGGTGAAGGGCTGGATGGTTTTGTCTGGAAAAACAACAAATCCATTATCACAAGAGACACGAATCTGAAAAAAACTAAACAGCTTCGACCAGAGGCAGCGACTGAGACATTTTCCAAAAACATCTGCTTCAGGACAAAGGCTGTGACAAACACTCTCCATTTACACACAGCATATGATTAAATTAAAGGTAGGCCTGATTACTTCTCTCTTTTTGTTTCAGGCATGGGTTTAAATAAGATATGGATCTGAAATATAGTATTTTAAGTTTAAACCACATCTCAACTGTAAAAATGTATATCAATATTTATATGTGGTCAAAAATGTGGTGTAAACTTACAGATAGTATTCAAGTATAATCCCAGACTGATTTAGAAGTGATTTCTCGTGTATTTCGCTGTGTCCAAAGCACTGGAGCTGAAATAACAAACATGAACATGAGCTTCTTGGTTTAGTCTCAAAATGGCCACTTCAGAGACAAAGGACAACAGCCTGAAAAGTGACTGCGCCATTACAGGGTGAGGCTCTTTCTGGACGTGCTGTGGCTCTGTGGCTCTGGTTTTGTGGCTCTGTGGCTCTGTATGTGCGGGACACGCTCTGTGGGGACTGTTTATTTCATGATCTGCTGGTTTACGAAGAGAAAATCGCATAAACTGCTGTGGAGAGTCGACTCCGGGTTCATGGACTCGCTCTGTTTCGCCTGGCAACTGCTCCGGGAGAAGCCCGCGCTCTGGCCGGTTGCCATGACAGCGGCGCTGCCAAATAAGGTCATGAGGAACTGGAGAGCGACACGAGCCTGTGTGATCAGCCCGCGAAAATAACAGCGCGAGGCTCGTTCAAACATGGCGGCGCTGCTGTTATTTTAGGCTTCGACATGACGGGACTTTAAAAACTCTCGTGTGTTTTTAGTGTTTGTAACTCGCCAAACGGAGGCGCGTTCCTCGTGGTTAATGAGTCTTTATCATGAGTCTTTATATCGATCCTGTGGGAGGTGAGTTGACTCTAAACGGTCCGGTTGTGTCAGATTCTCAGTGCACGGCAGCGCGCTCACGGTGACCAGCGGGAGCGCGCATTCCTGTTTGCAGGTCACGAGCGTCACGAGGCTCAGCCCCTCCCCCCGGAGAGCCGAGAGCCGTGAACCGGGAGCCGTGAACGTGATGGCACCAGTGCATTTGGTACAAACAGAGTGTCACTGGTTCATATTTAATTTGACTCATTTTCACTGTTATTATAGTCAGCAGGGACCACACAGTGACCGCTCAGGGACCACTTAGGGACTGCACAGGGACCGCAAGGTCACCACACAGGGACCACATAGTGACCGCACAGGGACCACACAGCGACTACACAGCGACCACACAGGGACCACACTGACCACACAGGGACTGCACAGTGACCACGCAGTCACTGCTCAGGGACCACACAGCGACCGCACAGGGACTACACTGACCGCACAGGGACCACACAGCGACTACAGAGCGACCGCTCAGGGACCCCACAGTCACCACTCAGGGACAACACAGGGACCACATAGTGACCGCACAGTGACCACATAGGGGTCACTTTGTGGTGGACTCAGGGGTCACTCAGAGTCCACTGTACCTGGTGTGTTACTTGTCTGGAACATTCCACACAGAGGACAGTCTCTGGACTCTTTGTTCTGTCTTTGGTCTTTTTTTGTCCTGTTTTGACAAACATGTTTTTACACAGTAATGAGACGGCTCCTCACGGCTCCCCGTGGCTCCGGACGGCTCCTCGCGGCTCCTCACGGCTCCCCGTGGCTCTGTTCAGGTGTCTGAGATGAGGCCGTGTCCTGTGGAGTTTTTACTCTGCTGCTGTTTGTGTTTTGTACATGAACTTTACATCTGTGTTTTTTGTTTAAGTTTAAATAAATGACATATTTTATTTATAGATGTGAATGTGGATCTTCATTTAAATATTTAACACTTGTTGCACTTTTCATAAAACATCAAATTCGAGGTTTTCTAAAGTTACATCACTGTATCTTCTCCTTTAAAGACAGGTGTGTGTAGGCTTCTCCTTTAAAGACAGGTGTGTGTAGGCTTCTTCTCCTTTAAAGACAGGTGTGTGTGTGTAGGCTTCTCCTTTAAAGACTTCTTCTTCTCCTTTAAAGACAGGTGTGTGTAGGCTTCTTCTCCTTTAAAGACCGCCCTGTGTGTAGGCTTCTCATGTGTAGTCCTACATTCATAAATATGAGTGATCTCTTCCTGTTGGTGATAACAGTGATAAGTCTCAGTCTTTGGCGTTCACACTTTTACAGCCCGTGGTTCTTCTCCCTGTGACTCGCAGCATTTTGAGGTAAGAGACTTTTACCCATTTAAAACATGTAATATTTTGTTTAAATTGTTGATCACTATGGCAACGGTCCTGGAGTCTCATCATCCTGAAGCCCACGGACACGACAGTTACCCGCTGTGGGCTAATAAAGTCTGAAGTCCTAAAGTTCCTCGTACCCTGGAGTTTTGTTGCTCTGCGTCTACGTTTTACATTTGTTTAAGTTGCGTGTGAGGCAGATCTGCACCACCCACAGCCACAAGAGGAAGTTCAGTCACACTCTGCCGCAGAGATGCTTTCGATGAGCAGAGTGTAGGCCGTCATTTTGAACATTTCCAATCGAACAGGAACAGGAAGTGGTGAGGCGGCCTCAGATACCTGCTCAACATGAGGCTGCTCCTCTCGTTTGACTCTAAATCATCTGAGCTTCACAAACTCGTCTGTGTCATGTGTTTAATTTAACGCCAGAGAGACGCAGGTTCTCACTGAGACTTTATCTGGAGACACAAAAATGACCCACAATGGAAAAACTAAAACTGATGAACTTAAAATAGTGATAGTAGGAGATGGAGGCTGTGGGAAAACCTCTCTGCTGATGGTGTACGCCCGAGGAGACTTTCCAGAGGTAAGACAAAGACATTTACCTCCATTTTATTCTTAAACTTCTATATGACTGAGTCCAAACGTTTTACAGACCTACGCCCCCTCTGTGTTTGAGAAATACAACACCACCGTGTCTCTGGGAGGAAAAGAGATAAGACTGAACCTGTACGACACCGCAGGTACCCGACACACTATGTGACACACTGCAGGTACCCGACACACTATGTGACACACTGCAGGTACCCGACACACTATGTGACACACTATGTGACACACTGCAGGTACCCGACACACTATGTGACACACTGCAGGTACCCGACACACTATGTGACACACTATGTGACACACCGCAGGTACCCGACACACTATGTGACACACTATGTGACACACCGCAGGTACCCGACACACTATGTGACACACTGCAGGTACCCGACACACTATGTGACACACCGCAGGTCTGTGACACACTATGTGACACACTGCAGGTACCAGACACACTATGTGACACACTATGTGACACGCACCGCAGGTACCCGACACACTATGTGACACACTATGTGACACACCGCAGGTACCCGACACACTATGTGACACACTATGTGACACAGTGCAGGTACCCGACACACTATGTGACACACACCGCAGGTACCCGACACACTATGTGACACACACTGCAGGTACCCGACACACTATGTGACACACTGCAGGTACCCGACACACTATGTGACACACTGCAGGTACCTATGTGACACACTATGTGACACACTGCAGGTCTGTGACACACTATGTGACACACCGCAGGTACCCGACACACTATGTGACACACTATGTGACACACTATGTGACACACTGCAGGTACCCGACACACTATGTGACACACTATGTGACACACCACAGGTCTGTGACACACTATGTGACACACTGCAGGTACCCGACACACTATGTGACACACCGCAGGTACCCGACACACTATGTGACACACTGCAGGTACCCGACACACTATGTGACACACTACTATGTGACACACCGCAGGTACCCGACACACTATGTGACACACTATGTGACACACTGCAGGTACCCGGCACACTATGTGACACACTGCAGGTACCCGACACACTATGTGACACACTGCAGGTACCCGACACACTATGTGACACACTGCAGGTCTGTGACACACTATGTGACACACTGCAGGTACCAGACACACTATGTGACACACTATGTGACACACCGCAGGTACCCGACACACTATGTGACACACTGCAGGTACCCGACACACTATGTGACACACTGCAGGTACCCGACACACTATGTGACACACCGCAGGTACCCGACACACTATGTGACACACTGCAGGTACCCGACACACTATGTGACACACTGCAGGTACCCGACACACTATGTGACACACTGCAGGTCTGTGACACACTATGTGACACACACTGCAGGTACCAGACACACTATGTGACACACTATGTGACACACACCGCAGGTACCCGACACACTATGTGACACACCGCAGGTACCGACCCACACACTATGTGACACACCGCAGGTACCCGACACACTATGTGACACACTGCAGGTACCCGACACACTATGTGACACACCGCAGGTACCCGACACACTATGTGACACACTGCAGGTACCCGACACACTATGTGACACACACCGCAGGTACCCGACACACTATGTGACACACTGCAGGTACCCGACACACTATGTGACACACTGCGGTACCTGACACACTATGTGACACACTATGTGACACACTATGTGACACACACCGCAGGTACCCGGCACACTATGTGACACACTGCAGGTCTGTGACACACTATGTGACACACTGCGGTACCTGACACACTATGTGACACACTGCAGGTACCTGACACACTATGTGACACACTATGTGACACACTGCAGTACCCGACACACTATGTGACACACCGCAGGTCTGTGACACACTATGTGACACACTGCAGGTACCCGACACACTATGTGACACACCGCAGGTACCTGACACACTATGTGACACACCGCAGGTACCCGACACACTATGTGACACACTATGTGACACACCGCAGGTACCAGACACACTATGTGACACACTATGTGACACACTGCAGGTACCCGACACACTATGTGACACACCGCAGGTACCTGACACACTATGTGACACACCGCAGGTACCCGACACACTATGTGACACACTATGTGACACACCGCAGGTACCCGACACACTATGTGACACACTATGTGACACACTGCGGTACCTGACACACTATGTGACACTGTTTGGAGGTCCTTTGGCCTCTTCTCGTCTTGTGGGTGGAGCCTTTGCTGTGGGTGGAGCCTTTGCTGTGGGAGGAGTCTGATTATCGGACTGAACAGTGACTGAACAGTGACTGAACAGTGAGTGTAAAAGGAAACAGAAAACAGGATGTGGTTTTCTGTCACACGTCACGTTTGTGCCATAACTTCAATGTTAAAGTGATATTTTATTAAAGTTTTTATTGTGGTTTATTTTATAGGACAGGACGACTATGACAGACTGCGGCCGCTCGCCTACCAAGAGGCCTCTGTGGTCCTGGTGTGTTTCGATGTGACCAACCCCACGAGTTTAGAGAACGTTCTAATAAAGGTCAGTCCCACCTCACTGAACAGAGCCTGGGTTAAGTGAACTTAAGGTGTTTAGCTCGTCTGTGTGAACGAGGACGTGTGTTTGTTGGACGTGTGTTTATTGGACGTGCGTTTGTTGGACGTGCGTTTGTTGGACGTGCGTTTGTTGGACGTGGGTTTGTTGGACGTGGGTTTGTTGGACGTGCGTTTGTTGGACGTGCGTTTGTTGGACGTGCGTTTGTTGGACGTGGGTTTGTTGGACGTGGGTTTGTTGGACGTGGGTTTGTTGGACGTGCGTTTGTTGGACGTGCGTTTGTTGGACGTGCGTTTGTTGGACGTGCGTTTGTTGGACGTGGTTTGTTGGACGTGGGTTTGGACGTGGGTTTGTTTGGACGTGTTGGACGTGCGTTTGTTGGACGTGCGTTTGTTGGACGTGGTTTGTTGGACGTGTTTGTTGGACGTGTTTGTTGGACGTGCGTTTGTTGGACGTGCGTTTGTTTGTTTTGGACGTGGGTTTGTTGGACGTGGGTTTGTTGGACGTGCGTTTGTTGGACGTGGGTTTGTTGGACGTGGGTTTGTTGGACGTGGGTTTGTTGGACGTGGGTTTGTGGACGTGGGTTGTTGGACGTCGTTTGTTGGACGTGCGTTTGTTGGACGTGCGTGTTGGACGTTTGTTGGGACGTGCGTTGCGTTTGTTGGACGTGCGTTTGTTGGACGTGCGTTTGTTGGACGTCGGTTTGTTGGACGTGTGTTTGTTGGACGTCGGTCGTTGGACGTCTGTTTGTTGGACGTCGGTCGTTGGACGTCTGTTTGTTGGACGTGTGTTTGTTGGACGTGTGTTTGTTGGACGTGTGTTTGTTGGACGTCGGTCGCTGGACGTCGGTCGTTGGACGTCGGTTTGTTGGACGTGTGTTTGTTGGACGTCCGTTTGTTGGACGTCGGTTGCTATGGCGCTGCGTTCCAATGATTAACTCCTCTGGACATTGACCCGAGTCGTGCTCAGGATCAACATGAGTCAGTCCGTCTAACACAAACTCTCTCCAAACAGTGGTTTCCCGAAGTGAAGCATTTCTGCAGAGACACTCCTCTCATCCTCATCGGCTGCAAGACGGACCTCAGGAAAGACAAGGAGCGAGCGAGGAAGCTGCGGGCTGTGAGTCTAGAGCCCATCACCTACACACAAGTGAGAAGATACATTTGTGTGAACATTAATGTGCTGAAGTCCGTCATTCTCAGGGTGTTTGTGTGACAGGGTGAAGAGGCCTGCAAACAAATCAACGCTGAAGTTTATCTCGAGTGTTCTGCAAAATTTCAAGAAAATGTGGAAGACATTTTCAAAGAAGCCACGAAAAGAGCGCTGGCGTTTAGACGGAAACAAAAGAACTTTAAGAAGAAGAGGAAATGCCTCATTTTGTGACGCTGAGGTGATGAGAACATGAACGTCCTGAAGAGCCGGAGTGAACTGCTCCGGTTCTGACTCTGAATCTTTAAACTCACATATTTTAAAGACTGGAGTGAAACTTCATTACAAAACAGCAAAGTTTTGGATTTGTATTTTTTCCTTTTATCCAAACACATGTTAAATGTCTGGAGAGTTGCTACATTTGTCAGCAGTACAATAGCGCCCACTAGTGTTGAATAAGCAACTGGGACGAGGCCCTTTGAGAAGTAGAAAATGGTCCATAAATATGTAAATGTTTTCTAATAAACCTCCTGCACACAGCTTGTTACTTTAAATTATCTCACGTTCTCTTCGTCTTTTCACAAACAAAAACAGATGATCTAATGTGTGGATTCAAGTTTCATCAGGAATCAACTTTACACGATAGTGCAGGTTACAGCGACACACGAGTACCACACGAGTACCACACGGAGGCGTCACATCAGCGCCTACAACCCCCAGAAAACTCAACACACATTCAAACAAGAGTCTCTCAGTCAGTGTCCAGAAGGTGGCGATGTTCAGCTTCAGTCATGAAGGTCTCTTCCTGGAGCTTGTTCAGTTGCATAACATTTATATATAATTATAATCACCATTTAAACAGCAGAAACACTCGTTCCTCTTTATAAACATAATGCCACGTTCAGCTGGACCTTTAGGACCAACTTCAGAAACAGAGTCACTTTGGCCTGACGCTGTGGTCGTCCTCAGACCTTCAGTGTCCAGTGTTTGTTCTCGAGTCTCTTGAGAAAGTTTAACCTCAGTCACTTTTCTTCACTTTCTCGGGAGATTTCTGTATTTTTTGGTGAACGACTTTTAAGGTGGTGAGGAAGTTTCCCAAGAACAGGACGAGAAACGTCAAAGCCAACATAAAAACCTGCAGACACAAAAATGAAGAGTTAACTGTTTAAATATCTTAGTGTAGTCAGTATAGTTCAGATCTTTACCTGCCACTCTTTACAGTCGTCGTGTTGTGCCAAACGGAACAAGGTCACAGCGTTATAAAGCTGCCAGAACTGCACAGGGAAAAGAATCACGTCACATTTAGACTTTAATACGACTGAAACATCTGAAAGAAACTCACATGACCAAAGAACAGGAACGGCAACAGAAACGTAAGACCCCTCCACATCCACGACTGGAACCCCTCTGCACAGAAACAAGAGTCACACTCCTCCACCTGAGCCTCCACCTGAGCCTCCACCTGAGCCTCCACACAAGGTTTATATATATGTATATTTATTATATGTATTTACATTTACATGTATATTATGTATTTCTATGTAAATCTGTATTAGCCTGTGTTTCCCTCTGGGTTTTAGTCTTTTTGTGTTTCCCTCTGGGTTTTAGTCTTCTCTTTTTCCCTCTGGGTTTTAGTCTTCTCTTTTTCCCTCTGGGTTTTAGTCTTCTCTTTTTCCCTCTGGGTTTTAGTCTTCTCTTTTTCCCTCTGGGTTTTGCAGATGTCTCAGAGCTGAACCTAAAACAAACCTTACCCACTGTGAGGTCCAGCTGGTTCCTCTCCCCCAGAGCACGGAGACGGTACAAGCAGCCGCTCTGGTAATAGTACTGCAAGAACTGTAAGAAACCTGAGGACAGAGGGGACAGGGGACAGGGGACAGAGGACAGAGGACAGAGGACAGAGGAGAGAGGACAGAGGACAGAGGACAGAGGACAGAGGACAGAGGACAGAGGACAGAGAGGAGAGAGGACAGAGGACAGAGAGGACAGAGGACAGAGAGGAGAGAGGACAGAGAGGACAGAGGAGAGAGGACAGAGGACAGAGGACAGAGGAGAGAGGACAGAGGACAGAGGAGAGAGGACAGAGGACAGAGGACAGAGGAGAGAGGAGAGAGGACAGAGGACAGAGGACAGAGGACAGAGGAGAGAGGACAGAGGAGAGAGGACAGAGGACAGAGGAGAGAGGACAGAGGACAGAGAGGAGAGGACAGAGGACAGAGGACAGAGGACAGAGGAGAGAGGACAGAGAGGAGAGAGGAGAGAGGAGAGAGGACAGAGGACAGAGGACAGAGGACAGAGGACAGAGGGAGTTAATAAAAACACTTGTGTGTTTGGGTGAGATTTCTGCAAACATTTTTTAAAGCCCCTCTCGTCCCGTTTAAAGTTTAAGTATGGACAAAAGTCCCAGGTGTTTAAGTTTAACCTTAAGTCTGGTCGGGCCCCTGGGAACATCAGGGGCCACAGGGGGGCGCCAGTGGTAAAAGCTGTAGTTGTGTCCTTAGGCACTGACTGGTGTGAGTGACGTCGGGGCCCAGACATTTCAAACACTCACTTTGATAAATGGAGAAGGCGAGAAACTGGCTCCTGAACATCTGGTACATGGGCCCCTCCGGCCTGACGAAACAGGATTAACATTTTCACTTTTGAACATGACGTTTGGACTTTGATTTGAGGGAGAACGGCTCTCACCAGGTCAGCATGACGCCCGAGAGAAACGTGGAGACGTAGTGATGAGACACCCACCAGCCTTTTATCCTGAAGACAAAAAACACGTCAGAGTAAAACACGACTAACACGTTTCAGCTCCGCCGCCACAAACCTGGAGCCGTTACTCATGAGGATGCTCTCCCTGATGGTCAGAGTGCAGTAGTACCACACCAGCAAGAAGTTAAAGATCTCATCAGTGACACTGAAACGAGACACGAGAAAATCAAACGTGAAAATGAACCGAAACTGAGACGAAACAGGAGAAACTCACCGATAATTTAAGAGAAACAGGCAGGTTATGGCTCCAAACAGTAGAATTATTGTCAGATAAAGCTTAAACTTCTCATACTCGTCTTTATAAGCAAATCTGTGAGAACAAGAACATCACAGTTTAAATCTTCTGCAACTCGGCAACAAATGTCAATTTAAAGATCGTACTTTGCCTGATTATTGAGCAACGTCACATTTACGCTCCCCAGAACCAAGTTTAAATACAACCTGGAAAGACATGAGACAGTCAGAGGGACGGAGACAGGGGGACAGAGGGACAGAGACAGAGACAGAGAGACAGAGGGACAGAGACAGAGGGACGGAGACAGAGAGACAGAGACAGAGAGACAGAGACAGAGAGACAGAGACAGAGAGACAGAGACAGAGAGACAGAGTTAGAGGGACAGAGGGACGGAGACAGGGGGACAGAGACAGAGAGACAGAGACAGAGGGACAGAGACAGAGGGACAGAGACAGAGGGACAGAGACAGAGGGACAGAGACAGAGGGACAGAGACAGGGGGACAGAGACAGGGGGACAGGGGGACAGAGGGACAGAGACAGAGGGACAGAGGGACGGAGACAGAGACAGAGAGACAGAGGGACAGAGACAGAGGGACAGAGACAGAGGGACAGAGACAGAGGGACAGAGAGACAGAGACAGAGGAACAGAGACAGAGGGACAGAGAGACAGAGGGACGGAGACAGAGGGACAGAGACAGAGGGACAGAGACAGGGGGACAGAGGGACAGGGGGACAGAGACAGAGGAACAGAGACAGAGGGACAGAGAGACAGAGGGACGGAGACAGAGGGACAGAGAGACAGAGGGACGGAGACAGAGGGACAGAGACAGAGGGACAGAGACAGAGAGACAGAGACAGAGGGACAGAGACAGAGGGACAGAGGGACGGAGACAGAGGGACGGAGACAGGGGGACAGAGGGACAGAGACAGAGAGACAGAGGGACGGAGACAGGGGGACAGAGACAGGGGGACAGAGGGACAGAGACAGAGAGACAGAGGGACGGAGACAGAGGGACAGAGACAGGGGGACAGAGGGACAGAGACAGAGAGACAGAGGGACGGAGACAGGGGGACAGAGACAGGGGGACAGAGGGACAGAGACAGAGAGACAGAGGGACGGAGACAGAGGGACAGAGACAGGGGGACAGAGAGACAGAGACAGAGGGACAGAGACAGAGGGACAGAGGGACGGAGACAGGGGGACAGAGACAGAGGGACAGAGACAGAGGGACAGAGGGACAGAGGGACGGAGACAGAGGGACAGAGACAGAGGGACAGAGGGACGGAGACAGGGGGACAGAAGGACAGAGACAGAGGGACAGAGGGACGGAGACAGAGGGACGGAGACAGAGGGACAGAGACGGAGAGACAGAGGGACAGAGACAAAAGGACACACACTGACCCGTTCCTCTTGGGTAAATACGCCTCCATGTCAAAAAACTGATTCTCTCTGTCTTTGATCTGAGTTTGAATCTCAGCCAGAAACTTCTGATCTTTGTCGTCCAACGTTTGAGTCGATCTGAAAACACAAGAAACACATCTGTAAAGTTTACACTCACCGGAGTTAAAGTTTACACTCAGAGTACTTTTCCTGAGTTAAAGTTTACACTCAGTACTTTTCCTGAGTTAAAGTTTACACTCAGTACTTTTCCTGAGTTAAAGTTTACACTCAGTACTTTTCCTGGGTTAAAGTTTACACTCAGTACTTTTCCTGGGTTAAAGTTTACACTCAGTACTTTTCCTGGGTTAAAGTTTACACTCAGTACTTTTGCTGAGTTAAAGTTTACACTCAGTACTTTTCCTGAGTTAAAGTTTACACTCAGTACTTTTCCTGGGTTAAAGTTTACACTCAGTACTTTTGCTGAGTTAAAGTTTACACTCAGTACTTTTCCTGAGTTAAAGTTTACACTCAGTACTTTTCCTGAGTTAAAGTTTACACTCAGTACTTTTGCTGAGTTAAAGTTTACACTCAGTACTTTTCCTGAGTTAAAGTTTACACTCAGTACTTTTCCTGGGTTAAAGTTTACACTCAGTACTTTTCCTGGGTTAAAGTTTACACTCAGAGTACTTTTCCTGGGTTAAAGTTTACACTCAGTACTTTTCCTGGGTTAAAGTTTACACTCAGTACTTTTCCTGGGTTAAAGTTTACACTCAGTACTTTTCCTGGTTAAAGTTTACACTCAGTACTTTTCCTGGGTTAAAGTTTACACTCAGTACTTTTCCTGGGTTAAAGTTTACACTCAGTACTTTTCCTGGGTTAAAGTTTACACTCAGTACTTTTCCTGGGTTAAAGTTTACACTCAGTACTTTTCCTGGGTTAAAGTTTACACTCAGAGTACTTTTCCTGGGGTTTTAAAGTACTTTTTTTAAACTCAGTACTTTTCCTGGGTTAAAGTTTACACTCAGTACTTTTCCTGAGTTAAAGTTACAAAGTTTACACTCAGTAAAGTTTTTCAGTACTTTTCCTGGGTTAAAGTTTACACTCAGTACTTTTCCTGGGGTTAAAGTTTACACTCAGTACTTTTCCTGGGTTAAAGTTTACACTCAGTACTTTTCCTGGGTTAAAGTTTACACTCAGTACTTTTCCTGGGTTAAAGTTTACACTCAGTACTTTTCCTGGGTTAAAGTTTACACTCAGTACTTTTCCTGGGTTAAAGTTTACACTCAGTACTTTTCCTGGGTTAAAGTTACACTCAGTACTTTTCCTGGGTTAAAGTTTACACTCAGTACTTTTCCTGGGTTAAAGTTTACACTCAGTACTTTTCCTGGGTTAAAGTTTACACTCAGTACTTTTCCTGTACTTTTTAAAGTTTACACTCAGTACTTTTCCTGGGTTAAAGTTTACACTCAGTACTTTTCCTGGGTTAAAGTTTACACTCAGTACTCAGTACTTTTCCTGAGTTAAAGTTTACACTCAGTACTTTTCCTGGGTTAAAGTTTACACTCAGTACTTTTCCTGGGTTAAAGTTTACACTCAGTACTTTTCCTGGGTTAAAGTTTACACTCAGTACTTTTCCTGGGTTAAAGTTTACACTCAGAGTACTTTTCCTGGGTTAAAGTTTACACTCAGTACTTTTCCTGGGTTAAAGTTTACACTCAGTACTTTTCCTGGGTTAAAGTTTACACTCAGTACTTTTCCTGAGTTAAAGTTTACACTCAGTACTTTTGCTGAGTTAAAGTTTACACTCAGTACTTTTCCTGAGTTAAAGTTTACACTCAGTACTTTTCCTGGGTTAAAGTTTACACTCAGTACTTTTCCTGGGTTAAAGTTTACACTCAGTACTTTTCCTGGGTTAAAGTTTACACTCTCAGTACTTTTCCTGGGTTAAAGTTTACACTCAGTACTTTTCCTGGGTTAAAGTTTACACTCAGTACTTTTCCTGGGTTAAAGTTTACACTCAGTACTTTTTCCTGGGTTAAAGTTTACACTCAGTACTTTTCCTGGGTTAAAGTTTACACTCAGTACTTTTTCCTGGGTTAAAGTTTACACTCAGTACTTTTCCTGGGTTAAAGTTTACACTCAGAGTACTTTTCCTGGGTTAAAGTTTACACTCAGTACTTTTCCTGGGTTAAAGTTTACACTCAGTACTTTTCCTGAGTTAAAGTTTACACTCAGTACTTTTCCTGGGTTAAAGTTTACACTCAGTACTTTTCCTGGGTTAAAGTTTACACTCAGTACTTTTCCTGGGTTAAAGTTTACACTCAGTACTTTTCCTGGGTTAAAGTTTACACTCAGTACTTTTCCTGGGTTAAAGTTTACACTCACTCAGTACTTTTCCTGGGTTAAAGTTTACACTCAGTACTTTTCCTGAGTTTAAAGTTTACACTCAGAGTAAGTTTTTTTTCCTGGGTTAAAGTTTACACTCAGAGTACTTTTCCTGGGTTAAAGTTTACACTCAGAGTACTTTTCCTGGGTTAAAGTTTACACTCAGAGTACTTTTCCTGAGTAAAGTTACACTCAGAGTACTTTTTTTCCTGGGTTAAAGTTTACACTCAGTACTTTTCCTGAGTTAAAGTTTACACTCAGAGTACTTTTCCTGGGTTAAAGTTTACACTCAGAGTACTTTTCCTGAGTAAAGTTTACACTCAGAGTACTTTTCCTGGGTTAAAGTTTACACTCAGAGTACTTTTCCTGAGTTAAAGTTTACACTCAGTACTTTTCCTGGGTTAAAGTTTACACTCAGAGTACTTTTCCTGGTACTTTTTAAAGTTTACACTCAGAGTACTTTTCCTGGGTTAAAGTTTACACTCAGAGTACTTTTCCTGGGTTAAAGTTTACACTCAGAGTACTTTTCCTGGGTTAAAGTTTACACTCAGAGTACTTTTCCTGAGTAAAGTTTACACTCAGAGTACTTTTCCTGGGTTAAAGTTTACACTCAGTACTTTTCCTGAGTAAAGTTTACACTCAGAGTACTTTTCCTGGGTTAAAGTTTACACTCAGAGTACTTTTCCTGAGTAAAGTTTACACTCAGAGTACTTTTCCTGGGTTAAAGTTTACACTCAGAGTACTTTTCCTGAGTTAAAGTTTACACTCAGTACTTTTCCTGGGTTAAAGTTTACACTCAGAGTACTTTTCCTGGGTTAAAGTTTACACTCAGAGTACTTTTCCTGGGTTAAAGTTTACACTCAGAGTACTTTTCCTGAGTTAAAGTTTACACTCAGTACTTTTCCTGGGTTAAAGTTTACACTCAGAGTACTTTTCCTGAGTTAAAGTTTACACTCAGAGTACTTTTCCTGAGTTAAAGTTTACACTCAGAGTACTTTTCCTGGGTTAAAGTTTACACTCAGAGTACTTTTCCTAGGTTAAAGTTTACACTCAGAGTACTTTTCCTGGGTTAAAGTTTACACTCAGTACTTTTCCTGAGTTAAAGTTTACACTCAGTACTTTTCCTGGGTTAAAGTTTACACTCAGTACTTTTTCCTGGGTTAAAGTTTACACTCAGTACTTTTCCTGGGTTAAAGTTTACACTCAGTACTTTTCCTGGGTTAAAGTTTACACTCAGTACTTTTCCTGGGTTAAAGTTTACACTCAGTACTTTTCCTGGGTTAAAGTTTACACTCAGAGTACTTTTCCTGGGTTAAAGTTTACACTCAGTACTTTTCCTGAGTTAAAGTTTACACTCAGTACTTTTCCTGAGTTAAAGTTTACACTCAGTACTTTTCCTGAGTTAAAGTTTACACTCAGAGTACTTTTCCCGGGTTAAAGTTTACACTCAGTACTTTTCCCGAGTTAAAGTTTACACTCAGAGTACTTTTCCTGAGTTAAAGTTTACACTCAGAGTACTTTTCCTGAGTTAAAGTTTACACTCAGAGTACTTTTCCTGGGTTAAAGTTTACACTCAGTACTTTTCCTTGAGTTAAAGTTTACACTCAGTACTTTTCCTGGGTTAAAGTTTACACTCAGTACTTTTCCTGGGTTAAGTTTACACTCAGTACTTTTCCTGGGTTAAAGTTTACACTCAGTACTTTTCCTGGGTTAAAGTTTACACTCAGTACTTTTCCTGGGTTAAAGTTTACACTCAGTACTTTTCCTGGGTTAAAGTTTACACTCAGTACTTTTCCTGGGTTAAAGTTTACACTCACAGTACTTTTCCTGGGTTAAAGTTTACACTCAGAGTACTTTTCCTGGGTTAAAGTTTACACTCAGTACTTTTCTTGAGTTAAAGTTTACACTCAGTACTTTTCCTGAGTTAAAGTTTACACTCAGTACTTTTCCTGAGTTAAAGTTTACACTCAGTACTTTTCCTGAGTTAAAGTTTACACTCAGTACTTTTCCTGAGTTAAAGTTTACACTCAGTACTTTTCCTGGGTTAAAGTTTACACTCAGTACTTTTCCTGAGTTAAAGTTTACACTCAGTACTTTTCCTGGGTTAAAGTTTACACTCAGAGTACTTTTCCTGAGTTAAAGTTTACACTCAGTACTTTTCCCGAGTTAAAGTTTACACTCAGTACTTTTCCTGAGTTAAAGTTTACACTCAGTACTTTTCCTGGGTTAAAGTTTACACTCAGTACTTTTCCTGAGTAACATAACCTCGTACCTCTTTAAAGTGCGTCTGAGCTCCCTCAGGCTCTTCCTCTGTTTGCTGATGCTGCTGCTGCAGGTCGTCTGGAGACTCGTCAGCTCCTCCAGCTTCTGTCTGTAGATTTTATGTGTTTCCTACAAAAGTAACAAAGTTTTACAGTTTACATCAGGTCAGTTTGACACGACGTAAACTTCAAATATTCAGCCCATTTTCAGTATAAAGTCCAAGTTCAGGCGGGAGATGGAGCTACATGAAAGAGGCACAAAAACATTTCCAAATAATATGAGAATAAAACAACAACTGGAATCATCAATAAACAAATAAACTGCATCAGCTCAACAGACTCAGCCTCAAACAAAGATTTAAGATAAAAGAGTCTGACCACAGCACTGGACAGAGAGGAGGACAGAGGACAGTGGACGGTGGACAGAGGACAGAGGACGGTGGACACTGGTGCTGGACACAGGACAGTGGACGGTGGACACAGGACAGAGGACAGTGGAGCTGGATAGTGGACAGTACACGGTGGACAGTGGACAGAGGACACTGGACAGTAGACAGTGGTGCTGGACACAGGACAGAGGACACAGGACAGTGGACGGTGGTGCTGGACACAGCAGGACACAGACTCTCACGTAACTCCATCTGTGATGTTCAGATCTGGCTCGTGTGTCACACAGACGTGTTTTTAAGTGTTTGTTTCAGTTTTTATTCACATATTTAGTTTATTTACCTGTAGTTGTTGATATTCTTCGTCCAGTTCGTCCCATTCCGTCTCAAACTTGGATTTTGACATTGTAGAAACAAGAACAGCACGAGCAGCACGAGCAGGACGAGCCTCGCGAGAACACACGGGATTTCAGAACGAGACTGTGCCCGGGCCGCACTGCGCATGCGCAAGGGCCGCACTGCGCATGCGCGGGAGTCACTGGCGCTGAGACAAAAAATTAAAGAAATAAAAGAAAAACAGAAAAAGCTTCATGTTCTGTCTCATTAACGGCCTGTTTAGTCACGTAACATTTATAAAATAAAAACCTCCAAACTAAATCCTGCGTTTATCCTCCATTTTAAACATCTGACTCAAACTCGTCAAACTGTTGCTAAGAGACGAGACGCGTCTGTGTCAAAGAGAAGTTGTTTCTGTGACTTCAGCAGGACGAGGTTTTGAAGGTGTTTTATTCCCTATTTACATTTATCCTCATGTTTCCTCTGTTCTTCAGAGTTGAAGTCTCTGTCCTTTGCTGTAAAGTTTTCTGTTTTTCTCTCAGAGTTTCTTGGGCTCTGGTCATGCAGGTTTCTCGTCCTCAGAGGAAACAGCCTCTGTCTGAGCAGTGGCATAAATCCACAGAGAAGCGCGGGCTGAAGCACACGGTTTACTCCGTGAGAGGAGACGAGTACACGGGAGAGTGGGAGGACAATAAGAAACACGGTGCCTGAACCTCAGACTCTGGAGATGAACGAGTCCAGATGAACTAACAGAGTTTGTTTCAGGGAGAGGGACGCAGGTGTGGAGGACGAGCGGGGCCATGTACGACGGAGAATGGAAACGAGGACGAAGAGACGGACACGGCACCTACAGCATTTTACACCCACAGACCAAAGAGTACACGAGAAAGTACTGCGGGGAGTGGAGACAGGGGAGAAAGCATGTAAGTACTGTGTACTGTGTACTGTGTACTGTGTGTACTGTGTACTGTGTGTACTGTGTACTGTGTGTACTGCAGAGTTTCACTGTTTTTACACAAAAAAGTTTTTATTCATCCTCCGACTGTTGAAGTTCTTCTTAAAAAGTCGAGACGTCTGTGATTTTCATAGTTTCACTTCAACCATGAGACAGAGGAAAGAGTCAGAGAATCTCACTGTGGGATTTTTATGGATTTATTCATAAATCCTGGTGTAAAATAAGTATTTGTTCACTAACAGAAGTTGGTCTCGACACTTTGTTCTTCTCTTTGTTGCAGTGACTGAGGTCAGACGTTTTCTGTCTCAGGTTTTCTCTCTGTTGCTGTAGTTTGGTCCATTCCTCCTGCAGATCTCCTCTAGAGCAGTGATGTTCTGGGACTTTCACCTCCCTCCAAACATTTTCTCTGGGGTTGAGATCTCACTCAGAATCTCACGATACATGTCTCTTTCATTCTGTCATACACGGTCAGTCGTCCTGGTCCCAGAAAAACATTCTGATGTTTCTCATGCTCCACAGTAGGTCTGATGTTTCCTCATGGTCCACAGTAGGTCTGATGTTTCCTCATGCTCCACAGTAGGTCTGATGTTTCCTCATGCTCCACAGTAGGTCTGATGTTTCCTCATGCTCCACAGTAGGTCTGGTCTTTGGATCAGCTCAGCATCTTTCTCCAAACACCATGATCTGATCTTCTGACATTGTCCCAGTCTCTTCTGGATCATCCAAATCCAAACTTGAGACGGGCCTGGACATGTCCTTAATCAGGGGGACACGTCTCTGCAGGATTTGAGTCCCTGGTCGTAGTGTGTTACTGATGGTGCCTTTGTTACTTTGGTCCCTCTGCAGGTCGTTCACTAGGTCCCCCGTGTGGTTCTGGGAGTTTTGCTCCTCGTTCTTGTGTCATTTTGACCCCACGGGGTGAGATCTTGTGGAGCCCCAGATGGAGGGAGATTATCAGTGTCTTTCTTCCATTTTCTAATAATTCTCCACAGTTGATTTGTTCACACGAGCTGCTCACCTGTTGCAGATTGAGTCTTCAGCCTGGTGCAGGTCACAGTTTTGTTTGTGGTTCCTTTGACGTGTCTTTGGTCTTGGCCATAGTGGAGTTTGGAGTGTGACTGTTTGAGGTTGTGGACAGGTGTCTTTTATACTGAGAACGAGTCAAACAGGAGCCATTAATACAGGGAACGAGTGGAGGACAGAGGAGAACAGGCCTGAGAGACACTAATCTTATTTTACCGAGGAATAAATTCATAATAAATCCATAAAAATCCTACAG
Source organism: Periophthalmus modestus (assembly GCA_019594935.1). Classification (NCBI taxonomy): domain Eukaryota; kingdom Metazoa; phylum Chordata; class Actinopteri; order Gobiiformes; family Gobiidae; genus Periophthalmus; species Periophthalmus modestus. The sequence continues at coordinate 44,343,100 of JAIEZT010000054.1, forward strand.
TGTGATTCCTGATTCTTTCTTCTGTCTCATAGTTGAAGTGAAACTGATGAGAATCACAGGCGTCTGGTCTTTTTCAGAGGAGAACTTGAACAGTCGGTGATGAATAAATTTGTTTTTGCTCCGGTTTGTGCAGGTGACATGTTCTTCACTGATTTGTCCTCGTCTTTAAAGGGCTTCGGGACGTTTCTCTACAGCGTTTCAGAGGTTTATGAAGGAGAGTGGAGTGAAGACGCTCGCTGTGGTTGGGGAAAAATGCTCTACTCCAGTGGAGACGTTTATGAAGGAGAGTGGAGGAAGGACCGGGCCCACGGCAAAGGCGTTTTGCTCTGTGGTGAGGCGCTGTGCATGTTTTTCTAAGAGTCTAAGATTAGTCTTTATTTCACGGTGTTTTTCTGTCTGAGCAAATGGAAACTGGTACGAAGGCTCCTGGACAGACGGGAGGAAGGACGGACACGGGAGGTTTTTCTACTCTGACCGGGGGCAGCTGTATGAGGGTCTATGGGTGGATGGAACAGCAAAATGTGGCACTCTCTCTGATTTTAGGAGAAACGAAGCACCAAGACCTCCAAAGTACCAGATTCCACAGGTAAAGACCCGACACAGCAGCAGTTTGACGTTTGTGAGGTTTTCGTGGTTTTTGTTCTGTAGTTGCAGCTCGTGGATCTGACGTCGGCTCTGAGCGACGCTCAGGCGGAGTTCAACCGCCGCAGGACAACGGCCCATCACGAGTAAAGCCCCAAAAACACAAAACAAAGTGTCTAAGTACTTTATGTTTTAATACTTCAGTCGCAGCAGTGACACGTCCGTTTGTCCATCGTAAAGAGTCAAATAAAGTTAAAAATAGAAAGTACATGTTCATTTTATTTTACACCAAATGTGTTAATGTGTTTGAGCTCAAGGTTCTTCAAGTCATAAAACATTTGAAGTGAAAGTTAAATCCTCTTATTGTGCTGTTAATAATACTGTGTTCTTCTGTTCAAATCCATGCATACGACAAACAAGAAGAAAAGGTTCATAAAACATAATAAAAAAGCAGCAATGATCAACAGAAACATAAAAAACAGCAGCAGACGACGAAGTTACAGCAGACGTGATCTCACAGGTTACATAGAAAAACAAAATAAGACTTTTGACTCACTTCTATTATTATGACACTTCCTCTGTTACTGATTAAAAACTGTGTTACATAAACAGTACTACATATATTAAAAGTATTACATGCAGTATTTGCAGTGCAGTGAGATCTAAGTTTCCAGAAGTCCCTCAGTGGCTCGTGGGTTCAGAGGTTTCTCGTTTCTTTAAGGGAAATGTGAGGACGGAGACTGTAGAATGGACGAGTCTCCTCTGTTGTCCAGTTCGTTCTGTAATCTGGTCAGGTTTGATAACTCCTCCAGCTCCTGAAACTGTCTGTCCGTCTTGTGACTCACTAAAGATCGATAGAAATGCACCGCGAACACGATGAAGACCAGCCCGAACGGGACCATGATGGAGGTGGAGGTGATGGCCGCCGCGACGCCCGACGACACCGTGTTGTTGTTGGATTTGTTGGGTTTGATTGGCAAAAATTTAACCCAACAAAGTAACACCACCTCAGCCAGAAACAGCAACGTGCCGATGACGGTGGAGAAGGCCCAGGCCAGTTCGATGTGTCTGTGCATTCGCTCGTGAGGAGACTCCTTCACCGAGTTCAGGTTGTGGACGTTACTCACGGCTTCGATGTTGGGCAGGATACAGGTGCTGACCATCAGAGCGAACAGGTGAACGGCCACGAGCACCGTCGTACAGGCGCTGAACGCCACGAGCAGAGCCGGAGGGTACGGGTAACTGTTGTCCAACTGCACCTCCACCATGGCCACCTGCGAGCGCACAACAGAGTGAATACACAACAGAGTGAATACACAACAGAGTGAATACACAACACACACAGCACACACAACACACACAGAGGGTACGGGTAACTGTTATCCAACTGCACCTCCACCATCGCCACCTGCGAGCGCACAACAGAGTGAATACACAACAGAGTGAATACACAACACACACACAACAGAGTGAATACACAACACACACAGAGGGTACGGGTAACTGTTGTCCAGCTGCACCTCCACCATGGCCACCTGCGAGCGCACAACAGAGTCAATACACAACACACAACACACAGAGAGTGAATACACAACACACACAACAGAGAGTGAATACACAACACACAACCACACACACACAACACACACACACACACAGAGGGTACGGGTAACTGTTGTCCAGCTGCACCTCCACCATGGCCACCTGCGAGCGCACAACAGAGTCATACACAACACACAACACACAGAGAGTGAATACACAACACACACAACAGAGAGTGAATACACAACACACACAACACACACAACACACACAACACACACAACACACACAGAGGGTACGGGTAACTGTTATCCAGCTGCACCTCCACCATGGCCACCTGCGAGCGCACAACAGAGTGAATACACAACACACACAACACACAGAGTCAATACACAACACACAACACACACACAACACACACAACAGAGTGAATACACAACACACACACAACAGAGTGAATACACAACACACACAACACACAGAGTCAATACACAACACACAACACACACACAACACACACAACAGAGTGAATACACAACACACACACAACAGAGTGAATACACAACACACACAACACACAGAGTCAATACACAATAAATGCACAACAGAGTAAACACACAACCCAGATTAAACCCAAACTAAACCCAGATTAAGCCCAGACTAAACCCAGATTAAGCCCAGACTAAACCCAGATTAAGCCCAGACTAAACCCAGATTAAACCCAGACTAAACCCAGATTAAGCCCAGACTAAACCCAGATTAAACCCAGACTAAACCCAGATTAAGCCCAGACTAAACCCAGATTAAGACCAGACTAAACCCAGATTAAACCCAGACTAAACCCAGACTAAACCCAGATTAAGCCCAGACTAAACCCAGATTAAGCCCAGACTAAACCCAGATTAAGCCCAGACTAAACCCAGATTAAGGCCAGACTAAACCCCCAGATAAACCCAGACTAAACCCAGATTAAGACCAGACTAAACCCAGATTAAGCCCAGACTAAACCCAGATTAAGCCCAGACTAAACCCAGATTAAACCCAGACTAAACCCAGATTAAGACCAGACTAAACCCAGATTAAGCCCAGACTAAACCCAGATTAAGCCCAGACTAAACCCAGATTAAGCCCAGACTAAACCCAGATTAAACCCAGACTAAACCCAGATTAAGACCAGACTAAACCCAGATTAAGCCCAGACTAAACCCAGATTAAACCCAGACTAAACCCAGATTAAGACCAGACTAAACCCAGATTAAGCCCAGACTAAACCCAGATTAAACCCAGACTAAACCCAGATTAAACCCAGACTAAACCCAGATTAAGCCCAGACTAAACCCAGATTAAGCCCAGACTAAACCCAGATTAAGCCCAGACTAAACCCAGATTAAGCCCAGACTAAACCCAGACTAAACCCAGATTAAGCCCAGATTAAGGCCAGACTAAACCCAGATTAAGACCAGACTAAACCCAGATTAAGCCCAGACTAAACCCAGATTAAACCCAGACTAAACCCAGATTAAGACCAGACTAAGCCCAGACTAAACCCAGACTAAACCCAGATTAAGACCAGACTAAGCCCAGACTAAACCCAGATTAAGCCCAGACGACACCCTCGTCCTGCCCGTGGCTCGTGTGAGGTACAGGAGGTGCAGGAGGAGGTGCAGGAGGAGGTGCAGCAGGTGAAGTTTGTTCTCGTCACACATGAGACTTTTACCATGGCGAAGCCGGACAGCAGCGCGGAGGTTCGGCTCGAGGCTTTGAGTTTGGCTCTGCTCAGGTAGAGTTTCCTCCAGGACAGAGCCTGGAGCGAGTGCTCGTTCAGACTCATGATCTGCTCATTAATCTCTCATAAAACACTCACAAATCACTCCGAAATGTCTCATAAATCACAGAGAGGAGGATTTCCCTCGATACTTTCACCAAACACAACTAAAACACAACTACAGCAGCCTGTGAGCATGCTAGCAGCGGGCTAACTGTGCTAACAGCAGGCTAACGGCAGGCTAACGGTCTGTGAGCTGTATGTTAGCAGTTTGCTAACAGTTTGCTAACAGTTTGCTAACAGTATGCTAACACTCTGCTAGCTGCGCTGACCCCTCTGTCCTCAGAGCCGAGTCTCACTTTACCCATAATCCCCCGCGCCCAGAGCAACATCCGCTCCCACGAGCTACACCGTAAAAACAAACAGAAAACGTGTTTTCTCCGCTCTGCCCCGCGCCCCGCTCCCGGTGTGAAAATAAAATCATCTTTTATTCATCACATGTTTGTTTTTCCAAACCACGTGACGCGTCACGCACAAACTGAGTGTCACAGTGAAACAAAAGCTTCATCAGAGCTTTAAACAGCTCCAGGATGTGTAAAAACACCATGTGACAGCTGCTCACATCCCACACACTCCTGAAAACTGACTCCAGCTCTGTCCCAGGCGGCTGAGCTGTGACAAATCTACAAAAGTCTCTTTAAACGCGCTCAGACGCGCTCCTGACGCGCTCATGACGCGCTCCTGACGCGCTCCAACAATGTTTTGGTTCCAGGTGGTGACGTAACAGACACAAACATGGTTCCCTTGTTTTGAACCCGTAAAGCTGCTAAGTGTGGCTTTAACTTTTCTACACAGAGAGATGCTTTTCCCACACTGAGGCACGGTGCACTTCACCGCAGAGATGTCCCAGTCCACGGAGCCGTGCGCGGAGCCCGGGCGCAGACTGGTGCGTCCCTGAAGCGGAAACTGAAGCGTAAACTGAAGCGTGTCGTTAGCTTCACAAACCACAGCAGCTAATTATGAGCTAAAGCTAACTCTGCACCAGATACTGACAGGACAGTTCAACAGGAACCTGCGCTGTTCCACATGAGCCACGCGCGCAGAGTGCGCATAGTGTGCAGAGTGCGCAGAGTGTGCAGAGTGCGCATAGTGTGCAGTGTGAATAGTGTGCAGAGTGTGCACATTGTGCAGAGTGCGCATAGTGTGCAGAGTGTGAATAGTGTGCAGAGTGTGCAGTGTTCATAGTGCTTGTAGCGTTTGTAGTGTTCATAGTGTTTATTGTGTTCGTAGTGTTCATAGTGTTTGTAGTGTTCATAGTGTTTATAGTGTTCATAGTGTTCATAGTGTTTGTAGTGTTCGTAGTGTTTATAGTGTTCATAGTGTTCATAGTGTTTGTAGTGTTCGCAGTGTTTGTAGTGTTCATAGTGTTCGTAGTGTTTGTAGTGTTCATAGTGTTCATAGTGTTCATAGTGTTCGTAGTGTTCATAGTGTTTATAGTGTTCATAGTGTTCATAGTGTTTGTAGTGTTCGCAGTGTTTGTAGTGTTCATAGTGTTCGTAGTGTTTGTAGTGTTCATAGTGTTCATAGTGTTCATAGTGTTCATAGTGTTCGTAGTGTTCATAGTGTTTATAGTGTTCATAGTGTTTGTAGTGTTCGCAGTGTTTGTAGTGTTCATAGTGTTCGTAGTGTTTGTAGTGTTCATAGTGTTCATAGTGTTCATAGTGTTCATAGTGTTCGTAGTGTTCATAGTGTTTATAGTGTTCATAGTGTTTATAGTGTTTATAGTGTTCATAGTGTTTGTAGTGTTCATAGTGTTCATAGTGTTTATAGTGTTCATAGTGTTTGTAGTGTTCATAGTGTTTATAGTGTTCATAGTGTTTATAGTGTTTATAGTGTTCATAGTGTTTGTAGTGTTCATAGTGTTTATAGTGTTCATAGTGTTTGTAGTGTTCATAGTGTTTATAGTGTTCATAGTGTTTATAGTGTTCATAGTGTTTGTAGTGTTCATAGTGTTTATAGTGTTCATAGTGTTCGTAGTGTTCATAGTGTTTATAGTGTTCATAGTGTTCGTAGTGTTCATAGTGTTTATAGTGTTCATAGTGTTTATAGTGTTTATAGTGTTTATATTGTTCATAGTGTTTAAAGTGTTTATATTGTTCATAGTGTTTAAAGTGTTCATAATCACACTTTGTGAAACAGACGTTTGGATGTGTGTTTGTTTTTCTGTTGTTTACTGTTGTTTACTGTTGTTTACTGTTCTCTGGGCAGCGCTCCATCTGCAGGAGGATGTACGATGAAAACGATGATCCGTCTGATGTGGAGGAAATGGCGAATATCAGAGGCTTCAGTGTCGAGGAGAAACTCTCGAGCGACATCTACACCTCCAACTTTGTGCAGGTCATGGACGGAACAGGTCAGTACTGAGCTGTGTACATGTAAGTACATGTGGTATACATGTATGTACATGTCTTATACATGTATGTACATGTGGTATACATGTATTTACATGTCTTATACATGTGTGTACATGTGGTATACATGTATGTACATGTCTTATACATGTGTGTACATGTGGTATACATGTATGTACATGTCTTATACATGTATGTACATGTGGTATACATGTATGTACATGTCTTATACATGTATGTACATGTGGTATACATGTATGTACATGTGGTATACATGTGTTATACATGTATGTACATGTGGTATACATGTAAGTACATGTGGTATACATGTGTGTACATGTGTTATACATGTGTGTACATGTGGTATACATGTGTGTACATGTGGTATACATGTGTGTACATGTGGTATACATGTATGTACATGTGGTATACATGTATGTACATGTGGTATACATGTGTGTACATGTGTTATACATGTATGTACATGTGTTATACATGTATGTACATGTGTTATACATGTGTGTACATGTGTTATACATGTATGTACATGTGTTATACATGTATGTACATGTGGTATACATGTATGTACATGTGTTATACATGTATGTACATGTGTTATACATGTGTGTACATGTGGTATACATGTATGTACATGTGTTATACATGTATGTACATGTGGTATACATGTATGTACATGTGGTATACATGTGTGTACATTTGTTATACATGTATGTACATGTGTTATACATATATGTACATGTGTTATACATGTGTGTACATGTGGTATACATGTGTGTACATGTGTTATACATGTATGTACATGTGGTATACATGTATGTACATGTGGTATACATGTATGTACATGTGGTGTATGTACATGTGGTATACATGTGTGTACATGTGGTATACATGTATGTACATGTGGTATACATGTGTGTACATGTCTTACACATGTATGTTCATGTGGTGTACATGTATGTACATGTGGTATACATGTATGTACATGTGTTATACATGTATGTACATGTGTTATACATGTGTGTACATGTGGTATACATGTGTGTACATGTGGTATACATGTGTGTACATGTGTTATACATGTATGTACATGTGTTATACATGTATGTACATGTGGTATACATGTGTTATACATGTATGTACATGTGTTATACATGTGTGTACATGTGTTATACATGTGTGTACATGCGGTAAACATGTAAGTACATGTGGTATACATGTATGTACATGTGGTATACATGTGTGTACATGTGGTATACATGTATGTACATGTGGTATACATGTACGTACATGTGGTATACATGTGTGTACATGTGGTATACATGTATGTACATGTGATATACATGTATGTACATGTGGTGTACATGTATGTACATATGGTATACTTGTATGTACATGTGTTATACATGTGTGTACATGTGTTATACATGTGTGTACATGTGGTTTACATGTATGTACATGTGTTATACATGTATGTACATGTGTTATACATGTATGTACATGTGGTATACATGTATGTACATGTGGTATACATGTATGTACATGTGGAATACATGTGTTATACATGTATGTACATATGGTGTACATGTATGTACATGTGGTATACATGTATGTACATGTGTTATACATGTATGTACATATGGTATACTTGTATGTACATGTGCTATACATGTGTGTACATGTGTTATACATGTGTGTACATGTGGTATACGTGTGTACATGTGGTATACATGTGTGTACATGTGTTATACATGTATGTACATGTGGTATACATGTATGTACATGTGTTATACATGTATGTACATGTGTTATACATGTGTGTACATGTGGTATACATGTATGTACATGTGGTATACATGTGTGTACATGTGGTATACATGTATGTACATGTGGTATACATGTATGTACATGTGGTATACATGTATGTACATGTCTTATACATGTGGTATACATGTATGTACATGTGGTATACACGTATGTACATGTGGTACGTATATATATATATGTATGTATGTGTGTGTATATATGTATATATACACACACACACATACGTGTTGTAGTTGATTCTGTCTTAATAGTTGTTCTGTTGCAGATTTTACATATGAGTATGTGCAGAGGGAAGGTCTCAGAAAACCTCTCATCTTCAAAGACAAAGACGGTTTAGGCATCAGGTACTTTCCTCGTCATGAGCCTCGTTTTGTCCAAACTCCGTCAGTGTTTTATGATGTTCACATGGAGCATTTCAATCCTAAACTACACTTTGTGTTCAAACAGGATGCCTGATCCACAATTCTCCGTCAGTGAAATTAAAGGCCTGGTCGGTAAGTTATATAAATATATATTTATATAAATAAAATACATTTACACTGAAGCTAGGCGTAAGATACTACTATAACAATGTCAGCCTAAGATATATCTATCTATCTATCTATCTATCTAATCTTCATATATATATATATATATATATATATATATATATATATATATATATATATATATATCGATAGATAGATAGATAGATAGATAGATAGATAGATAGATAGATAGATAGATATGTATATGTGACCAGGAGCTTATATATAAAGTGTCAGTGTTGTTGCGCCATCTTGTGGAGATTGTTTTGTTGATGAATCATTAATGTGATGATATGTTCAGGGAGCCGGCGCTCTGTGGACGTGATGGACGTGAGCACGCAGAAAGGCTCAGAGATGAGCATGGCTCAGTTTGTTCGTTATTACGAGACGCCAGAGGAAGAGAGAGACAAACTGTTTAATGTGATTAGTTTAGAGTTCAGCCACACGAAGCTGGAGCACCTCATCAAAAGGCCGACGGTGGTGAGGATCTTTATATTTGTCATGATCAGTTACTGTTTGTAATAATATTTATTGATGATTTTGTTTCTGCTTCCACAGATTGACCAAGTCGATTGGGTGGATAATATGTGGCCTCCAGACCTTAAACACAGCCAGACCGAAGGAACCAACGTGATTTCAGAAATGAAATACCCCAAGGTTCAGAGGTATGATTTATGTGTTTTTATTTTACAGTACTTTACTGTACTTTACAGTACAACTGTACTGTACTTTACAGTACAACTGTACTGTACTTTACAGTACTTTACAGTACTTTGCTGTACTTTGCTGTACTTTACAGTACAACTGTACTGTACTTTACAGTACTTTACAGTACTTTGCTGTACTTTGCTGTACTGTACTGTACTTTACTGTACTTTACAGTACTTTGCTGTACTTTACTGTACTTTACTGTACTTTACAGTACTTTGCTGTACTTTGCTGTACTGTACTGTACTTTACTGTACTTTACAGTACTTTGCTGTACTTTACAGTACTTTACTGTACTTTACTGTACTTTACAGTACTTTGCTGTACTTTGCTGTACTGTACTGTACTTTACAGTACTTTGCTGTACTTTGCTGTACTTTACTGTACTCTGCAGTACTTTGCTGTACTTTACTGTACTTTGCAGTACTTTGCTGTACTGTACTGTACTTTACTGTACCTTACAGTACTTTGCTGTACTTTGCAGTACTTTGCTGTACCCTGTAGTTCACTTCCTGGACGTTGCTCTGTTCCTCTGGGACCAGCTGTGGCTCATTCATCAGCTGCTGACACATGTTCACTTCAGAAACACTTGACTTTTCTTGTTGCTGTAATATTTGATTATTCACCACTTAAACTTGTTTTTCTCACAGAATCACCACATAAAATGTGCCGTATTACGACTTTATAAATAAATCACGTGTAAATGTCGTTACCTAATGGCCTCTTTATTTATCCCAACACAAACACTCACCTTTCTGCACAGTTGCATAAAGCCTGGTGTGTTCCTCCTCTGCAGATACTGTCTGATGAGTGTCAAAGGCTGCTACACAGACTTTCACATTGACTTTGGAGGCACTTCAGTCTGGTACCATGTCTTCAAAGGCCAGAAGGTGATTTCCACATGTGTCACCTGTCACTGACTTGTGTTTTATTGTGTGTTTGAGATGTTCTGTTTTTGTTTACAGGTGTTCTGGCTGGTCCCGCCCACTTCTTATAACCTGGCTCTGTACGAGGACTGGGTCCTGTCAGGGAAACAGAGCGACATCTTCCTGGGAGACCGAGCAGATGGATGTCAGAGGGTGGAGCTGAAACAAGGAAACACCTTTTTTATACCGTCAGGTGAGTCTGGGACACAAGGATACAATAATCCATCTACCTTCCTCTTATCCGGGGCCGGGTCGCGGCGGCAGCAGTCTAAGCAGGGACTCCCAGACTTCCCTCACCCCAGACACTTCCTCCAGCTCCTCCGGTGGGACAACAAGGCGTTCCCAGGTCAGAGAGACATAGTCCCTCCAGTGTGTCCTGGGTCTTCCCCGAGACCTCCTGACGGTGGGACATGAGCACCTCCCCAGGGAGGCGTCCAAGAGGCTCCTGAGCAGATGAGCCTCAGCTGCTCCTGTCCATGTGGAGGAGCAGCGGCTCTACTCCGAGCTCCTCCCGTGGGACTCTGAGCGGTCTGTAGTCTGTGGGCGGTCTGTAGTCTGTGGGCGGTCTGTAGTCTGTGGGATGTTTGTAGCGTGTTTATAGCGTGTTTATAGCATGTTTATAGCATGTTTATAGCGTGTTTATAGCGTGTTTATAGCATGTCTATAGCGTGTTTATAGCATGTTTATAGCGTGTTTATAGCGTGTTTATAGCGTGTTTATAGGTGGTCTGTAGTCTGTGGGCGGTCTGTAGTCTGTGGACAGGTCTGTAGTCTGTGGGCGGTCTGTAGTCTGTGGGATGCTTGTAGCGTGTTTATAGCGTGTTTATAGCATGTCTATAGCGTGTTTATAGCGTGTTTATAGCGTGTTTATAGCATGTTTATAGCGTGTTTATAGCGTGTTTATAGCGTGTTTATAGCATGTTTATAGTGTGTTTATAGCGTGTTTATAGCATGTTTATAGCGTGTTTATAGTGTGTTTATAGCATGTCTATAGCGTGTTTATAGCATGTTTATAGCGTGTTTATAGCGTGTTTATAGCGTGTTTATAGGTGGTCTGTAGTCTGTGGGTGGTCTGTAGTCTGTGGGTGGTCTGTAGTCTGTGGGCGGTCTGTAGTCTGTGGGCGGTCTGTAGTCTGTGGGCGGTCTGTAGTCTGTGGGCGGTCTGTAGTCTGTGGGCGGTCTGTAGTCTGTAGACAGGTCTGTAGTCTGTGGGCGGTCTGTTGTCTGTAGACAGGTCTGTAGTCTGTGGACAGGTCTGTAGTCTGTGGGCGGTCTATAGTCTGTGGGATGTTTGTAGCGTGTTTATAGCGTGTTTATAGCATGTTTATAGCGTGTTTATAGCGTGTCTATAGCGTGTTTATAGCGTGTTTATAGCGTGTTTATAACATGTTTATGGCGTGTTTATAGCGTGTTTATAGCGTGTTTATAGCGTGTTTTAGCGTGTCTATAGCGTGTTTATAGCGTGTTTATAGCGTGTTTATAGCATGTTTTAGCGTGTCTATAGCGTGTTTATAGCGTGTTTATAGCGTGTTTATAGCATGTTTTAGCGTGTCTATAGCGTGTTTATAGCGTGTTTATAGCGTGTTTATAGCGTGTTTATAGCATGTTTTAGCGTGTCTATAGCGTGTTTATAGAGTGTTTATAGCGTGTTTATAGCGTGTTTATAGCATGTTTTAGCGTGTCTATAGCGTGTTTATAGCGTGTTAATAGCGTGTTTATAGCATGTTTATAGCGTGTTTATAGCATGTTTATAGCGTGTTTATAGCGTGTATATAGCGTGTTTATAGCGTGTTTATAGCGTGTTTATAGCATGTTTATAGCATGTTTATAGCATGTTTATAGCGTGTTTATAGCGTGTTTATAACGTGTTTATGGCGTGTTTATAGCGTGTTTATAGCATGTTTTAGCGTGTCTATAGCGTGTTTATAGCGTGTTTATAGCGTGTTTATAGCATGTTTTAGCGTGTCTATAGCGTGTTTATAGCGTGTCTATAGCGTGTTTATAGCGTGTTTATAGCGTGTTTATAGTGTGTTTATAGCGTGTTTATAGCATGTTTTAGCGTGTCTATAGCGTGTTTATAGCGTGTTTATAGCGTGTTTATAGCATGTTTATAGCGTGTTTATAGCGTGTTTATAGCGTGTTTATAGTGTGTTTATAGCGTGTTTATAGCATGTTTTAGCGTGTCTATAGCGTGTTTATAGCGTGTTTATAGCATGTTTTAGCGTGTCTATAGCGTGTTTATAGCGTGTTTATAGCGTGTTTATAGCATGTTTTAGCGTGTCTATAGCGTGTTTATAGCGTGTTTATAGCGTGTTTATAGCATGTCTATAGCGTGTTTATAGCGTGTTTATAGCGTGTTTATAGCATGTTTATAGCGTGTTTATAGCGTGTTTATAGCGTGTTTATAGTGTGTTTATAGCGTGTTTATAGCGTGTTTATAGCGTGTTTATAGCGTATTTATAGTGTGTTTATAGCGTGTTTATAGCATGTTTATAGTGTGTTTATAGCGTGTTTATAGCGTGTTTATAGCATGTTTATAGTGTGTTTATAGCGTGTTTATAGCGTGTTTATAGCATGTTTTAGCGTGTCTATAGCGTGTCTATAGCGTGTTTATAGCGTGTTTATAGCGTGTTGTCCCATTAACGTGTGTTCTTCTCAGGCTGGATCCATGCGGTCTACACTCCAGAGGACACACTCGTGTTTGGAGGCAACATTTTGCACAGTTTCAACATCCCTATGCAGCTCACCATCCATGAGATAGAGAACAGAACCAAGGTAGTGTTTCGTGTTCTGTACAATAGTCCTGTTTAAGTCCTGTTTAAGTCCTTTTTGAGTCCTGTTTAAGTCCTGTTTAAGTCCTTTTTGAGTCCTGTTTAAGTCCTGTTTAAGTCCTTTTTGAGTCCTGTTTAAGTCCTGTTTAAGTCCTTTTTGAGTCCTGTTTAAGTCCTTTTTGAGTCCTGTTTAAGTCCTGTGTAAGTCCTTTTTGAGTCCTGTTTAAGTCCTTTTTGAGTCCTGTTTAAGTCCTTTTTGAGTCCTGTTTAAGTCCTGTTTAAGTCCTTTTTGAGTCCTGTTTAAGTCCTGTTTAAGTCCTTTTTGAGTCCTGTTTAAGTCCTTTTTGAGTCCTGTTTAAGTCCTGTGTAAGTCCTTTTTGAGTCCTGTTTAAGTCCTGTTTAAGTCCTTTTTGAGTCCTGTTTAAGTCCTGTTTAAGTCCTTTTTGAGTCCTGTTTAAGTCCTGTGTAAGTCCTTTTTGAGTCCTGTTTAAGTCCTGTTTAAGTCCTTTTTGAGTCCTGTTTAAGTCCTGTTTAAGTCCTTTTTGAGTCCTGTTTAAGTCCTGTTTAAGTCCTGTTTGAGTCCCGTTTGAGTCCCGTTTGAGTCCTTTTTGAGTCTTGTTTGAGTCCCGTTTGAGTCCCGTTTGAGTCCCGTTTGAGTCTTGTTTGAGTCTTGTTTGAGTCCCGTTTGAGTCTTGTTTGAGTCCTGTTTGAGTCTTGTTTGAGTCCCGTTTGAGTCCCGTTTGAGTCCCGTTTGAGTCTTGTTTGAGTCCCGTTTGAGTCCCGTTTGAGTCCCGTTTGAGTCCCGTTTGAGTCTTGTTTGAGTCCCGTTTGAGTCTTGTTTGAGTCCCGTTTGAGTCTTGTTTGAGTCCCGTTTGAGTCTTGTTTGAGTCCCGTTTGAGTCTTGTTTGAGTCCGTTTGAGTCCCATTTGAGTCCCGTTTGAGTCCCGTTTGAGTCTTGTTTGAGTCCCGTTTGAGTCCCATTTGAGTCCCGTTTGAGTCTTGTTTGAGTCTTGTTTGAGTCTTGTTTGAGTCCCGTTTGAGTCCCGTTTGAGTCCCGTTTGAGTCCCGTTTGAGTCTTGTTTGAGTCCCGTTTGAGTCCCGTTTGAGTCCCGTTTGAGTCCCGTTTGAGTCTTGTTTGAGTCCCGTTTGAGTCCCGTTTGAGTCCCGTTTGAGTCTTGTTTGAGTCCCGTTTGAGTCTTGTTTGAGTCCTGTTTGAGTCTTGTTTGAGTCCCGTTTGAGGCTCGTTTGAGTCCCGTTTGAGTCCCGATTGAGTCTTGTTTGAGTCCCGTTTGAGTCCCGTTTGAGTCTTGTTTGAGTCCCGTTTGAGTCTTGTTTGAGTCCCGTTTGAGTCTTGTTTGAGTCCCGTTTGAGTCTTGTTTGAGTCCCGTTTGAGTCCCGTTTGAGTCTTGTTTGAGTCCCGTTTGAGTCCCGTTTGAGTCCCGTTTGAGTCTTGTTTGAGTCCCGTTTGAGTCCCATTTGAGTCCCGTTTGAGTCCCATTTGAGTCCCGTTTGAGTCCCGTTTGAGTCCCGTTTGAGTCTTGTTTGAGTCCCGTTTGAGTCCCGTTTGAGTCCCGTTTGAGTCCCGTTTGAGTCTTGTTTGAGTCCCGTTTGAGTCTTGTTTGAGTCCCGTTTGAGGCTCGTTTGAGTCTTGTTTGAGTCCCGTTTGAGTCCCATTTGAGTCCCGTTTGAGTCCCGTTTGAGTCCCGTTTGAGTCCCGTTTGAGTCTTGTTTGAGTCCCGTTTGAGTCTTGTTTGAGTCCCGTTTGAGTCTTGTTTGAGTCCCGTTTGAGTCTTGTTTGAGTCCCGTTTGAGTCTTGTTTGAGTCCTGTTTGAGTCCCGTTTGAGTCCCGTTTGAGTCTTGTTTGAGTCCCGTTTGAGGCTCGTTTGAGTCCCGTTTGAGTCTTGTTTGAGTCCCGTTTGAGTCTTGTTTGAGTCTTGTTTGAGTCTTGTTTGAGTCTTGTTTGAGTTTGAGTCTTGTTTTGAGTCCCGTTTGAGTCTTGTTTGAGTCCCGTTTGAGTCTTGTTTGAGTCCCGTTTGAGTCTTGTTTGAGTCCCGTTTGAGTCTTGTTTGAGTCCCGTTTGAGTCTTGTTTGAGTCCCGTTTGAGTCTTGTTTGAGTCCCGTTTGAGTCTTGTTTGAGTCCCGTTTGAGTCTTGTTTGAGTCCTGTTCGAGTCCTACTTGTATGAGCATTAGTAGAAATATTTAAATTATATTTAAAAAAGCATTTGTCTCCTTTTTAGGTTAATTCCAAATTCCGGTTTCCTTTTTACTACGAGATGTGCTGGTACGTTCTGGAGAGATACACGCACCGCCTCACCAAACGATCTCACCTTTCTCCTGAGCTGCACAAAGAGCCGGCAGGACTCGGTGAGTAAGGCCGAGTTTGTAAATGTCATAACATTTGTGATGGAATAATAACATTTGTGATGCAATAATAACATTTGTGATGCAATAATAACATTTGTGATGTAATAATAACATTTGTGATGCAATAATAACATTTGTGATGCAATAATAACATTTGTGATGGAATAATAACATTTGTGATGCAATAATAACATTTGTGATGCAATAATAACATTTGTGATGCAATAATTACATTTGTGATGCAATAATTACATTTGTGATGGAATAACATTTGTGATGCAATAATAACATTTGTGATGCAATAATTACATTTGTGATGCAATAATAACATTTGTGATGGAATAACATTTGTGATGCAATAATAACATTTGTGATGGAATAATAACATTTGTGATGCAATAATAACATTTGTGAGTGCTGGTTTTACCCTTGTGTTGCAGTAGAGATAATTAACTTTTGGTTAATTTTGATTAGTCACATTTTTATGCTTTTCTACCTTCAGGATTCAAAGCTCTTTACATCAAGGAACCAAACACACACACACACACACAGAGACACACACACACACACACACACAGACACACAGACACACACACACACACAGACACACACAGACACACACACACACACACACAGACTCACACACACACACACACACACAGACACACAGACACACACACACACACACACAGACACACAGACACACACACACACACACACAGACACACACAGACACACACACACACACACAGACTCACACACACACACACACACACACACAGACAGACACACATACACACACAGACACACACACACAGACTCACACACACACACAGAGACAGACACACACACACACACACAGAGACAGACACACACACTCACACACACACACACACACACACACAGACTGGGGAAAGGTGGGTTAAGTGTCTTGCCTAAGGACACACCGGCAGCATCTGTTGGAGCTGGAATCGCACCACTGACCTGTGGGTCGGTGGATTGGACCACTCTACCAATGATGTTGAGACCGAGATTCGAACCTCTAACCTTTGGATCAGTGGGCAAACCCTCTACCGACTGAGCCACCGTCATTAAAATAATTAATGTAGTTTTTTTTTGTATATTTTTTTAGATCTCGACACCGACTCCAGGAGCCAGGACGTGAACGACGACTCGTACGAGAGGATTTACCTGGACTCACCTGGGAACATCAAGGGTCAACTTCTCCGAGCAGATGTGTCTCTGGACCTGGACGACAGCTGCAATCCGACTTTCAACACGTTAGATTTCCCCAAATCCCCGTTGGACAGTTCTCTGTCAGAGTCCAAGAACAAATGGATTTATTTAACTGAGTTTGAACTGAACGGGCTCAAAACACTCGTCGAAAAACTGGAATCACTGCCTGAAAACAAGAAGTGTGTCCCAGAGGGAATCATAGAGTCACACAAACTTCTGGAATCCATGAAGGTAAGAACAGAATACAGACGTGTGGAACATGTGTGAGGAACATGTGTGAGGAACATGTGAGGAACATGTGTGAGGAACATGTGAGGAACATGTGAGGAACATGTGTGTGGAACATGTGAGAGCAACATGTGAGGAACATGTGTGAGGAACATGTGTGGAACATGTGAGGAACATGTGTGTGGAACATGTGAGGAACATGTGTGTGGAACATGTGAGAGCAACATGTGAGGAACATGTGTGAGGAACATGTGTGGAACATGTGAGGAACATGTGTGAGGAACATGTGAGGAACATGTGTGTGGAACATGTGAGAGCAACATGTGAGGAACATGTGTGAGGAACATGTGTGGAACATGTGTGAGAAATGTGTGTGGAACATGTGAGGAACATGTGTGTGGAACATGTGAGAGCAACATGTGAGGAACATGTGTGAGGAACATGTGTGTGGAACATGTGAGGAACATGTGTGAGGAACATGTGTGGAACATGTGAGGAACATGTGTGAGGAACATATGTGAAACATGTGTGAGGAACATGTGAGGAACATGTGTGAGGAACATGTGTGAAACATGTGTGAGGAACATGTGAGGAACATGTGTGAGGAACATGTGTGAGGAACATGTGTGTGGAACATGTGTGAGGAACATGTGAGGAACATGTGTGAGGAACATGTGTGTGGAACATGTGTGAGGAACATGTGTGAGGAACATGTGTGAGGAACATGTGTGGAACATGTGAGGAACATGTGTGAGGAACATGTGTGAGGAACATGTGTGTGGAACATGTGTGAGGAACATGTGTGTGGAACATGTGTGAGGAACATGTGTGAGGAACATGTGTGAGGAACATGTGTGAGGAACATGTGTGAGGAACATGTGTGTGAACATGTGTGAGGAACATGTGAGGAACATGTGTGAGGAACATGTGAGGAACATGTGTGTGGAACATTTGAGGAACATTTGAGGAACATGTGTGAGGAACATGTGTGGAACATTTGAGGAACATGTGTGAGGAACATATGTGAAACATGTGTGAGGAACATGTGTGAGGAACATGTGTGAAACATGTGTGAGGAACATGTGAGGAACATGTGTGAGGAACATGTGTGAGGAACATGTGTGTGGAACATGTGTGAGGAACATGTGTGAGGAACATGTGTGAGGAACATGTGAGGAACATGTGAGGAACATGTGTGAGGAACATGTGTGAGGAACATGTGTGAGGAACATGTGTGTGGAACATGTGTGAGGATCATGTGTGTGGAACATGTGAGGAACATGTGTGAGGAACATGTGTGTGGAACATGTGTGAGGAACATGTGTGAGGAACATGTGTGGAACATGTGAGGAACATGTGTGAGGAACATGTGTGTGGAACATGTGTGTGGAACATGTGTGAGGAACATGTGTGGAACATGTGAGGAACATGTGTGTGGAACATGTGAGAGCAACATGTGAGGAACATGTGTGAGGAACATGTGTGAGGAACATGTGTGTGGAACATGTGTGAGGAACATGTGTGAGGAACATGTGTGTGGAACATGTGAGGAACATGTGTGTTGAACATGTGTGAGGAACATGTGTGTTGAACATGTGTGAGGAACATGTGAGGAACATGTGTGAGGAACATGTGTGTGGAACATGTGTGTGGAACATGTGTGTGGAACATGTGTGAGGAACATGTGAGGAACATGTGTGAGGAACATGTGTGAGGAACATGTGTGTGGAACATGTGTGAGGAACATATGTGTGGAACATGTGTGTGGAACATGTGTGTGGAACATGTGTGTGGAACATGTGTGAGGAACATGTGTGTGGAACATGTGTGGAACATGTGTGTGGAACATGTGTGAGGAACATGTGTGAGGAACATGTTCCTCTGACTGTTCCTCTGACTCTTCCTCTGACTGTTCCTCTGACTGTTCCTGACTGTTCCTGACTGTTCCTCTGTCTGTTCCTCTGACTGTTCCTGACTGTTCCTCTGACTGTTCCTCTGACTGTTCCTCTGTTCCTCTGACTGTTCTTCTGACTGTTCCTGACTGTTCCTGACTGTTCCTCTGACTGTTCCTCTGACTGTTCCTCTGTTCCTCTGACTGTTCCTCTGACTGTTCCTCTGTTCCTCTGACTGTTCCTGACTGTTCCTCAGACTGTTCCTCTGACTGTTCTTCTGACTGTTCTTCTGACTGTTCCTGACTGTTCCTCAGACTGTTCCTCTGACTGTTCCTGTTCCTCTGACTGTTCCTCTGACTGTTCCTGTTCCTCTGACTGTTCCTCTGACTGTTCCTCTGACTGTTCCTCTGACTGTTCCTCTGTCTGTTCCTCTGACTGTTCCTGTTCCTCTGACTGTTCCTCTGACTGTTCCTCTGACTGTTCTTCTGACTGTTCCTGACTGTTCCTCAGACTGTTCCTCTGACTGTTCCTCTGTTCTTCTGACTTCCTGACTGTTCCTCTGACTGTTCCTGACTGTTCCTCTGACTGTTCCTCTGACTGTTCCTCTGACTGTTCCTCTGTCTGTTCCTCTGACTGTTCCTGTTCCTCTGACTGTTCCTGACTGTTCCTGACTGTTCCTGACTGTTCCTCTCTTCCTCTGACTGTTCCTCTGACTGTTTCTCTGACTGTTCCTCTGACTGTTCCTCTGACTGTTCCTCTGTTCTTCTGACTGTTCCTGACTGTTCCTCTGACTGTTCCTGACTGTTCCTGACTGTTCCTCTGACTGTTCCTCTGACTGTTCCTCTGTTCCTCTGACTGTTCTTCTGACTGTTCCTGACTGTTCCTCTGACTGTTCCTCAGGTGGTGTTGGAGGAACATGCAGATGACGACTCGTTGTTGGCCGTCACAGGTTTCCCCGTCGTGTTTGGGCCTAAACATAATCAACAGAATCTGAAGGTAAAAAGTGTTTTTCTTTGTTCTGTTAAATCCGTCTGTTTTTGACTTTGTTGTTCTCCTTGATGTGACGGTTAGTGCTCCGTTCTCTTGCTAGTGTGTGTGAAGATGCTCGTGTCTGTGTCTCCACCATTTTGTTTTAATCCAGCTCTTCTTCTGTTTTTGTGTCGACTCCAAACGCTCTGAGCTGTTCATGTTCTCGTTTTTACATCATTCAGATGGAACAGCGCCGCAGAAAATAAAGTAAACGGCAAAGTAAACAAAGTAAACAACTAAGTAAACAACAAAGTAAACAACAAAGTAAACAACAAAGTAAACAACAAAGTGAACAACAAAGTGAACAACTAAGTAAATAAAGTGAACAACATGTTTTGTTGATTTATTTTTTTTTAGAGCTTTACTTTTTATATAAAATTTTAATAGATTCAAAAACTGTTGGATTTTTATTGGCTCTAAAACATTTAGACAAAACTCTGGATTTTTTTGTTGCCATAGAAACGTTTGAGCTTCAACTTTAAAATAAATGATTTAAACTTTAAAACCACATTTAAAAAGAAAAAACAACAGAAAGTGGCACATTTTTATTCTGAGGATGTAACAGTTATTTACTCTGCAGATTAAAAACATTTAAAACATTAAAAACATTAAAAACATTTAAAATGGTAAATGGTCACATCTTTATATAGCACTTTTCCACCTTCAAGTCTCTCAAAGGAACCAGTCACACACACACACACACACACCACACACACACACACACACACACACACACCACACACACATCCACACACACACACCACACACACACACCACACACACACACACACACACACACACCACACACATCCACACACAAAACATTTAAAACATTTAAAACGTTTAAAACATTAAAAACATTAAAAACATTTAAAACATTTTAAAATTGTAAAACATTTACACAAACACAATATTATTTCACTCAGTGAATGTTGAGTTTTATTTATTTAATTCATTAAAAGAGGAAATACTGTGATGATGTCATCAGTGTCCCTCCCCCTCCTCCCCCTCCTCCTCCTCTTTCTCCTCCTCCTCCTCTTTCTCCCTCTCCTCCTCCTCCCCCTCCTCCTTCTCCTCTTCCTCCTCCCCCTCCCCCCCCCTCCTCTTTCTCCTCCTCCTCTTTCTCCCCCTCCTCCTCCCCCTCCTCCTTCTCCTCCTCCTCTTTCTCCTCCTCCTTGGCTCAAGGCTTGTGAGTGTTTAACATACTTGTCTCCTATTGGCTCAAGGCTTGTGAGTGTTTAACATACTCGTCTCCTATTGGCTCGTGGCTCGTGAGTGTTTAACATACTCGTCTCCTATTGGCTCGTGGCTTGTGAGTGTTTAACATACTCGTCTCCTATTGGCTCGTGGCTCGTGAGTGTTTAACATACTCGTCTCCTATTGGCTCGTGGCTCGTGAGTGTTTAACATACTCGTCTCCTATTGGCTCGTGGCTCATGAGTGTCTAACATACTCGTCTCCTATTGGCTCGTAGCTGCAGATATTTATTTGACTGCGGTCTGTGATTGGCTGACTCTTTCCCTGCGCCTCTCCCTTTTTCCTGGGAGCTGTGATAATGAGGCTCGTCTGTGTTTTGTACATCGGCTCGTGGCTTTGTGGAGCTGAGGAGCAGGAGGGAGGGCTGTGGAGCTGAGGAGCAGGAGGGAGGGCTGTAGAGGCGAGACAGCAGGAGGAAAGGAGGCGAGCGCGGGAGGCGAGCGCGGCCATGTCCGAGCGCCGTGAGCTGGACGCTGTGTGAAAAAAGAGCTATGGCCATGTCGCTGAGCGCTGAGGATGAGGAGGACTACGACTCAGACTCGGAGCAGGTCAGACACGAGCGACGGAATGTGACAGACGAGCGAAAGAGGAAAACAGACAGACAGACGAGTACAGAGAGAGACAGAGAGAGAGAGACAGAGAGGAGAGACGAGTACAGAGAGAGACAGACGAGTACAAAGAGAGAGAAACAGACAGACAGAGAGAGACAGACGAGTACAGAGAGAGAGAGACAGAGAGAGACGAGTACAGAGAGAGAGAGACAGACAGAGAGAGACAGAGAGGAGAGACGAGTACAGAGAGAGAGAGACAGACGAGTACAGAGAGAGAGAAACAGACAGACAGAGAGAGACAGACGAGTACAGAGAGAGAGAGACAGACGAGTACAGAGAGAGAGAGAGAGAGAGAGAGAGACAGATGAGTACAGAGAGAGACAGACAGACAGAGACAGACGAGTACAGAGAGAGAGAGACAGAGAGAGAGAGACAGACGAGTACAGAGAGAGAGAAACAGACGAGTACAAAGAGAGACAGAGAGAGAAACAGACGAGTACAGAGAGAGAGAGACAGAGAGAGAGAGACAGACGAGTACAGAGAGAGAGCGACAGAGAGAGAGAGAGAGACAGACGAGTACAGAGAGAGAAACAGACAGACAGAGAGACGAGTACAGAGAGAGAGAAACAGACGAGTACAGAGAGAGACAGACAGAGAGAGAGAGACAGACGAGTACAGAGAGAGACAGACAGGAGAGACGAGTACAGAGAGAGACAGACAGAGAGAGACAGACGAGTACAGAGAGAGAGAGACAGACGAGTACAGAGAGAGAGAGAGACGAGTACAGAGAGAGAGAGACAGACGAGTACAGAGAGAGAGACAGACGAGTACAGAGAGAGACAGACAGACAGAGAGAGACGAGTACAGAGAGAGAGACAGACGAGTACAGAGAGAGACAGACAGACGAGTACAGAGAGAGACAGACAGACAGACAGACGAGTACAGAGAGAGAGACAGACGAGTACAGAGAGAGAGACAGACAGAGAGAGAGACGGAGAGAGAGAGAGACAGAGAGAGAGACAGACGAGTACAGAGAGAGAGAGAGACAGACAGACAGACAGACGAGTACAGAGAGAGAGACAGACGAGTACAGAGAGAGAGACAGACAGAGAGAGAGACGGAGAGAGAGAGAGACAGACGAGTACAGAGAGAGAGACAGACGAGTACAGAGAGAGAGAGACAGACGAGTACAGAGAGAGAGACAGACGAGTACAGAGAGAGAGAGACAGAGAGAGAGACAGACGAGTACAGAGAGAGACAGACAGAGAGAGACAGACGAGTACAGAGAGAGACAGACAGAGAGAGACAGACGAGTACAGAGAGAGACAGACAGACGAGTACAGAGAGAGACAGACAGACAGACGAGTACAGAGAGAGAGACAGACAGAGAGAGAGACAGAGAGAGAGAGAGACAGACGAGTACAGAGAGAGAGAGACAGACAGGAGAGACGAGTACAGAGAGAGAGAGAGACAGAGAGAGAGACAGACGAGTACAGAGAGAGAAACAGACAGACAGAGAGACAGACGAGTACAGAGAGAGAGACAGACAGAGAGAGACAGACGAGTACAGAGAGAGAGACAGACGAGTATAGAGAGAGACAGACGAGTACAGAGAGAGAGACAGACGAGTATAGAGAGAGACAGACAGGAGAGACGAGTACAGAGAGAGAGACAGAGAGACAGACGAGTACAGAGAGAGACAGACAGAGAGAGACAGACGAGTACAGAGAGACAGAGAGACAGACGAGTACAGAGAGAGACAGACAGAGAGAGAGAGACGAGTACAGAGAGAGAGACAGACGAGTACAGAGAGACAGAGAGACAGACGAGTACAGAGAGAGACAGACAGAGAGAGACAGACGAGTACAGAGAGAGACAGACAGAGAGAGAGAGACGAGTACAGAGAGAGAGACAGACGAGTACAGAGAGAGAGACAGACAGAGAGAGAGACGGAGAGAGAGAGAGACAGAGAGAGAGACAGACGAGTACAGAGAGAGAGAGAGACAGACAGAGAGAGAGACGGAGAGAGACAGAGAGAGAGAGAGACGGAGAGAGAGACAGACGAGTACAGAGAGAGAGAGACAGAGAGAGGAGATGTAGATTTGTGTCTGTGTCACATTCGTCTGTGTTACTGGTTTTAGTTCAGTTTTTACTGTTTTTCTAGATATATTTACAATAAAAAACTCATCACATTGAAAAAAATGTGAAGTGATGTTTAGGAACATTTCAGACGGATTTCTGCTCCATGTTACTGCATCTGCAGAGATCAAACATTAACCAGAGCCACACCCCCTCAGACCCTGTCAGGAGCCACACCCCCTCAGACCCTGTCAGGAGCCACACCCCCTCAGACCCTGTCAGGAGCCACACCCCCTCAGACCCTGTCAGGAGCCACACCCCCTCAGACTCTGTCAGGAGCCACACCCCCTCAGACTCTGTCAGGAGCCACACCCCCTCAGACTCTGTCAGGAGCCACACCCCCTCTCAGACTCTGTCAGGAGCCACACCCCTCAGACTCTGTCAGGAGCCACACCCCCTCAGACTCTGTCAGGAGCCACACCCCCTCAGACTCTGTCAGGAGCCACACCCCCTCAGACTCTGTCAGGAGCCACTTAAAACCAATAAAACATTTACACATTTGCATAAACACTTTAATGTTTCGGCTACGATACAAAAACACGATACAAAAGTGTTTAAATATTTAGAAAAAAAACATTTTGTTTTTATTTTTGTGACCAGAGCTTCATCCAGTATTTTATTATAAAATGTCTGTCTCTTCATTCTGTCTGTTTTGTTCTTTTTTCTCTTCATTCTGTCTGTTTTGTTCTTTTTTCTCTTCATTCTGTCTTCTGTCTGTTTTGTTCTTCATTTTGTCTGTTTTGTTCTTTTTCTCTTCATTCTGTCTGTTTTGTTCTTTTTTCTCTTCATTCTGTCTGTTTTGTTCTTTTTTCTCTTCATTCTGTCTGTTTTGTTCTTTTTTCTCTTCATTCTGTCTGTTTTGTTCTTTTTTCTCTCATTCTGTCTCTGTTTTGTTCTTTTTTCTCTTCGCTCCTTCATCTCTTTTTGTTCAGGGTGAGACTTGTTTGGACGTGTGTGTAATCTGTTGTTTTTTGTTGTAAATGTGTTTAAACGGGTCACAGTGTTTCTGTGTGTTTCTGTGTGTTTCTGTGTGTTTCTCTGTGTGTTTCTGTGTGTTTCTGTGTGTTTCTGTGTGTTTCTCTGTGTGTTTCTGTGTGTTTCTGTGTGTTTCTGTGTGTGTTTGTGTGTGTTTCTGTGTGTGTTTCTTTGTGTGTTTCTGTGTGTTTCTGTGTGTTTCTGTGTGTGTTTCTGTGTGTTTCTGTGTGTGTTTCTGTGTGTTTCTGTGTGTGTTTCT
The DNA here is from genome assembly GCA_019594935.1 of Periophthalmus modestus. Taxonomy (NCBI): domain Eukaryota; kingdom Metazoa; phylum Chordata; class Actinopteri; order Gobiiformes; family Gobiidae; genus Periophthalmus; species Periophthalmus modestus. The sequence goes on from JAIEZT010000054.1 coordinate 44,368,106, forward strand.
GTGTGTTTCTGTGTGTGTTTCTGTGTGTGTTTCTGTGTGTGTTTCTGTGTGTTTCTGTGTGTGTTTCTGTGTGTGTTTCTGTGTGTGTTTCTGTGTGTGTTTCTGTGTGTGTTTCTGTGTGCGTTTCTTTGTGTGTTTCTGTGTGTTTCTGTGTGTTTTTCTGTGTGTGTTTCTTTGTGTGTTTCTTTGTGTGTTTCTTTGTGCGTTTCTCTGATCTTATTGGTTGTGTGTCGTCGTTTGTGTTCGGGGGATGTGCTGTTGCTGACGCTGAGAGAATCTGCTCTGCCGTAACTAAAGAAATCTGTGTTTCTTCAGGCTGCAGCTCGGTGCAGTCGTCCTCCTGTTTGTACAGTGTGGCCCAAAAGTCACTGACAGTTGAAAAAACTTCATAACTCTTTAGTTTGGAAATATTTTTATTTTATTTTTTCAGAGCATTTAGATCGACTCTTCCCACATTAATCTGAGCAAATCCAGCACCGAGGAACGAACCCTCATTGTACAGTGGGACTTTGAGTCACATGGGTCAAATTCACAAACCCAGCGGTGTTACCGTCCACATTTTAATACCAGAGATGCCCCAAGAGTAAATGCCATTAAAGGAATAATAAGTGTTTTTCACAGACAGGGGGCAGTATGTGATCTCCACAGACCTGACTCGTCCTGATTTCTTCTTAAAGAAAAGGTGTTTGTGAATAAACCTCAGACAATAAACCACTTCAAACGTGACATCAGGATCAAATAAGAGACATTAGGTCATTTTTATTAACTTTAGTTTAAGTCGTGATAAGTTCAAGTTTAAGTGAACAATTATAACTGTTTATATTTCCAAAAATCAGTTTATCTCCTGCTAAAATTTGGAGAGTTTAACTTAAGAATTAAAGGAGCTACTGAAGATTTAAAAGTGTCAGCGGGTACTCTCTGTGTTTGTATTCATGTGCGGGTACTCTCTGTTTGTATTCATGTGCGGGTACTCTCCGTGTTTGTATTCATGTGCGGGTACTCTCTCTGTGTTTGTATTCATGTGCGTGGTACTCTCCGTGTTTGTGTATTCATGTGCGGGTACTCTCTGTGTTTGTATTCATGTGCGGGTACTCTCTGTGTTTGTATTCATGTGCGGGTACTCTCCGTGTTTGTATTCATGTGCGGGTACTCTCCGTGTTTGTATTCATGTGCGGGTACTCTCTGTGTTTGTATTCATGTGCGGGTACTCTCTGTGTTTGTATTCATGTGCGGGTACTCTCCGTGTTTGTATTCATGTGCGGGTACTCTCTGTGTTTGTATTCATGTGCGGGTACTCTCCGTGGACCGAGTTGAAAAGTGCAGTGACACAGAACCTCAGCTCCAGGTCCATCCACAGCCGTGTGTGAAACGTGGTTATAAATGTTGTAAATGTTGTAAATGTTATAAATGATATAAATGTTATAAACCTGTTATAACTGTGGATGTTCTGGGACTTTCACCTCCCTCCAAACATTTTCTCTGGGGTTTTATCTGGAGACTGGGCCACTCCAGGACCTTGAAATGCTTCTTCTGAAGCCGCTCCTTCGTCGTGTGTTTGGATCATTGTGTCGCTGAAAGACCCAGACACGTTTCATCTTCACTGCCCTCGCTGATGGAAGGAGGTTTTCACTCAGAATCTCACGATACATGTCTCTTTCATTCTGTCTTTACACGGATCAGTCGTCCTGGTCCCAGAAAAACAGCCCCAGAGCCTGATGTTTCCTCAGGCTCCACAGTAGGTCTGGTCTTTGGATCAGCTCAGCATCTTTCTCCAAACACCATGATCTGATCTTCTGACATTGTCCCAGTCTCTTCTGGATCATCCAAATCCAAACTTGAGACGGGCCTGGACATGTCCTTAATCAGGGGGACACGTCTCTGCAGGATTTGAGTCCCTGGTCGTAGTGTGTTACTGATGGTGCCTTTGTTACTTTGGTCCCTCTGCAGGTCGTTCACTAGGTCCCCCCCAGGCTCCAAGCCTTAGTCAGCGTGTACCAAAGAGGTACACACGAGATAATGAAGCCAGATGAATAAACCATCTATTTGCAACACAACTGGATTATCAGAGGAGCCAAAAACCAGCTCCTGGCCGACCGAACAGTCGCCCGAGACTGCAAAACCCGCAAGACCAACCTGTGCACGGCCTGGATTGATCACAAGAAAGACTGTGACTCAATGCCACACACATGGATCACTGAATGGAGCTGTACAACATCAACAGGACTCTAAGATCCTTCACTGCAAACTCCATGAGGTTGTGGAAAAGGTCTGAACTTCCTCAGCCAAATCATCAACAACACTGGCCATGGATACGACTCAGGAATGGGGCCACCGTCAGTCACCTCCTCTACATGGACGACATCAAGCTGTACGATAAGAATGAGACATGGACTCACTGATCCACACCAGGATCTACAGCACAGACACTGGAATGTTATTCGGGCTTGAGAAGTGCAGCCGGATGGTGACAAAGAGAGGGAAGGTAGTCCACACAGAAGGAGTCTCACTCCCAGAAGGGACAATAGCAGACACTGAGGACAGGTACAAGTACCTTGGTATCCCACAAGCAAATGGCAACAAGAGGAAACAAGGAAAGAAGGAAATGGCAACAAGAGGAAACAAGGAAAGAAGCTACGGCCAAATTCCTCAGACGAGTAAGACAAGTCCTAAGGAGTCAGCTCAATGGAACAAGACCCAGGTAATAAACAGCTACGCCCTGAGAGTAATCAGATACACAACAGGAATCATAAGACAAAGGAGGAGACACAGACACAGATGTTAAGACCCAAAAGCTCCTGACCTGCATGGAGGGACCACCCCAAATCCAGCTCCCTGAGACTGTACGAGCCGTAAGGAAGGAGGCCGAGGACTAGTGAGTGTGAGAGCCACAGTCCAGGATGAAACATCCAAGATCCACAAGTACATCCAGGACAAGGCCCCAACAGACGATCAGTGTCTCAGACAGTGGAGCAGAGGAAGAGGAGCTGGAGGAACCATCATGGAAGGACAAGCCCCTGCATGGGATGTACCACCGGAACAAAACTGAAGTGGATCATATCAAGAAATCCACCAATGACTTGAGAAAGAGCTGGACTGAAGGACAGAGGCTCATCCTGGAGCACAGGAGCCTTGAGCACAAGAGCGATAGAGGCTCAGATCTACCACCAGACAAGACCCAAGACAAAGAGGCTCCTGAGACAATCCAGCTCATAACTGCAGGTGTAAGATGCAGAAAACAAACATGGAGCGACATAACCAAGTGGAGCCATAGTGACAGAAACATCTGTGCAGAGAACGGACTGGAAACCCCCAGGTCAAGAAACACCTCCAAAGGTCGAGGAGAATGAGCCAAGATCCTGTGGGACTCAGATACAGACTGACAGATGGAGATGGACCAACCGGACATAGTGGAGGTGGATAAACAACAGAGCAAAGCCGTCGTGGTGGAACATCACAGAACCAAGAGAACATCAGGAAAAAGGAGCATGAGAAACTAGAGAAACACCAGGGGCTCAAAGAAGAGCTGGAGAAGGTCTGGAAGGTGAAGGCCTCAGTGGTGCCCGTGGTCATCGGACTCGGGGCAGTGACTCCCAAACTGGAGGAGAGACTACAGCAGATCCCAGGAGAAACATCAGACATCTCAGTCCAGAAAAGGAACAGCAAAGATACTGAAGAACCCTCAAGCTCCAGGCCTCTGGGAGAGGACCCGAGCGTGAGAGGGGATAAGAGAGAGACCACCCGCGGAGGGTGAGGAGGAGATTTTTTTTTTTTTTTTTTTATGCGAGTCTTAATTTGGTTCAGTGAAATGTTTTAATGTTTTGGCTCCAAAATATTTCAGGGTGGATCACTGGAGCAGTGAATTTCAGCTGCGCTGTCTGACCCACACAAACATGTTTCTAATATGTTCATGTTCGTAGATGCATCATCGATTTGTTCATCTTAATTAAATGAAGATTAACACCTTCTTGTCTGACATTTGTGCTGTTTCATAACACAATCTCTGTTTCTTTTTTTGTCAGCCTCGGCCACAGAACCGGCCTAAACCCAAGATGGCGGCTTCTCCGGCGTCAGCGGTTAAACTGTCGGCCAGTCGGGGGACGTCCGGCGCCCGCCGCAGACGGACGCGGTGCCGGAGGTGTGAGGCGTGTCTCCGCACTGAGTGTGGGGAGTGCCACTTCTGCAAAGACATGAAGAAGTTTGGTGGACCTGGTCGGATGAAACAGTCCTGCATCATGAGGCAGTGCATCGCGGTACGATTTTAAACTGTTTTATATTTATATTTACACTGGTTAAAAGCCCAGGTCCCTGGACGGAGTGGACAGACTGGACAGACTGGACGGACTGGACGGACTGGACGGACTGGACGGACTGGACGGACTGGACGCTCACTACCGTCTCGCTCCTTTAGTCAAACATGAGACTTTCGTGTTTCTTTACGTCTGCAGCCGGTTCTGCCTCACACTGCAGTGTGTCTGGTCTGTGGAGAAGCAGGGAAAGAAGACACTGTGGAAGATGAAGAGGAGAAGTTCAACCTGATGCTCATGGAGTGCTCCATATGCAACGAGATCGTGCATCCAAACTGTCTGAAGGTAAAGCCTCCCTCCTGGTGTTTTAGGTCCAATTGCACCAACACTTGAATTCAAAATGTGTCTTTTGTGATTTAGGTTAAAGATTCAAGTGGAGTGGTTAATGATGAGCTGCCAAACTGTTGGGAGTGTCCAAAGTGTAACCACGCAGGGAAAACTGGGAAAGTAAGCTTCTTTGTTAACGTGAATCTTAACATTGTGTAAAAAGGGCTCAAAATGTTGACAAGAGGAATCATGTCTTGCTTCTTTTTTATATTTTTGGCTTCAAAGCAAAAACGGGGTCCGGGTTTTAAATATGCATCAAACCTTCCCGGGTCGTTACTGAAAGAGCCACGGCTGCCCCGGGACCAAAAAGAAGAATCTAACTCCCCAATGATGCCGACGGCGACTGTCACCACCATGAACACCGCCCCTGTTTTAAAGAGGAAGGCAGAACGAGAGGACGTCCCAAAGAGAAAAGACGAAGAGCCTCCAAAGAAGAGGCCTCCACTGCTGTCGCTGGAGAGTCCAGCCCGACCCAGACCTGAGGACAACCCCCTGAGGAAGAAGAGGAAGCTCTTTGACACCAACGATGAGCCTGTCCTTCTGAAAAAGAAGGTACCAATGTCTGAAGTGAAGGAAAAAACTCAAATGTTCACATGGAAATTTGAAATAACAGATATGTTAATAAAGATATGATGTTTTTATAAAGATGTTTCTGTTTCTGTGACAGAAGAAGCCCTTCAAACACGACGGCTCAGTGTCTCCTAAATTCTTCAGGCAAATCAAGACTGAGAATGATCTGGAGGGGGACCGTGATGATCGGGAAGAAGACGACGTTTTTTCAAACAGGAAGTATTTCAAAGACAAGAAGTACCATCACGAAGCAGAGGACGAAGACGAGGACGAGGAGACAATAAGAGACAAATATACAGCTGATGACAAATCAAAAATTCACCTAAATCCTCTGCTGAGAACATCAGGGCGTGACAGTGACCACATCCCCGTCCACACCAGCAGAGCAGGGTCCAGCGCTGACCCCACGGACGTCCAGGACAAGAGCTCCAGACACGTGAAAACCTGCCACCAGCGTAAACGAGCGGGCAAGGAGAAAGAATTTAACCAAGATATTTCAAAGTGTGAAGAAAAACAGCTGAAGAGAGAAGACAGTCCCGTCTGCCACAACAGAAAATCAATCAAACTGGAGGAGACTGCGGCCGGTCAAAACCGAAAACTTCTAAAAACTGAGGACTCCAGCCCCAATCAGAACAGACGTCCACTAAAGACAGAAGACAGCTTAACCAATCAGAACCATCGGCCAATCAAAACGGAGCCCGATGATGTCGACGACGCCAAGTCTAAATGGAGCCTCAATAACGGCAGCGGTGACCTCGGGGACTGGTTTCGCCATCGAGGACGGGACGTCAACGGGAACCAAAAAGGTTTCTCACCTCTAGGATGGAACAGGAGCTCGCCGATCTCCCCCATCTGCCCCCGACCGCCGCCGCCGCCCTCACTCCCCCCCTAAATGTGTTCAAATGGAGCGTCACGTGATCCGCCCCCCTCCCATCAGCCCGCCCCCCGACAGACTGCCCCTGAACGACGAGCAGCCCCACGTGATGCGGCGGGAGGCCTGGATGTGCGTGTTCAGTCAGCTGACGCACAAAGACCTGTGCGTGTGTATGCGCGCGTGTGCCGCACCTGGAACAGATGGTGAGTACGGAGGTCAGACCGCCCGGGGCGGCGGTCGGGTTCGGACCGCCCGGGGCGGCGGCGGTCGGACCGCCCGGGGCGGCGGCGGTCGGACCGCCCCGGGCGGCGGTCGGACCGCCCGGGGCGGCGGTCGCCCGGGGCGGCGGTCGCCCGGGGCGGCGGTCGCCCGGGACGGCGGTCGCGCCCGGGAGCGGCGGTCGGACCGCCCGGGCGGCGGTCGGCCCGGGACGGCGGGTCGCCCGGGACGGCGGTCGGACCGCCCGGGGCGGCGGTCGTCCCGGGGCGGGCGGTCGGACCGCCCGGGGCGGCGGTCGCCCGGGGCGGCGGTCGGACCGCCCGGGGCGGCGGTCGGACCGCCGGGGGGCGGCGGTCGCCCGGGGCGGCGGTGTTTGAACATGTGTGTGTCTGAGCAGGTGCTGTGACAAGAGGCTGTGGAAGCACATCACCCTGAGCCGCTGTAAGTCCATCACGCCGCTCATGCTCAGTGGGATCATTCGCCGTCAGCCCGTCGCTCTCGACCTCAGCTGGACCAACATCTCCAAGAAGCAGCTGAGCTGGCTCATCCACAGGCTGCCGGGTCAGTGTGTCTGCTCTTTAAACGCATCATCCTGATTCATTTTGACCGTCTCAGAGTCCTGCATGTTGTAAAGTTCTACCTGGGTCTTCTCTGTTCTCAGGTTTGCGTGTTCTGCTGCTGTCTGGATGTTCTTGGGTCGCCGTCTCCGCGCTCTGCACGTCCAGCTGTCCTCTTCTGCGGACTCTGGATGTGCAGTGGGTCGAGGGACTAAAGGACGCTCAGATGAGAGACCTGTTATCACCACCCACAGACAACCGGCCAGGTACCAGTGTCCAAACTCTACAGAGGACAGTGTGTCTGCCCCCTGGGGGCTCGTCTGTGTACTGCAGTGGAGTTATTGACCCTCACAGGTCTGTGTGTCACAGGTCAGCTGGACAATCGGAGTAAACTGCGTAACGTGGTCGACCTGCGTCTGGCAGGACTGGACATCACCGACTCTTCACTGCGTCTCATCATCCGCCACATGCCTCTTTTATCCAAACTGGACCTGAGCTACTGTAACCACGTCACCGACCAGTCCGTCAACATCCTGACCGCCGCTGGGACCACGTCCAGAGACTCGCTCACAGACATTAAGCTCTCTGGTAAGGGTCATGTTCATGTTTTATCCTCCAGTTTAATGGGAATCACCGTCATTTATCTGAGGCACGTCTTTAAAACACAGAGATACGTCAGAGTCAGTCTCCTCCACGATGAGCCGTGTCTTTCCTCTGATGTTCGGTGCTTCAGTCGTGGGTTTGGAGTCTGTGTTTTTCCCAGACGACACGTCTTTGTACAATATACAAAAAATGTCCCGCCATTTTTTGTACATGTTGATTAAATCCAAACTGACGAGCAAAATGAGAAAATATGTAAAGTTTAAGAGTAGTAAGAATAAAGTGCAGTGCTGTTTTGTGTTTCAGTGTGTAACAGGGTGACGGACCAGTCTCTGAGCTTTTTCAAACGCTGCGGAAGCATCTGCCACATCGACCTGCGCTTCTGCAAACAGGTGACGAAGGAGGGCTGCGACCAGTTCATCGCAGAGATGTCCGTGAGCGTCCAGTTTGAGCTGATCGAGGAGAAACTGCTGCAAAAAATCAGCTAGACCCACAGAGGAGTGTTACAGACACGTCCCACCAGGGGGCAGCAGAGGACTGTGTTTTATTCAGCAGAGTCTCTGCAGTACTACTACTACTACTACTACTACTACTACTACTACTACTACTACTACTACTACTACTACTACTACTGAACCCAAGGCAGCCACTTCAGAGCCGAAGCTGAATGTTTTTGTACAAAAGTCACTGCTGTTCTGTTGGAGCAATACTTTTACTTTTACTTTTACTTTTACTTGTTACTGTGTAAAATCTCTGCACCTTTTTATTTATTTGTGCCTGTTTCTGTTCAGTGTTTTGTTCTGAAGTAGATGGAGTTATAGAGTCATATTTTTATACCAGAGTGTACAGTAAAGTTTAAATAAATAGAGTCTATGTTATTATGAAGCTTTTTCTGGTGGAAACGTCTGGAGCTTTTTTGCCAAATATCCAGTGTTTTGTGTTTTGTGTTTTGTGTTTTGACTTTATGTTTTTGAGACAAAAGGACTAAACTCTGAGGCTACACTGAATGTTCTTTAAAGACAAATATCTCCACTGGGTTTTCACACGTTTATTTGCACTGAACTGAACTCTGCGTTGTACAAAGTGATATTTTTTCAGAGTTTTTCTCTAAACCGTTTTATTTCTCCGTCCTCTCGTCTCGGTGCTGTTCAAACATCCTCCTGATGTTTCTGTTTTTGGAGACGTGTCTCGTTTACTCTCATTTTAACACGTTTAATGATCTGATCATCGGCACAAATCCTTCAGTTTCAAAGTAAATGCCTTTTTTATGAACCTCAGGAGTTAAATCCGTCCAGAATCTGACTCATTCACACGAGACAAAGGGCTGCACTTCCTCTTTGAACAAACCAGAGGCTGAAGTTTAAAGTTCTCACCTGAAACATTTGTGCAGATGTGTCAGAAAAGAGCCGAGTCTTTAAAAAGAGCCGAGTCTTTAAAAAGAGCCGAGTCTTTATTGGTTTACTTTTGGTCATGTGACTCTTTTGGTCATGTGACTCTTTTGGTCATGTGACTCTTTTGGTCATGTGACTCTTTGCCTTCGTTTCATATTTAAATGTTATAGTTTCTGTTTTGTTAGATTTTTACTTCATATTTTGTAAGTTTACATTTTTTACGTTTCGGTTCCAGTGATTTTAGTAAATGTCTAAATGTGTTTTTTTATATATATAATTTAAATTCTCACAAAAAGGTGACGACAAACCTTGAAATATTAAAACAAATCTGAAATAAACATGACGTTTGTTTTAAAATGACACAATGAACAGTGACGCTTTTACTTGTACTGCATTTTATTGAATAGAATAAATCAATCTTTCCTTTTTTACCAAAAAATAAACCGGTTCGACATTGGTCACATTCCCAAAAATAAAGAAGTGAAATAAAGACGTTCATGATGTAGCTGCCTGTGACGCACAAACCTCAGAGAGAAACACAAGAAGAAAACTCCTGATGATTTGTGTAAAAGTGAAAAGAGCAGAACCAGGAGGAAAACATTCTGAAAAGGTGCATTTTATTTCAGAACCTTTAGACTCTTCACTTTATCGACCAACTTCCAGTGTAAAAATAGACATTTAAAACATTTATGTATTTTACGTGAAACAGACACGAGTCAGAAACACGTTTGACGATGACACAAAACAACCTTTAATTGCATAAGTTAAAATAAACCGTTGCCTACAAAAGTCTGCTCGATACGACAGTACTAAGATGTTAACGGAGCACCTACAGAACCTTTGACAAAGAAACAAAGAAACGGTTTGAAACATCTGAGTTTGTCCCGTTTCAAGCCTCAGTTTTGACGTTTAATGAACTTTTCTGGAGCCTGTTTTATTCTCTTTAAATCCCAGTGTCACACGGTTATTCAAAAAATATCCATCTGCTGATTCACCTCAATAAGAAAATGAATAATAATAATAATAATAATAATTCATTATAATAATAATAATTCATTCGAGGAAACAAAACTGTGGCTTGTTGCTGGTTGAGATGCATAAACCGTGAGTCTGTTTAAAGGCGAGACGTTTGGCACAGCTCTGAGGTCCTAAAACCACCGGCTCTTTGTACGAGCCGCAGGGCGAAAATAAAAGAAAATTTAAACATCAGGCAGCGGCCGGAGGGTCACAGACGCCACGTCACCACGAGGTCAGAGCTTAACCACAGGAAACGTGTTTGTAACAGCAGCGTTAGTGCTAATGCTAATGCTAATGCTAACGCTAACCTAACTCAAAACTTTATGAAAGTACTTCTAGTGACAAGACAAGTTTTCTGTGCAAAAACATTCAGATTGTTGTTATTTTATCACTAATTCATTTTTATTTCAGTTAGCATTAGCATTAGCATTAGCATTAGCATTAGCTTCAAGACAAATACTTTTCTAAACCCCGAGTTTCCTCGGTGAAGGTCACGTGTCTGATTTTATCTGGAACTTCAGAGCCTGATGTTTAAATCTTTTATTTTAGCAAAACTCGAGTCATTCAAACAAGTGAACAGAGCTGAACGGCCCCGAGCTGGACGTGCGGACCGTCGCGGGGCCCGTGGAGGGCCCCGTGGAGGGCCCCGTGGCGGGGCCCGTGGAGGGCCCCGTCGCGGGCCCCGTCGGGGCCCGTGGGGCCCCGTCGCGGGCCCCGTCGGGCCCCGTCGAGGGCCCCCGAGGGCCCCAGACTTTGTGAGAGAACCGGATCAGGCCAAACGGCTCCGTGCAGAGGACCCGTCCGGAGCGTAAATACAACGTTAATAATCTTCTAAAAACTCGTGGAAGTCTTTGTTTTGTCGTATTGCACGTCCTAAAGAAGAGTGAGGGAGGAACGCCACGGCCGCCGCCGCCGCCGCCGCCGCCGCCGCCGCCGCCCGCCGCCGCCGCCGCCGCCGCCGCGCGTGAACCATCATCTCCAACACTTCAAGTATCTGCAGGACTGCGCCTCGGCCAGGGGGCGGCGCTGTACCTCCGCTGTGTGTAGTGCCCCGTGTGGCGAGGGGAGAGGACTCCGCTTTTGGACAGTGAGCGCGAAGTCGTCAATGACCCTGGAGACCCCAGTCCCACCGCAGGGACTGACCAGAGACTGTCCAGAACCTGTCCAGAACCTGACCAGAGACTGACCAGAGACTGTCCAGAACCTGACCAGAACCTGACCAGAGACTGACCAGAGACTGACCAGAGACTGACCAGAGACTGACCAGAACCTGACCAGAGACTGACCAGAACCTGTCCAGAACCTGTCCAGAACCTGACCACAGACTGACCACAGACTGACCAGAACCTGACCAGAGACTGACCAGAACCTGTCCAGAACCTGTCCAGAACCTGACCAGAGACTGACCACAGACTGACCAGAACCTGACCAGAGACTGACCAGAACCTGTCCAGAACCTGTCCAGAACCTGACCACAGACTGACCAGAACCTGACCAGAGACTGACCAGAACCTGACCAGGGACTGACCAGAACCTGACCACAGACTGACCACAGACTGACCAGAACCTGACCAGAGACTGACCAGAACCTGACCAGGGACTGACCAGAACCTGACCACAGACTGACCAGAACCTGACCACAGACTGACCAGAGACTGACCAGAGACTGACCAGAACCTGACCACAGACTGACCACAGACTGACCAGAGACTGACCAGAACCTGACCAGAGACTGTCCAGAACCTGACCAGAGACTGACCAGAGACTGACCAGAGACTGACCAGAACCTGACCAGAGACTGACCAGAGACTGACCACAGACTGACCAGAACCTGACCAGAGACTGTCCAGAACCTGACCAGAACCTGACCAGAGACTGACCAGAGACTGACCAGAACCTGACCAGAGACTGACCAGAACCTGACCAGAACCTGACCAGAAACTGACCAGAGACTGACCAGAACCTGACCAGAACCTGACCAGAGACTGACCAGAGACTGTCCAGAACCTGACCAGAGACTGTCCAGAACCTGACCAGAGACTGTCCACAGACTGACCAGAACCTGACCAGAACCTGACCAGAGACTGACCAGAGACTGTCCAGAACCTGACCAGAGCCTGAGAGCCAAACACTTTAAGACTTGAAGACGTGCACGGCCCTGACCACGTACTGTCGGCAGATGGGACACTCGCTCATCCTCTTGCCGCACTTGGTGCATGTGACCATGTGACCACACTCCAGCAGGACGCAGTCGATGATGGCGTCCATGCAGATCCGGCACAGGTTCTCGTCCAGAGACAGCTGCGACTTCACGCCGTCTGTGCAACGAGACGCATTTTATCAAACGACAACCCAGACGTTTAACACAAAACATTAAATATCACATCAACTGGACAATGTCAAAATATCAAGACAGAAGGTTTTACCCATCATGCATTTCAGCAGCACGTGCACAAAACGAGAGAATTCTAAAGAAACTGCAGCAAACGAGACTCAAACTGGAAACATTTAAGACAAAATCTGACGCTGCAACATAAGATTCAGAGTTTTATCAAAATGGGGCCGACGTGTCACAACCTGAAGACAAAGAGTGGGACATCTGTCCATCAGTGGGACATCTGTCCATCAGTGGGACGATGGACAGGGGCAGCAGGGGAAACTGAGAGGGACGAGTGGAAAACATCATGTTCAGACGTTTCATTATTTTTAATTTTTTTAAACTCTTCAACTTTCAATAAACTCGAAGTAAAATCGAGATGTTTCCAGCGTCGTTTTGGTTCTTCTGATGTGACTCTGATCCTTCGTAAAAACACGAGAGACACGATGGATGTAACTTTAATGTCGTCATGGACACATGCAGCTGGACACATGCAGCTGGACACATGCAGCTGGACAAATGGACACATGCAGCTGGACACATGGACACATGCAGCTGGACACATGCAGCTGGACACATGGACACATGCAGCTTTCCATAAAAACGTCTCACCTCTGACGTCTCTGTTGGACTCGGGACGAGGAAATGCAACAACTTCATATTTTTGAGAAAAGTCACAATATGAAAATTTATTAGTTTTCAGCAAATTTTTATATTTGTCTGAGATCAGAGACGAGAGACAGACGGGTCCTAAACCAGAGACGAGAGACAGACGGGTCCTAAACCAGAGACGAGAGACAGACGGGTCCTAGACCAGAGACGAGAGACAGACGGGTCCTAAACCAGAGACGAGAGACAGACGGGTCTTAAACCAGAGACGAGAGACAGACGGGTCCTAGACCAGAGACGAGAGACAGACGGGTCCTAAACCAGAGACGAGAGACAGACGGGTCCCAAACCAGAGACGAGAGACAGACGGGTCCCAAACCAGAGACGAGAGACAGACGGGTCCTAAACCAGAGACGAGAGACAGACGGGTCCTAAACCAGAGACGAGAGACAGACGGGTCTTAAACCAGAGACGAGAGACAGACGGGTCCTAGACCAGAGACGAGAGAGACAGACGGGTCCTAAACCAGAGACGAGAGACAGACGGGTCCTAGACCAGAGACGAGAGACAGACGGGTCTTAAACCAGAGACGAGAGACAGACGGGTCCTAAACCAGAGACGAGAGACAGACGGGTCCTAAACCAGAGACGAGAGACAGACGGGTCTTAAACCAGAGACGAGAGACAGACGGGTCCTAAACCAGAGACGAGAGACAGACGGGTCCTAAAAACCAGAGACGAGAGACAGACGGGTCCTAAACAGAGAGACCAGAGACGAGAGACAGACGGGTCTTAAACCAGAGACGAGAGACAGACGGGTCCTAAACCAGAGACGAGAGACAGACGGTCCTAAAACCAGAGACGAGAGACAGACGGGTCTTAAACCAGAGACGAGAGACAGACGGGTCCTAAACCAGAGACAAGAGACAGACGGTAATGTGTATCCAGCCCCATCACACCTGACCCCTGACCTCTGACCTCTGGTCATATGTGTCCAGCAGTAACTATTTAAAATGTAACTGACCTAAAAATAAAAGTAACTAAAGACGCTGCCCCAAAAACATTTTCATTTGTTCCTGTGATGTTCCTGCATGTTTCCTCTTTGTCACACACACTTCATCAGAGCCTAAACTCTCGGGACAGAGGGTTTATCAGGTGGAGACTCAGGGTTTATCAGGTGGAGACTCAGGGTTTATCAGGTGGAGACTCGGGGTTTATCAGGTGGAGACTCGGGGTTTATCAGGTGGAGACTCGGGGTTTATCAGGTGGAGACTCAGGGTTTATCAGGTGGAGACTCAGGGTTTATCAGGTGGAGACTCGGGGTTTATCAGGTAAAACTCGGGGTTTATCAGGTGGAGGCTCAGGGTTTATCAGGTAAAAACTCAGGGTTTATCAGGTGGAGACTCGGGGTTTATCAGGTGGAGACTCGGGGTTTATCAGGTGGAGACTCGGGGTTTATCAGGTGGAGACTCGGGGTTTATCAGGTGGAGACTCGGGTTTATCAGGTGGAGACTCGGGTTTATCAGGTAAAACTCGGGGTTTATCAGGTGGAGGCTCAGGGTTTATCAGGTAAAACTCAGGGTTTATCAGGTGGAGACTCGGGGTTTATCAGGTGGAGACTCGGGGTTTATCAGGTGGAGACTCGGGGTTTATCAGGTGGAGACTCGGGGTTTATCAGGTGGAGACTCGGGGTTTATCAGGTGGAGACTCAGGGTTTATCAGGTAAACTCAGGGTTTATCAGGTGGAGACTCGGGTTTATCAGGTGGAGACTCGGGGTTTATCAGGTGGAGACTCGGGGTTTATCAGGTGGAGACTCGGGGTTTATCAGGTAAAACTCAGGGTTTATCAGGTGGAGACTCGGGGTTTATCAGGTGGAGACTCGGGGTTTATCAGGTAAAACTCAGGGTTTATCAGGTGGAGACTCAGGGTTTATCAGGTGGAGACTCAGGGTTTATCAGGTGGAGGCTCAGGGTTTATCAGGTGGAGACTCAGGGTTTATCAGGTAAAACTCAGGGTTTATCAGGTGGAGACTCGGGGTTTATCAGGTGGAGACTCAGGGTTTATCAGGTGGAGACTCAGGGTTTATCAGGTGGAGGCTCAGGGTTTATCAGGTGGAGACTCGGGGTTTATCAGGTAAAACTCAGGGTTTATCAGGTGGAGACTCAGGGTTTATCAGGTGGAGACTCGGGGTTTTATCAGGTAAGACTCAGGGTTATCAGGTGGAGACTCGGGGTTTATCAGGTAAAACTCAGGGTTTATCAGGTGGAGACTCAGGGTTTATCAGGTGGAGACTCGGGGTTTATCAGGTAAGACTCAGGGTTTATCAGGTGGAGACTCGGGGTTTATCAGGTGGAGGCTCAGGGTTTATCAGGTGGAGACTCGGGTTTATCAGGTGGAGACTCGGGGTTTATCAGGTGGAGACTCGGGGTTTATCAGGTGGAGACTCGGGGGTTTATCAGGTGGAGACGGGGTTTATCAGGTGGAGACTCGGGGTTTATCAGGTGGAGACTCAGGGTTTATCAGGTGGAGACTCAGGGTTTATCAGGTGGAGGCTCAGGGTTTATCAGGTGGAGACTCAGGGTTTATCAGGTGGAGACTCAGGGTTTATCAGGTGGAGACTCAGGGTTTATCAGGTGGAGACTCGGGGTTTATCAGGTAAAACTCAGGGTTTATCAGGTGGAGACTCGGGGTTTATCAGGTGGAGACTCGGGTTTATCAGGTGGAGACTCGGGGTTTATCAGGTGGAGACTCAGGGTTTATCAGGTGGAGACTCGGGGTTTATCAGGTAAAACTCAGGGTTTATCAGGTGGAGACTCAGGGTTTATCAGGTGGAGACTCGGGGTTTATCAGGTAAGACTCAGGGTTTATCAGGTGGAGACTCGGGGTTTATCAGGTGGAGACTCGGGTTTATCAGGTGGAGACTCGGGGTTTATCAGGTGGAGACTCGGGGTTTATCAGGTGGAGACTCGGGGTTTATCAGGTAAAACTCGGGTTTATCAGGTGGAGACTCAGGTTTATCAGGTAAAACTCAGGGTTTATCAGGTGGAGACTCAGGTGGAGGGGTTTATCAGGTGGAGACTCGGGGTTTATCAGGTGGAGACTCGGGGTTTTATCAGTGGAGACTCGGGGTTTATCAGGTGGAGACTCGGGGTTTATCAGGTGGAGACTCAGGGTTTATCAGGTGGAGACTCAGGGTTTATCAGGTGGAGACTCGGGGTTTATCAGGTGGGACTCGGGGTTTATCTGGAGACTCGGGTTTATCAGGTGGAGACTCGGGGTTTATCAGGTAAAACTCAGGGTTTATCAGGTGGAGACTCGGGGTTTATCAGGTGGAGACTCGGGGTTTATCAGGTAAGACTCAGGGTTTATCAGGTGGAGACTCAGGGTTTATCAGGTGGAGACTCAGGGTTTATCAGGTGGAGACTCGGGGTTTATCAGGTGGAGAGACTCAGGGTTTATCAGTAAAACTCAGGGTTTATCAGGTGGAGACTCGGGGTTTATCAGGTGGAGACTCAGGGTTTATCAGGTGGAGACTCAGGGTTTATCAGGTGGAGGCTCAGGTTTATCAGGTGGGGACTCGGGGTTTATCAGGTAAAACTCAGGGTTTATCAGGTGGAGACTCAGGGTTTATCAGGTGGAGACTCGGGGTTTATCAGGTAAGACTCAGGGTTTATCAGGTGGAGACTCGGGGTTTATCAGTAAAACTCAGGGTTTATCAGGTGGAGACTCAGGGTTTATCAGGTGGAGACTCGGGTTTATCAGGTAAGACTCAGGGTTTATCAGGTGGAGACTCGGGGTTTATCAGTGGAGAGGCTCAGGGTTTATCAGGTGGAGACTCGGGGTTTATCAGGTGGAGACTCGGGGTTTATCAGGTGGAGACTCGGGGTTTATCAGGTGGAGACTCGGGGTTTATCAGGTGGAGACTCGGGTTTATCAGGTGGAGACTCAGGGTTTATCAGGTGGAGACTCAGGTTTATCAGGTGGAGGCTCAGGGTTTCAGGGTGAGACTCTCAGGGTTTATCAGGTGGAGACTCAGGGTTTATCAGGTGGAGACTCAGGGTTTATCAGGTGGAGACTCGGGGTTTATCAGGTGGAGACTCGGGTTTATCAGGTGGAAAACTCAGGGTTTATCAGGTGGAGACTCGGGGGTTTATCAGGTGGAGACTCGGGGTTTATCAGGTGGAGACTCAGGGTTTATCAGGTGGAGACTCAGGGTTTATCAGGTGGAGACTCGGGGTTTATCAGGTGGAGACTCAGGGTTTATCAGGTGGAGACTCAGGGTTTATCAGGTGGTTTTTATCAGGTAAGACTCAGGGTTTATCAGGTGGAGACTCAGGGTTTATCAGGTGGAGGCTCAGGGTTTATCAGGTGGAGACTCGGGGTTTATCAGGTAAAACTCAGGGTTTTATCAGGTGGAGACTCAGGGTTTATCAGGTGGAGACTCGGGGTTTATCAGGTAAGACTCAGGGTTTATCAGGTGGAGACTCAGGGTTTATCAGGTGGAGACTCGGGGTTTATCAGGTGGAGGCTCAGGGTTTATCAGGTGGAGACTCAGGGTTTATCAGGTGGAGGCTCAGGGTTTATCAGGTGGAGGCTCAGGGGTTTATCAGGTGGAGACTCAGGGTTTATCAGGTGGAGACTCAGGGTTTATCAGGTGGAGACTCAGGGTTATCAGGTGGAGACTCGGGGTTTATCAGGTAAAACTCAGGGTTTATCAGGTGGAGACTCGGGGTTTATCAGGTGGAGACTCGGGGTTTATCAGGTGGAGACTCGGGGTTTATCAGGTGGAGACTCAGGGTTTATCAGGTGGAGACTCGGGGTTTATCAGGTAAAACTCAGGGTTTATCAGGTGGAGACTCAGGGTTTATCAGGTAAAACTCAGGGTTTATCAGGGTGGAGACTCGGGGTTTATCAGGTAAAAACTCAGGGTTTATCAGGTGGAGACTCGGGGTTTATCAGGTGGAGACTCGGGGTTTATCAGGTGGAGACTCGGGGTTTTATCAGGTGGAGACTCGGGGTTTATCAGGTGGAGACTCGGGGTTTATCAGGTGGAGACCCGGGGTTTATCAGGTGGAGACTCAGGGTTTATCAGGTGGAGACTCGGGGTTTATCAGGTGGAGACTCAGGGTTTATCAGGTGAGACTCAGGGTTTATCAGGTGGAGACTCAGGGTTTATCAGGTAAAACTCAGGGTTTATCAGGTGGAGACTCAGGGTTTATCAGGTAAGACTCTTACCTGCTGTGATGCTCACGTTCTCCACTGAAACAGAAGAAGAGAATGACACAAACACAAACAGAAATGTGATTCTTCTACAGACAGAAGGACTCACTGGACTTTCTGTTCTGCTCGTTTTCTCTGTAGAGCCGGTGCACTCGCTCCAGCAGCTCCCACTTCTCACAGCAGCCTGAGTAATTCACAAAGTTTCTGGCCAAAATCTCCTTAAGCTGCCGCACAGACAGGTTCTCGATGGCCTCCTCAGTGTCCAGGTCAGACAGAGACGCTCGGATCCTCCTCTGAGTCGCCGGACTCACCTGCACCAACAGCAGAATCACGACTTTTACACAAAAACATTTTCAAATGGGCCAAAACCAGGACCAGACCAGGGCTGACTGTACATTAGAACTAAACCAGGTCCAAACAGTGTGACTTTCACCTTATTAATATACGACCGAAAACGACTCCAGGCTGTGTCCTAATTTTGGAATCGTTCATATTTCAAGAAGACGTTAATATTAGTGCTTCTGGCAGGTCGTGGATCAGAGCAGCGTGAAGCATCGATGGCAGAAAAATGTAAAATATGAACAAATCTGAAAATGAAATGAAGCTTCACAATAAAAAAAAAAACAGTTCAAATGTCTCACCTCCATCAGGTTTTCAGAGGGATCCAAGTTCAGAAGTGACGCTGTTGTCGCGTCCTCCTGCTCCTGTGACAAACAAACATGAAATCAGCTGGTTTCAGCGTCAAAAACACTGAACATCACAGGAGGAACAGAGCAGAACATACACGAGTTACACTAACCCCAACCCTAACACACACTGTTAACATTATTATTATCATCTTTAATATTATTATTTTTATTATGTACATTAGGCATAAATGCCCTGAAATATCCAAAACAACTCTATTTATTTCAGCTGTAGATCCCCCTCGTTCTTTTATCAGCTTGGCTAAAAATAGTTGTCCAGGAAATATAAAAATATTCTGTCTCTGCTGGAGCAAACGGAGCAGAGCTGTCAATCATCCGCGCTCCTCCAGTGCCAATATGTTAATAATATATGGCCCAGACCTTTACTGAAGCCACCAGAGACCAAGAAGAGCTACAGCCGAAGAGCTACAGCCGAAGAGCTACAGCCGAAGAGCTACAGCCCAAGAACTACAGCCGAAGAGCTACAGCCGAAGAGCTACAGCCGAGGAGCTACAGCCGAAGAGCTACAGCCGAGGAGCTACAGCCGAAGAGCTACAGCCCAAGAACTACAGCCGAAGAGCTACAGCCGAGGAGCTACAGCCGAAGAGCTACAGCCCAAGAACTACAGCCGAAGAGCTACAGCCGAAGAGCTACAGCCGAAGAGCTACAGCCGAAGAGCTACAGCCGAGGAACTACAGCCGAGGAACTACAGCCGAAGAGCTACAGCCGAAGAGCTACAGCCGAGGAACTACAGCCGAAGAGCTACAGCCCAAGAACTACAGCCGAGGAACTACAGCCGGAGAGCTACAGCCCAAGAACTACAGCCGAGGAACTACAGCCGGAGAGCTACAGCCGAAGAACTACAGCTGAGGAGCTACAGTCGAAGAGCTACAGCCGAAGAGCTACAGCCCAAGAACTACAACAGAACATAAGAACATATGAATAAACTGATAAAGTGTTTTTTTTTTTCATTATTATTGTTTTTGTATTTTGTAGATTTGCATAAAAACAATGATCTGTGAGGATGTAGCATGTCGCTCTGTAGGTGGCGCTCTCCTGATGTTGCTCTGTAGGTGGCGCTCTCCTGACGTCGCTCTGTAGGTGGCGCTCTGTAGGTGGCACTCTCCTGATGTCGCTCTGTAGGTGGCGCTCTCCTGATGTCGCGCTGTAGGTGGCGCTCTGTAGGTGGCACTCTCCTGATGTCGCGCTGTAGGTGGCGCTCTCCTGACGTCGCTCTGTAGGTGTCGCTCTCCTGACGTCGCTCTGTAGGTGGCGCTCTCCTGATGTCGCTCTGTAGGTGTCGCTCTGTAGGTGTCGCTCTGTAGGTGTCGCTCTGTAGGTGTCGCTCTGTAGGTGGCGCTCTGTAGGTGGCACTCTCCTGGTGTCGCTCTGTAGGTGGCACTCTCCTGGTGTCGCTCTGTAGGTGGCGCTCTCCTGGTGTCGCTCTGTAGGTGGCGCTCTCCTGGTGTCGCTCTGTAGGTGGGCGCTCTCCTGGTGTCGCTCTGTAGGTGGCGCTCTCCTGACGTCGCGCTCTGTAGGTGGCGCTCTCCTGATGTCGCTCTGTAGGTGTCGCTCTGTAGGTGGCGCTCTGTAGGTGTCGCTCTGTAGGTGGCGCTCTGTAGGTGGCGCTCTGTAGGTGGCACTCTCCTGGTGTCGCTCTGTAGGTGGCACTCTCCTGGTGTCGCTCTGTAGGTGGCGCTCTCCTGGTGTCGCTCTGTAGGTGGCGCTCTCCTGGTGTCGCTCTGTAGGTGGCGCTCTCCTGACGTCGCTCTGTAGGTGGCGCTCTCCTGATGTCGCTCTGTAGGTGTCGCTCTGTAGGTGCTCTCCTGGTGCTCTGTAGGTGGCGCTCTCCTGGTGTCGCTCTGTAGGTGGCGCTCTCCTGATGTCGCTCTGTAGGTGGCGCTCTGTAGGTGTCGCTCTGTAGGTGGCGCTCTCCTGTGACACTGGGGCAGTTCTTACCCTGTGGTGTTATGTAACTGTCCATGTGACCGGCCTAAAAAAGCCAAAGGGCTTAAGCTGCTCTGACGAGTCAAAGGACAAACACAACAGTGAAGAGCACATGGCACAGGCAGAACACAACTGAACACGCAGAACACAACTGAACACGTATGTACACAACCGAACACGTATGTACACAACTGAACACGTATGTACACAACAGAACACGTATGTACACAACTGAACACGTATGTACACAACCGAACACGTATGTACACAACTGAACACGCAGAACACAACCGAACACGTATGTACACAACAGAACACGCAGAACACAACCAAACACGTATGTACACTACCGAACACGCAGAACACAACCGAACACGTATGTACACAACCGAACACGTATGTGCACAACAGAACACGCAGAACACAACCGAACACGTATGTACACAACAGAACACGCAGAACACAACAGAACACAACCGAACACGTATGTACACAACCGAACACGTATGTACACAACCGAACACGCAGAACACAACCGAACACGCAGAACACAACCGAACACGCAGAACACAACTGAACACGTATGTACACAACTGAACACGTATGTACACAACCGAACACGTATGTACACAACAGAACACGCAGAACACAACCGAACACGTATGTACACAACAGAACACGCAGAACACAACCAAACACGTATGTACACACAGAACAGCAGAACACAACAGAACACGCAGAACACAACAGAACACGTATGTACACAACAGAACACGCAGAACACAACCAAACACGTATGTACACAACAGAACACGCAGAACACAACAGAACACGCAGAACACAACAGAACACGTATGTACACAACCGAACACGCAGAACACAACAGAACACGCAGAACACAACAGAACACGTATGTACACAACCGAACACGCAGAACACAACCTCACACACACATGTCTCTCACACACGTCTCACACACGTGTGTCTCACACACACACATGTCTCACACACACACACATATATGTCTCACACACACACACACATGTCTCACACACGTCTCACACACACGTATGTCTCACACACACACACACACACACACATACACACATGTCTCAAACACACACACGTCTCACACACGTGTATGTCTCACACACGTGTATGTCTCACACACGTGTATGTCTCACACACACACACACATATATGTCTCACACACGTGTCACACACGTGTCACACACGTGTGAACCCGTCGCACTGACCTGGCTGCCGCTCGAGCTCTGACTGGGGCTCAGAGCGTCTCCCTGAGAGGCCGACAGGACGGACAGTTGGGAGGCGGAGTGGGAGGCGGAGGGAGGGGAGGCCTGGGCGGGGGAGTGCAGACTGTCTGAATCCTCGTCTCCGTCGTCTCCGTCGTCTCCGTCCTCGTCGTCGTCGGGTCCCTCCTCCTCCTCTTCCTCCTCCTCCTCCTCTTCTTCGTCCCGCTCCGGCACGGCTCCGGGGCCGACGCCGGGGCCCCGGTGACACAGTACCAGGTCCACCAGGTCCTCCTTCTCGCGGCAGGTGTCGGTGGGGATGTTGCGGAGGAGGAGGTACTGACGGAGGTCCTTGACGCGGAGCTGCATGAGGCGGGCTCTCTGGAAGGCCGTGCTCCGCAGCAGGTGGCAGGTGGTGCAGCAGCGGAGGTTCTCCATCAGCACGGAGCACAGGCCACAGAAGCTCTTCTTACAGTCGCAGCAGATGTGCTGAAAACAGGAAGTGCACGAGTCATCAGTCTGTCTCCGGCTCTTTGTGAATATTAAACACCGTCATCTCCACCACGAAGAACTGTGAGCTACACCTTTTTCAGCTCATTCAAATGGGACAAAACGAAAGACGACACGACGTATCTGCTCTGATCATCTCAAAGATCATCTGTGACACGAGGCTCCTCTGGACTTACACTAACCACGTTTTTATTCAGAGTCACAGCTCAACAAAAAGTGTTACACATGAAATGATCATCTGTGACACATGAGATCGTGTTTGTGTCGTGTTTGTGTCGTGTTTGTCATGTTTGTGTCGTGTTTGTGTCGTGTTTGTGTCGTGTTTGTCATGTTTGTGTCGTGTTTGTGTGGTGTTTGTGTGGTGTTTGTGTGGTGTTTGTGTCGTGTTTGTGTGGTGTTTGTGTCTTGTTTGTGTGACTTTGCCGTTACCTTGCGTCTGAACACAGAGAACGCCAGCCCGCAGGCCTTGCACAGTTGGGCGGCGCTCCCTGAGCCGGTGGGGGGGTAGGTGGAGTATCCGGCGCTGGGGGCGAAGCGGAAAGGTCCGGCTCCCGCCCCGAACGCCGGCTGCGGGGTCCTCACGGCGCCCGTGCCCATCACCTCGTTCAGGAGCCCGCAGCACGACGCCCACATGGAAGACGCCCCCGCCTACGACAAACACGAAGAACAAAGATCAACCACAGCCAAACAAACAGACGAGTGAAAATGTCACAGGCTTCTGAACCATGATAATAATGATGATAATAATAATAAAAATAACAATAATAATAATAATTAAAGCCGCAAGCGGCATCGAACGGCCCTCGCTCCGCACTCGGCCGACCCGACACTCCCTGAGTGTGGCTCTAACGCGCCACATGTCTCTGTTTTATGGTGGATTTGAGCTGCACTTGTCACCAAACAAAGCCAAAGGACATCAGGACTGATGCACAAAATGCACCAACATGGGTTTTTCCAGGCATCGCCATGGCAACACCGTGCAAAATACAAAGTTGCACCCTGAGACTTTTTTGACGGGGATGATGTAAAGAATCAACATGCCAAATCTCACCATCGTCATTGAAGGTCTGAAGCCGTTATAAGACTTTGAAATGTTCAAAAATGTGTAAATTTTCTCATTAGGATACCATGGGGTTTTTCGCGCATCGCCATGGCAACAGAGTGAAAAATGTGACATGGGTGTGATTAACTTTTTTTATTGGGATGACATGATGAGTCATTCTGCCAAATTTCACTTAATTCCATGAAACTAATGTTTTTTTCATGAATGGGGAATGTTGGGAACTTCGGCGCATCGTCATGGCAACACGGTGCAAAAAACAACATGGGTCTGATTGACTTTATTGATTGGGATGACCCACTGGAATTTTGTGTCAAATTTCGTAACATTTGGGAAAACTACAAACAAAAACTTCAGTGTTGTTTCACAGTGTTGTTTCACAGTGTAGTTTCAGTGTTGTTTCTGTGTTGTTTCAGTGTTGTTTCAGTGTAGTTTCAGTGCTGTTTCATTGTTGTTTCGTGTTGTTTCGGTGTTGTTTCAGTGCTGTTTCAGTGTTGTTTCGGTGTTGTTTCAGTGTAGTTTCAGTGCTGTTTCAGTGTTGTTTCAGTGCTGTTTCAGTGTTGTTTCTGTGTTGTTTCAGTGTTGTTTCAGTGTAGTTTCAGTGCTGTTTCATTGTTGTTTCAGTGTTGTTTCAGTGTAGTTGCAGTGTTGTTTCAGTGTAGTTTCATTGTTGTTTCAGTGTTGTTTCAGTGTTGTTTCAGTGTAGTTGCAGTGTAGTTTCATTGTTGTTTCATTGTTGTTTCAGTGTTGTTTCATTGTTGTTTCAGTGTTGTTTCAGTGTAGTTGCAGTGTTGTTTCAGTGTTGTTTCGGTGTTGTTTCAGTGTTGTTTCAGTGTAGTTTCATTGTTGTTTCAGTGTTGTTTCAGTGCTGTTTCATTGTTGTTTCAGTGCTGTTTCATTGTTGTTTCGTGTTGTTTCGGTGTTGTTTCAGTGTAGTTTCAGTGCTGTTTCAGTGTTGTTTCAGTGCTGTTTCAGTGTTGTTTCAGTGTTGTTTCAGTGTAGTTTCAGTGTAGTTTCATTGTTGTTTTAGTGTTGTTTCAGTGTAGTTTCTGTGTAGTTTCAGTGCTGTTTCAGTGTAGTTTCAGTGTTGTTTCGATGTTGTTTCAGTGCTGTTTCGGTGTTGTTTCAGTGTAGTTTCAGTGCTGTTTCGGTGTTGTTTCAGTGTAGTTTCAGTGCTGTTTCAGTGTTGTACATCTGGAACATGTTTTAGGGGATACTTGTACTTTATTTTTTTATTTTACTTTATGGCTTCACTATCAAATGCTGCCCTCTGCAGTTTACTTTCATTTTTATATTTGTGATTTGTCTTAATCCTCAGACGCTGCAGGTGAGACAAAGTAAAGCTCAAAGTCGATGAGATTCTGAGCAGTTTGAGCCTGTGCTGTTTACAGGAGCTGGAGCCACATTCTGGACGTGTTTGAGTTTCAAAAGTGTGTACACAGAGAACTTTACAAACTGTGACTTCTTCCTTTGTTACCCTCCTCCTCCTCCTTAGACGAGATATGGCCCGTCCACGAGCTCATGGGGTTCTGCACCTGCCTGTTTCCACGGAGATTCGCCTGGAAGGTTCCACAGCGTGGCATGAAACTGAGCTCTCGCCTCCATCCAGTTACAGTTGTTTTGATTGGTAAAAACATAACTCAGAAAACATGGATTCTCCTGTGAAAAAACTCAAACTGAACTGTTTGGCCATAATGAGCATCGTTACGTTTGGAGAAAAAAGGGGGAAGTCTGAGAACACCATCCCAACTGTGAAACACGGGGGTGGCTGCATCATGTCGTGGGGGTGTTTTGCTGCAGGAGGGACTGGTGCACGTCACAAAACAGAAGCATCAAGAGGAAAGAGCATTATGTGGAAAAACTGAAGAAACATCTCAAGAATCAGCCAGGAAGTAAAAGCTGAGAACAAATGGGTCTCAAATGACCTGAAGCATACGGCCAAACTGGTGACAAAGAGGCTTAAAGATAACAAAGAGGCTTAAGGATAACAAAGAGGCTTAAGGATGACAAAGAGGCTTAAAGATAACAAAGTCAGTGTTCTGGAGTGTCTATCTCAAAGCCCTGATCTCAGTCCTATACAAAATGTCTAAACAGACCTGAAAAGGCCTGTACGAGTGAAACGGCCACAAACAGGGCTCAGTTACACCAGGTCAGTCTGGACAAATGGGACAAAACTCCTGGAAATCCAAACCATTTGACCTCAGTCACACAGTTTAAAGGCAACGGACCAAATACTAATGAAATGTGTGTAAACGTCTGACTTTAAGAAAGTCATGAACATCGTTTATAAAAATCCTTCTCTCATTATTCTGCCATTTAGCAAATAGAGATAATGTTGTTAATCCTAAAGGCCTGAAACAGGAAAAGTTTAGTCTGATTTCATGTCAGACAGAATGTAAACTTCTGATTTCAGCTGTAGCTGGAGTGGAACATTAAAGTCCTGAGGAGTATCCTCCTGTGGGACATGGGGGTGGGGGGAGCTGAGGCACTGCGGCTCTGCGGCTCTGCAGTCTGACAGTCTGAGAGTCGGAGAGTCTGGGAGGTTGGACATAATTAGACAGAAGTGACTCTAAAAGCTCTATTAATGTGAGCCTCAGTCAACGCCGCGGCAGAACAGGGTTTAAACAAGTGCCCTGCACTAAGTGGATTAGAGCTGGAGTCCTCAGAAAGAACCTTTGTGCACTTCAGCAAATTCAAATGATCTTCTGAGAGCATCGTTTCATTCAAAGTGAATGATTTTAGACAGAAAACAGACGGTGGTTCCTCAGATGAAACGATGCAGATTATGGCTCGTCTCAGGGACAGAGGGAAGTCCTCACTAAACATCTTTTCAACAATATTTGGAGAATTATCTGGAACATTTTGTACCTTTTTGTTACAGTGAAATAGGGAGAAAAAGATCAAGTCTGAGTCTGAAGGAAGCGCGACTCTCAGATGGTGTAAGTGTCTTGCCCATGGGCCTGGCACAGTATTTGTTGTTCATTTTCTTTGAAGAAGTTCATTTATTTTTTGTTGTTAACATTTTGTAAAAACAGTGATGAACATCCCTTTGTTTGATATAAACAAACAACTGCAGTTTTATTATTAAAAGTGTCAGGGACATGAAGCTGTTTCATTGAACTTTTTTTTACAGCAATATGCCACAAAGATAAATTAGAACCGGTCAACTGTTGGTTTGTGGGTGGTCACCATACCCACTGAGGCACGGGTCAATCAAATCATAACAAATTCTGTATCTACAACTTTTAGACTTTAAAAACCCAAGTTCTGGCCAAAATAAAACATCACAGCAGCACTAAAGGGGCTTTATGTCCTGAATAAATGTGCAGAAAACACGATTTTATCATCAGCTGCTTCAAAACAATCGATTTTTCCGCTGAGGAGCTAAAAATACAGAAAACTCACAGACTCTAGGGTCAGAATAAGACCAGAGATGGCTCCGTGCTCCGTGAGTGACTGGGGCGTGTTTGTTGACCGTAAGATGGGCCATGAGACTGGAGATGGCGCGATGGAGGAGCATCCTGATGAGCAGGAGGGAGGTGGGGGTCAGCCCGGGGAGAACACAGCCCGTCCTCTGTGTGCGCCGCCTCCAGCCGCACAATCAATACTCCTCAATAATGTCCGGCCCTTTCCTCAGACAATGCGATTCACGGGGCCACGCTACGAGGCTTCTTAAGGCGGCGCTGCGTGTTTTCTTAAGGCGGCGCTGGATGATCTGACCTGTCCCATCTGCTCAGGGGGGTTATGTAACGTACCAGGAGAGAGCTGTGTGCAGTCACAGAACAACAGAGACAGAGGCAGGACGTCACTGCTCAGGACCAACACTTCACTTCGCTCGTCTGTTATTAACGCTGGGACGAGGAAGAGGAGGAAGAAGAGCGGCCCACGTGACCCAACGTTATTTCTGTCATATTAATAAGTTATTAGACGGGACGGGCTTAACACGGCAGCACTTCCAACAAATAAAAACATCTGCAACTTGAAGAGGGAGAAACGAGCCGACGCTGCTGCTGTGGGTCAAAGTGAAAGTTTTATTCACAATAATAATGAGAAAGAGTTTCTCAAAATAAAAGTGATAAAAATGTTTGGTCACAATTTGAAAACAACACGGGTCAAATTCACTGATTATTCAACAATAATGTGGAGCGAGAAAAAGTCTGAGGAACCAAGAGAAGTTTGACTTTCTGTGTTAAGGTTAGTGTTAGTGTTAATGTTAGTGTGAGTGTCAGTGTCAGTGTCAGTGTGAGTGTTAGTGTTAGTGTTAATGTTAGTGTTAATGTTAATGTTAGTGTTAATGTTAGTGTTTATGTTAGTGTTTATGTTAGTGTTTATGTTAGGATTAGTGTTAATGTTTATGTTAGTGTTAATGTTTAGGTTAGGATTAGTGTTAATGTTAGTGTTAGTGTTAATGTTACTGTTAGTGTTAATGTTAGTGTTAATGTTAGTGTTAATGTTAATGTTTAGGTTAGGATTAGTGTTAATGTTAGTGTTAATGTTAATGTTAATGTTAGTGTTAATGTTAGTGTTTATGTTAGGATTAGTGTTAATGTTATGTTATGTTAATGTTTAGGTTAGGATTAGTGTTAATGTTAGTGTTAGTGTTAATGTTAATGTTAATGTTAGTGTTAATGTTAGTGTTTATGTTAGGATTAGTGTTAATGTTTATGTTAGTGTTAATGTTTAGGTTAGGATTAGTGTTAATGTTAGTGTTAATGTTAATGTTTAGGTTAGGATTAGTGTTAATGTTAGTGTTAATGTTAGTGTTAATGTTAGTGTTAATGTTAATGTTAGTGTTAGTGTTAATGTTAGTGTTAATGTTTATGTTAGTGTTAATGTTAATGTTTAGGTTAGGATTAGTGTTGAGGTTCATCCACTTCCATTGATACTGTTGGGGTAAAAGTGTCAGAGCACCTGCCTCAAAATAAAATAAAATAAAGTAAATTCCAAAGTTTCATCTGAGCTTCATTAGAATCGTTCAAGCACAAACTAAAAACAAACAAATACAGAGCCTCATTTCTGCACAAACCCGTCAGAGTGAGAGCTCCTAAAATAACCCTGAGTTCACACGAGTTTAGAGCAGAGTGTGAGAGTGAGCACCCTGAGCATCTGGCTCTAAAAGTGAACTCACTCTTCACAGAGTCTCCAGCTCACGGCTTAATCCTGACCCAATATTCACTCCATAAAATGTCTCCCAGGTTCAAGCGGCCTCCCTCCTGTACGAAGAAGTGAGACGTCACCCTCAGACTGTACGAAGAAGTGAGACGTCACCCACAGACTGTACGAAGAAGTGAGACGTCACCCTCAGACTGTACGAAGAAGTGAGACGTCACCCTCAGACTGTACGAAGAAGTGAGACGTCACCCTCAGACTGTACGAAGTGAGACGTCACCCTCAGACTGTACGAAGAAGTGAGACGTCACCCTCAGACTGTACGAAGAAGTGAGACGTCACCCTCAGACTGTACGAAGAAGTGAGACGTCACCCTCAGACTGTACGAAGAAGTGAGACGTCACCCTCAGACTGTACGAAGTGAGACGTCACCCTCAGACTGTACGAAGAAGTGAGACGTCACCCTCAGACTGTACGAAGTGAGACGTCACCCTCAGACTGTACGAAGAAGTGAGACGTCACCCTCAGACTGTACGAAGAAGTGAGACGTCACCCTCAGACTGTACGAGGAAGTGAGACGTCACCCAGACTGTACGAAGAAGTGAGACGTCACCCTCAGACTGTACGAGGAAGTGAGACGTCACCCTCAGACTGTACGAAGAAGTGAGACGTCACCCTCAGACTGTACGAGGAAGTGAGACGTCACCCTCAGACTGTACGAAGAAGTGAGACGTCACCCTCAGACTGTACGAGGAAGTGAGACGTCACCCTCAGACTGTACGACGAAGTGAGACGTCACCCTCAGACTGTACGAAGAAGAAGTGAGACGTCACCCTCAGACTGTACGAAGAAGTGAGACGTCACCCTCAGACTGTACGAGGAAGTGAGACGTCACCTCAGACTGTACTCAGAAGTGACTGTCACCCTCAGACTGAAGAAGTGAGACGTCACCCTCAGACTGTACGAAGAACGAAGTGTGAGACGTCACCCTCAGACTGTACGAACTGTAAGTGAGACGTCACCCAGACTGTACGAAGAAGTGAGACGTCACCCTCAGACTGTACGAAGAAGTGAGACGTCACCCAGACTGTACGAAGAAGTGAGACGTCACCCTCAGACTGTACGAAGAAGTGAGACGTCACCCTCAGACTGTACGAAGAAGTGAGACGTCACCCTCAGACTGTACGAAGAAGTGAGACGTCACCCTCAGACTGTACGAAGAAGTGAGACGTCACCCTCAGACTGTACGAGAAGTGAGACGTCACCCTCAGACTGTACGAAGAAGTGAGACGTCACCCTCAGACTGTACGAAGAAGTGAGACGTCACCCTCAGACTGTACGAGAAGTGAGACGTCACCCTCAGACTGTACGAAGAAGTGAGACGTCACCCCCAGACTGTACGAAGAAGTGAGACGTCACCCTCAGACTGTACGAAGAAGTGAGACGTCACCCTCAGACTGTACGAAGAAGTGAGACGTCACCCTCAGACTGTACGAAGAAGTGAGACGTCACCCTCAGACTGTACGAAGAAGTGAGACGTCACCCTCAGACTGTACGAAGAAGTGAGACGTCACCCAGACTGTACGAGGAAGTGAGACGTCACCCTCAGACTGTACGAAGAAGTGAGACGTCACCCTCAGACTGTACGAAGAAGTGAGACGTCACCCCAGACTGTACGAAGAAGTGAGACGTCACCCCAGACTGTACAAAGAAGTGAGACGTCACCCTCAGACTGTACGAAGAAGTGAGACGTCACCCTCAGACTGTACGAAGAAGTGAGACGTCACCCTCAGACTGTACGAAGAAAGTGAGACGTCACCCTCAGACTGTACGAGGAAGTGAGACGTCACCCAGACTGTACGAAGAAGTGAGACGTCACCCTCAGACTGTACGAAGAAGTGAGACGTCACCCTCAGACTGTAAGAAGTGAGACGTCACCCTCAGTGTACGAAGAAGTGAGACGTCACCCTCAGACTGTACGAAGAAGTGAGACGTCACCCCAGACTGTACGACGAAGTGAGACGTCACCCTCAGACTGTACGAAGAAGTGAGACGTCACCCCAGACTGACTGTACGAAGAAGTGAGACGTCACCCTCAGACTGTACGAAGAAGTGAGACGTCACCCTCAGACTGTACGAAGAAGTGAGACGTCACCCTCAGACTGTACGAAGAAGTGAGACGTCACCCTCAGACTGTACGAAGAAGTGAGACGTCACCCTCAGACTGTACGAAGAAGTGAGACGTCACCCTCAGACTGTACGAAGAAGTGAGACGTCACCCCAGACTGTACGAAGAAGAAGTGAGACGTCACCCTCAGACTGTACGAAGAAGTGAGACGTCACCCAGACTGTACGAAGAAGTGAGACGTCACCCTCAGACTGTACGAAGAAGTGAGACGTCACCCTCAGACTGTACGAAGTGAGACGTCACCCTCAGACTGTACGAAGTGAGACGTCACCCTCAGACTGTACGAAGAAGTGAGACGTCACCCTCAGACTGTACGAAAATGTCAGAGGGAGAACACCTGCTATGCCACAAAACACTAATAGTGCAACATGTACTACACATGTATGTATATATATGTATGTACACAAGTATGTATGTATATATGTACACATGTATGTACACATTATGTATGTATATATGTACACATGTATGTACACATGTATGTATACATGTACAGTACACATGTAACCCTAACCCTACATCTATATCCTCCTGTAAAACGTGATCATTTTTAACCCTCTCGTCTCGTCCCACAGTCTCGTCTCGTCCCACTGTCTCGTCTCGTCCCACAGTCTGGTCTCGTCCCACAGTCGGGTCTCGTCCCACTGTCTCGTCTCGTCCCACAGTCTGGTCTCGTCCCACAGTCGGGTCTCGTCCCACTGTCTCGTCTCGTCCCACAGTCGGGTCTCGTCCCACAGTCGGGTCTCGTCCCACGGTCTCGTCCCACGGTCTCGTCTCGTCCCACAGTCTCGTCTCGTCCCACAGTCGGGTCTCGTCCCACTGTCTCGTCTCGTCCCACGGTCTCGTCTCGTCCCACAGTCTCGTCTCGTCCCACAGTCTCGTCTCGTCCCACAGTCGGGTCTCGTCCCACAGTCTCGTCTCGTCCCACAGTCGGGTCTCGTCCCCACGGTCTCGTCTCGTCCCACAGTCTCGTCTCGTCCCACAGTCTCGTCTCGTCCCACAGTCTCGTCTCGTCCCACAGTCGGGTCTTGTCCCACGGTCTCGTCTCGTCCCACGGTCTCGTCTCGTACCACAGTCGGGTCTTGTCCCACAGTCTCGTCTCGTCCCACAGTCTCGTCTCGTCCCACTGTCTCGTCTCGTCCCACAGTCTCGTCGTCGGGCTGAGGTTCTGTAAAGTCTCCGGCGTAATCAAAGTCTCTATATCGACGTTATCTCTCTTCTGTCTCACGTTTCATTTCCTTTGTCTCGGCCTCGTCCCGCTCGTCCCGCTCGTCTCCTGTTGTTCCCTCAAAACGCCACCGAGAAACTAAACTGTCAAGGCAAATCTATTTAATTATGTAGCATCTCCTGCGTAAAACTGACATGAATAAAAGAAAAACAGAATTTGAATAACAGTATTTTGAGTCTCGGCTGGAGACCCCCCGTCACTTTGACCTACTCTGAAATCACAGATCCACTACAGAGAAACGGATTTAGTTCTGAAACATGTTTGGGGCTGAAACAGAAGCTCATGATGGAGGTTGAAGAGATTAAAGACAAAATAAACAGACTTGGACAGCGCCCCCTGTAGACCTGATCCACTTTGTCCTCTGTTTAAAAAAGGCAGAGACGTTAGAGATGTCAGTGAAATACAGAAGTGAGAGAAAAGAACATTTTACTGAGACGACCTGAGAAAAGTGAGAGCAGAGACTGGATCCAGACACAGATTTGAGCAGATTCTACATATCGACTATTTCTATTGTGAAAATGACACAATATCGATAAAAAACACTTTATATTTAGATTCTGTTTATTCATGTCCCCTGACCCCGGCTGAAGAAATTGTGTGAATAAGACACTTTCATTATATTTTGGTTATATTTGGCCTTTTAGAAATAGGTGTTTGTCCTAAATAAAGTCAAAATGCAAACGGAGCAGGCGGAGGGTCAGTAATATTAAAACTGTTTTTATCAGCTCCTTTAAAACAGGTTCAGTCTTTGCTGACGGAGTGTTCAGCTGGAGTGTTCAGCTGGAGCGTTCAGCTGGAGCGTTCAGCTGGAGCGTTCAGCTGGAGCCGGGGAAGCCCTTTTGTCTTTAGAATATCAACGACAGTGAATCCTGAGAGAGCGAAGGGCCCTCCACCGGAGCTTTACCACTGTGTTCAGACCACTGTGTTCAGACCACTGTGTTCAGACCACTGTGTTCAGACCACTGTGTTCAGACCACGTTCAGACCACTGTGTTCAGACCACTGTGTTCAGACCACGTTCAGACCACTGTGTTCAGACCACTGTGTTCAGACCACGTACAGACCACTGTGTTCAGACCACTGTGTTCAGACCACTGTGTTCAGACCACTGTGTTCAGACCGCGTTCAGACCACGTTTCTATTGACCACACAGAGCCTACTGCAATGAGGTGCCAGAGATGAGGGTGTTCAGGGGGAGAGCGTTCAGGGGGAGAGTGTTCAGGGGGAGAGCGTTCAGGGGGAGAGCGTTCAGGGGGAGAGCGTTCAGGGGAGAGCGTTCAGGGGGGAGAGCGTTCAGGGGGAGAGTGTTCGGGGAGTGTTCAGGGGGAGAGTGTTCAGTGGGAGAGTGTTCAGAGGGGGGTGGGTTCAGGGGGAGAGCGTTCAGTAGGAGAGCGTTCAGTGGGAGAGTGTTCAGGGGGGAGAGTGTTCAGGGGGAGAGTGTTCAGTCAGAGAGTGTTCAGGGGGAGAGTGTTCAGGGGGAGAGCGTTCAGGGGGAGAGCGTTCAGGGGGAGAGCGTTCAGGGGGAGAGCGTTCAGGGGAGAGCGTTCAGGGGGAGAGCGTTCAGGGGGAGAGTGTTCAGGGGGAGAGCGTTCAGGGGGAGAGCGTTCAGGGGGAGAGCGTTCAGGGGGAGAGCGTTCAGTGGGAGAGTGTTCAGTCAGAGAGTGTTCAGTCAGAGAGTGTTCAGGGTGAGAGTGTTCAGGGGGAGAGTGTTCAGGGGGAGAGTGTTCAGAGGGAGAGTGTTCGGGGGGAGTGTTCAGGGGAGAGAGTGTTCAGTGGGAGAGTGTTCAGAGGGGGGAGTGTTCAGGGGGAGAGCGTTCAGTAGGAGAGCGTTCAGTGGGAGAGTGTTCAGGGGGAGAGTGTTCAGGGGGAGAGTGTTCAGTCAGAGAGTGTTCAGGGGGAGAGTGTTCAGTCGGAGAGTGTTCAGGGGGAGAGTGTTCAGGGGGAGAGTGTTCAGGGGGAGAGTGTTTCAGATTGAGAGTGTTCGGGGGGAGTGTTCAGGGGGCGAGTGTTCAGATTGAGAGTGTTCGGGGGGAGTGTTCAGGGGGCGAGTGTTCAGATTGAGAGTGTTCGGGGGGAGTGTTCAGGGGGAGAGTGTTCAGAGGGAGAGTGTTCGGGGGGAAAGTGTTCAGTCACACTGATTCCTGTAAATCACTTTTCAGAACAAACTTCACATCAGTGACATCATCTCCATCATTTCCCATGAGCCTCTGCTGCAGTGGGGACAAATAAACCCCGAGAATGAGAAACAGGGGAATCCCACAATGCACCTGTGAGTCCCACAATGCACCTGTGAGTCCCACAATGCACCTGTGAGTCCTGACACAGCAACACACACACATACATATATATATACATTATATATATATATATATATATATATATATATATATATATATATATATATATATATATATATATATATATATATATACACACACACAGAGGAGATCCTCACACACTCACAAAACACACACACACTCTGTCTCTGTCTCTGTCTCTGTCTCTGTGTCTGTGCTTTAGTCCTGTGGAGTAAAGCTGCTCCGGACTGGATGCTGTCTCTCTCTGTCTCTGTGTCTCTGTGTCTCTGTGTCTCTTTGTCTCTGTGTCTCTGTGTCTCTGTCTCTCTGTGTCTCTGTCTCTCTGTGTCTCTGTCTCTCTGTGTCTCTGTCTCTCTGTGTCTCTCTCTGTGTCTCTCTGTGTCTCTGTGTCTCTGTCTCTTTATCCTCTGGAGTAAATCTGCTCCGGGCTGGTCGCTGCTGCAGAGGCTTTATTCCTCTGAACCGTCGCAGGGGTCAGGCGCGTGCTCTGGTCATGAAGCAGACCTTACGTCCCTTTACGTCCCTTTACGTCCCTTTACGTCCCTTTACGCCGCACACGGAGCGTTTTGGACTGAATTGTGTTGATAGAATAAACCCACAGTGACATCAGTCCTGCTCTTCGCGGTTTGTCGCTGCAGCTTCGCGGTTTAAACTAAATCCCCTGAGCGCGAGACGAAGAGGAGAGTAACGTGAGGAAGAGGAGAGTAACGTGAGGAAGAGGAGAGTAACGTGAGGACGAGGAGAGTAACGTGAGGAAGAGGAGTGAGGAAGAGGTCACAGTTTAAAGACACGTACCTTCATTGCAGCTCCTGGAATCTGCGGAGTAACCTCAGGACGAGCATCTCTGTGCGCGCGGACTCAAACCATGACGTCTCCTCTCTGTGTGCGCGTGTCTGAGGAGTACAGAGCATGACGTAATGAGAGAGCCGCAGCCAATCACAGCGCACGCACACACACGGGAGCCGCGTGCAGCTCGAGCCGTGCGTAACGACGTCACACGCAGCATCTTCACCGAATTAAATCAGTTTTTACAAATGTGAAGACGTAGCGTGGAAGAAACAGACGTAAACCACGTGATACGTAACGCACTGACGCATTTTACGTCACTGATGTTGTTGTCATGAGCAAACGCTGCAGTATCAGTGTGTAAAGACACATGGACACAACAATAACACAAGAAAATGAACTCACATAAAACTGAGGAACAGAGACAAACTAGAGTGTGTTCAGTGGGGTTCTGTGTGTTCTGTGTGTTCAGTGTGTTCAGTGTGTTCAGTGTGTTCAGTGGGGTTCAGTGTGTTCAGTGGGGTTCTGTGTCTTCAGTGGGGTTGTGTGTGTTCAGTGTGTTAAGTGTGTTCAGTGCGTTCTGTGTGTTCACTGTGTTCAGTGGGGTTCTGGGTGTTCTGTGTGTTCAGTGTGTTCTGGGTGTTCTGGGTGTTCAGTGTGTTCTGTGTGTTCAGTTTGTTCGGTTTGTTCAGTGTGTTCAGTGTGTTCAATGTGTTCTGCGTGTTCAGTGTGTTCAGTGTGTTCAGTTGGTTTCTGTGTGTTCAGTGTGTTCAGTGTGTTCAGTGTGTTCAGTGTGTTCAGTTGGTTTCTGTGTGTTCAGTGTGTTCAGTATGTTCAGTGTGTTCAGTGTGTTCAGTTGGTTTCTGTGTGTTCAGTGTGTTCAGTGTGTTCAGTGTGTTCAGTGTGTTCAGTTGGTTTCTGTGTGTTCAGTGTGTTCAGCGTGTTCAGTGTGTTCAGTGTGTTCAGTGTGTTCTGTGTGTTCAGTTTGTTCTGTGTGTTCAGTGTGTTCAGTGTGTTCAGTTGGTTTCTGTGTGTTCAGTGTGTTCAGTGTGTTCAGTGTGTTCAGTGTGTTCAGTTGGTTTCTGTGTGTTCAGTGTGTTCTGTGTGTTCAGTGTGTTCAGTATGTTCAGTGTGTTCAGTGTGTTCAGTTGGTTTCTGTGTGTTCAGTGTGTTCAGTGTGTTCAGCGTGTTCAGTGTGTTCAGTGTGTTCAGCGTGTTCAGCGTGTTCAGTGTGTTCAGTGTGTTCAGTTGGTTTCTGTGTGTTCAGTGTGTTCAGTGTGTTCAGCGTGTTCAGCGTGTTCAGTGTGTTCAGTGTGTTCAGTGTGTTCAGTGTGTTCAGTGTGTTCTGTGTGTTCTGTGTTCAGTGTGTTCAGCGTGTTCAGCGTGTTCAGTGTGTTCAGTGTGTTCAGTGTGTTCTGTGTGTTCTGTGTGTTCTGTGTTCAGTGTGTTCAGTGTGTTCAGTGTGTTCAGTGTGTTCTGTGTGTTCTGTGTGGAAACAAATCAAATGGGGCAAAACAAAAATCAGGAGGATGGGCCAAGTGTTCGTCTCAAAAATCCCGAGGAGTCGCTCTTCTTTGTTCGATTCTTGTGAAGCCAGAGTGTTCTTCGGGTCCGTCTCAGATTCTTGTTCCCCGAGTCTTTGAGTCGCTCTCGGGTCTTTGTTCAGATTCTTGTTCTTCGGGTCTTTGTTCAGATTCTTGTTCTTCGGGTCTTTGTTCAGATTCTTGTTCTTCGGGTCTTTCAGGAGAAGGGTTTAGGGGAACAGGCCTGGAGGCTTTTCTTATGAAAGTGAAACTTCTGTCTCCAAAAAGGGGATTTGTCCTTTTTTCATGTTTCACGCAGGAACTCACCACTGTTCTGTTTATTACATAAACTTTAAACCTTTAAACTAAAAAAACTCCTGTAAAGTTGAGGCATTTTTCTGAATAAAGTGACTCTATCAACTCAGAGACTCAGCTCCAGCGCCCGAAGTGTGCCTCTGTATGAAGTATAAAGTACACAGTACACAGTATGCAGTACAGAGTACACAGTATACAGTACAGAGTACAGAGTACACAGTATACAGTACAGAGTACACTGTACACAGTACACAGTACACAGTATACAGTATGCAGTACAGAGTACACAGTACACAGTACAGAGTACACAGTATACAGTACAGAGTACACAGTATACAGTACAGAGTACACTGTACACAGTACACAGTACACAGTACAGAGTACACAATATACAGTACACAGTACAGAGTACACAGTACACAGTACACAGTACAGAGTACACAGTACACAGTACACAGTACACAGTACAGAGTACACAATATACAGTACACAGTACAGAGTACACAATATACAGTACACAGTACAGAGTACACAGTACAGAGTACACAGTATGCAGTACAGAGTACACAGTACACAGTACAGAGTACACAGTACACAGTACACAGTACAGAGTACACAGTACACAGTACACAGTACACAGTACACAGTACAGAGTACACAATATACAGTACACAGTACAGAGTACACAATATACAGTACACAGTACAGAGTACACAGTACACAGTACAGAGTACACAGTACAGAGTACAGAGTACACAGTATACAGTACAGAGTACACAGTACAGAGTACAGAGTACACAGTACACAGTACAGAGTACACAGTACACAGTATATTGTACAGAGTACACAGTACACAGTACACAGTACAGAGTACACAATATACAGTACACAGTACAGAGTACACAGTACACAGTACAGAGTACAGAGTACACTGTATACAGTATACAGTACAGAGTACACAGTACACAGTACAGAGTACACAGTATGCAGTACAGAGTACACAGTATACAGTACAGAGTACACAGTATACAGTATACAGTACAGAGTACACAGTACACAGTACAGAGTACACAGTATACAGTACAGAGTACACAGTACACAGTACACAGTATGCAGTACAGAGTACACAGTATACAGTATACAGTACAGAGTACACTGTACACAGTACAGAGTACACAGTATACAGTACAGAGTACACAGTATGCAGTACAGAGTACACAGTATACAGTACACAGTATACACTACAGAGTACACAGTACAGAGTACACAGTACAGAGTACACAGTATGCAGTACAGAGTACAGAGTACACAGTACACAGTACAGAGTACACAGTACACAGTACACAGTACAGAGTACACAGTATGCAGTACAGAGTACAGAGTACACAGTACACAGTACAGAGTACACAGTATGCAGTACAGAGTACACAGTATACAGTACACAGTATACAGTACAGAGTACACAGTACAGAGTACACAGTATACACTACAGAGTATACAGTACACAGTACAGAGTACAGAGTATACAGTACAGAGTACAGAGTACACAGTACAGAGTACACAGTACAGAGTACACAGTATGCAGTACAGAGTACACAATATACAGTACAGAGTACAGAGTATACAGTACACAGTACAGAGTACACAGTACAGAGTACACAGTATACTGTACAGAGTACACAGTATACTATACACAGTACAGAGTACAGAGTACACAGTACAGAGTACACAGTATACAGTACAGAGTACACAGTACAGAGTACAGAGTACACAGTACAGAGTACACAGTATACAGTACAGAGTACACAGTACAGAGTACAGAGTATACACTACAGAGTATACAGTACACAGTACAGAGTACAGAGTATACAGTACACAGTATACAGTACAGAGTACAGAGTACACAGTACACAGTACACAGTACACAGTACACAGTACAGAGTACAGAGTACAGAGTACAGAGTACAGAGTACACAGTACACAGTACACAGTACACAGTACACAGTACAGAGTACAGAGTACACAGTACACAGTACACAGTACACAGTACACAGTACAGAGTACACAGTACACAGTACACAGTACACAGTACACAGTACAGAGTACAGAGTACAGAGTACACAGTACACAGTACACAGTACACAGTACAGAGTACAGAGTACAGAGTACACAGTACACAGTACACAGTACACAGTACACAGTATACAGTACACAGTACAGAGTACACACTTGACGCACAGGCACAGCATTAGTCTGGTCTGAATCATAAAGGACGGTCCGGTGCTGCCCCCTGCAGGTCACAGAGTGCACTCTCACCCACACGCTCCTGTGTCATCTGTGGATGTGTCTGACGTTTAGTTGGTCCTGGTCCTGGTCCTGGTCTTGGTCCTGGTCCTGGTCTCTGGTCGGTCCTGGTTTCTGGTCTTGGTCCTGGTCTTGGTCCTGGTCCTGGTCTTGGTCCTGGTCCTGGTCTCTGGTCGGTCCTGGTTTCTGGTTGGGCCTGGTCTTGGTCCTGGTCCTGGTCTTGGTCCTGGTCCTGGTCTCTGTTCTGAAACCCACTGAACCCACTGAAACCTGGGGGGTCCTGGTTTGGGCTCCTCTCTCCAGCTCATTGTCTCCTCTGCTCCTCCTCCTCCTCCTCTCTCCAGCTCATTGTCTCCTCTGCTCCTCTCTCTCTCCTCTCTCTCAGCTCATTGTGTCCTCTGCTCCTCCTCCTCCTCCTCCTCTCTCCAGCTCATTGTCTCCTCTGCTCCTCTGCTCCTCCTCCTGCTCCTCTCTCCAGCTCATTGTCTCCTCTGCTCCTCCTCCTCCTCCTCTCTCCAGCTCATTGTCTCCTCTGCTCCTCCTCCTCCTCCTCTCTCCAGCTCATTGTCTCCTCTGCTCCTCCTCCTCCTGCTCCTCTCTCCAGCTCATTGTCCCTCTGTCCGACTTGTGTCCATGGGGAGCAGGGCTTTCACCTGCTCTGCCTCCAGCTGTGGGACTCTCTCCCTCCTGCTCTTCATAACTTAGACTCCTCATAACTCCTCGTGACTCAGGAGCATAAACGAGCTCAGCCGAGCTCAGGCTCAGTGACAGAAAGTCGCCATCTTGGCCCCGACCCCAAAACTCCCACATGACGATCGAGGCCAACGGACGAACTTCTGCCTGTTTTTACAGAAACACTGTTTTTGAGAATCGTGCTTTTCTCTCGTCTGGATTTAACTAAAGTTTGATTTAGTGATGTGTCGTTTGAAAGCTCCGATCTTTGGTTCCGAGGGCTTCCAAGAGCCACCCCAGATCGAAGAGTAGAACAGAGAGCCACACGAGTCTGGAAAGAGCCAGATGAACTCTTCAGGGCTCAGCATTAAACACCTGTTCAGTAAATCCTCCTAAAATAATTCAGTTTGATGGAAACATGCAGATTGTTGGCTCCATAGACCACTGGCTCTAAAAACCACTGGCTCTAAAAACCACTGGCTCTAAAAACCACTGGCTCTAAAAACCACTGGCTCTAAAAACCACTGGCTCTAAAAACCACTGGCTCTAAAAACCACTGGCTCTAAAAACCACTGGCTCTAAAAACCACTGGCTCTATAAACCACTGGCTCTATAAACCACTGGCTCTATAAACCACTGGCTCTATAAACCACTGGCTCTAAAAACCACTGGCTCTAAAAACCACTGGCTCTAAAAACCACTGGCTCTAAAAACCACTGGCTCTAAAAACCACTGGCTCTAAAAACCACTGGCTCTATAAACCGCTGGCAGACCGCTGCTTTAACCTTGTTCGTGGGAGTGTTTGACGTGTTTTGTGGTTGTGAAATCTTCGGGACAGAATCCAGCTCGTTTGATTGTGAAACACAATAAAAAGTCCCCCCCTCTGGCCTCCTGCGGCTCCAGTTTCCTGTGAAGTCTGTGTTGTGTTTTCAGATCCACAGCAGTGTTAGATTTTTACTCCCAGGCCTGTCCTGCAGGAGCAGCAGCTGCCACTAGGTGGCGCATGTGGTCTATGTGTCACTGAGGCTCGTGACGTTTGTTCTTAAAGAATCTGCAGCCGGAAATCAGCCTGTTTAAATGAGACTGAGACTAACACAACCTGCAGAAAGAGAACACACACAACACACACAAGACACACAATACACACAATACACACAATACACAAGACACACAAGACACACAATACACACAAGACACACAAGACACACAATACACACACAAGACACACAAGACACACAATACACACACAAGACACACAATACACACAAGACACACAAGACACACACAAGACACACAATACACACAATACACACACACACACACACACACACACATTAACACACACACACACACACACAAGACACACAATACACACACACAAGACACACAACACACACACACACACACAAGACACACAATACACACACACACACACACACACACACAAGACACACAATACACACACACACACACACACACAAGACACACACACACACACACACACACACACACACACAAGACACACAACACACACACACACACACACACACAGGACACACAAGACACACAATACACAGAAACACACACACACACACACACATATTAACACATACACACACAGACACATTAACACACACACAAGAAAGAGTCGGCTCTTTAGAAGAATCGGCTCTTTAGAAGAATCGGCTCTTTAGAATGAGTCGGCTCTTTAGAAGAATCGGCTCTTTAGAATGAGTCGGCTCTTTAGAAGAATCGGCTCTTTAGAAGAGTCGGCTCTTTAGAATGAGTCGGCTCTTTAGAAGAATCGGCTCTTTAGAACGAGTCGGCTCTTTAGTCGGCTCTTTAGAAGAGTCGACTCTTAAGAAGAATCGGCTCTTTAGAAGAGTCGACTCTTTAGAAGAATCGGCTCTTTAGAAGAGTCGGCTCTTTAGAAGAATCGGGAGCAGGTGGATCTTTTATTCTGATTAAACTGAACCGACACAGACTCAGAGCTTCACCAAACGTGTGACGTCATATTAACAGTTTATGTCGAGATTAAAAGAATCGTTTTTGTGTTGAACCGTTTAGTTTAGATTCTAAAGGATGAAACACTCCCAGTTTGAACATTTAAACATCTGAGTCTGTGTCAGTTTGTGGAGAAGTTCTCACACTGGCCTCGGTCAAATAAAGAACAAAAGAGCCAGTCTCTTCAACATCTGTTTGAAATAAATGGATCCAAAAGAATCAAATCCCATAAAAGAATCAAAAGTCCCATCACTAAAAAACGAGTTTCCCTGGAGCCTGAGACAGATGTGACCTTCTCACACTCAGCTCCTTCAGGTTCTTCTGGAGGAGGTTTTGGGATGAACATGTGTGTCGTGTTTGTTCAGTGTCACTTTTATAATGAGATGGTCCTTCACATGAACATCTGACCTCTGTCCCTCACATGAACATCTGACCTTTGTCCCTCACATGAACATCTGACCTTTGTCCCTCACATGAACATCTGACCTTTGTCCCTCACATGAACATCTGACCTTTGTCCCTCACATGAACATCTGACCTTTGTCCCTCACATGAACATCTGACCTTTGTCCCTCACATGAACATCTGACCTTTGTCCCTCACATGAACATCTGACCTTTGTCCCTCACATGAACATCTGACCTTTGTCCCTCACATGAACATCTGACCTCTGTCCCTCACATGAACATCTGACAGTGGCCCCACAGCACCTCCTCCTCTTCCACAGTGGCTCCACAGCACCTCCTCCTCCTCCACAGCGGCCCCAGCACCCCCTGCTCCCCTCAGGCTCCTCCCTTTTCCGTGGAGAGCCCCGTTCACACAGATCATATATTTGCTGTAAACAGAAAAGACGAGCAGCAGAAACTCGACACGTTTTCTAAAGTGAGAGAAACAAACCCACGTCACTGTCGCCGTAAAACTCGTTACAACTGGTTAAAACAAACTCAGACATGTTTGGATCAACGTGGAGCCACAGTATCGTCCTCTCAACTTATATTTAAACTGTATTTTTATAACCTGTGATGACGAGGTCACGTTCTGTCATGTGAGAAGTGAGGCTGAAAAGTCTGACAGACGATGGATTTTATGGAAGGATGTTTAAGTTGAACTGATTTATTCAAACGTAACATGAAGGTGACCAGAGGAAACATGGACCCACAGAACCACGTTCCTCTCACATTTTAAAGAGTTTGGGGCAAAGTTGGAGATGTTTCCATTACATTTGATTCTGTGAGACATAATATAAAGTCAGATGTTTGTAACATAAAACACATAGGGACAAAAACATCTGATTTCTGCCGTCAAAGGTTTACTCCACCACAGCCTCACACTAATGACACCACATGAGCAGAGCCTCCACCTCCTGAACACACCACCTGAACAATCTAAACATGTTTAAAACGAACAAAATGTACAGTTTTTTACACGTGATAAAATAAGGCAGAACATGGAGGTAATGGTGCAGTAATAATCACAGACTCTCATTTCTTAAACTCAGCGTCTTCCTGTTGCTTCTGGGGAGCTCTAAAAATAGCCTGGCAGGATTATCTGGGGCTAGTCCTATTTACAGCGTAACAGAGATTCTGTGTTCTCCATCTGCGTCTGAGGAAGACCACGGTGAGAGCTTCATCCCGTCACACAGAGGAGATCAGATCTTCAAACTAAAGACAGTTTCCTAATAAAATACAGTGTGTTTGGTACAAAGATAAACCTAAAAGGTAAATCTGTAGAGCTGCTCCACTGAAGAGACGAGGCACCACCAGATGAGAGAAGATCCACAGAACGACACTCCACAGACCTCCATCATCATCTCCATCATGACCTCCATCATCACCTCCATCATCATCTCCATCATGACCTCCATCATCACCTCCATCATCACCTCCACACACCTCCATCATCACCTCCATCATCACCTCCATCATCACCTCCCACACACCTCCATCATCACCTCCATCATCCCTCCATCACCTCCATCATCACCTCCACACACCTCCATCATCACCTCCATCATCATCTCCACAGACCTCCATCATCACCTCCATCATCACCTCCATCATCATCTCCACAGACCTCCATCATCACCTCCACTGAAGAGACGAGGCACCACATGAGAGAAGATCCACAGAACGACTCTCCACAGACCTCCATCATCACCTCCACCATCACCTCCATCATCACCTCCATCATCACCTCCATCATCACCTCCATCATCACCTCCATCATGACCTCCGTCATCATCTCCATCATCACCTCCATCATCACCTCCACCATCACCTCCACACACCTCCATCATCACCTCCATCATCACCTCCATCATGACCTCCGTCATCATCTCCACACACCTCCATCATCATCTCCATCATCACCTCCATCATCATCTCCATCATCATCTCCACACATCTCCATCATCACCTCCATCATCATCTCCATCATCATCTCCACACACCTCCATCATCACCTCCATCATCATCTCTATCATCATCTCCATCATCATCTCCATCATCATCTCCACACACATCTCCATCATCACCTCCATCATCATCTCCATCATCATCTCCATCATCATCTCCCACACACCTCCATCATCACCTGCATCATCTCCACAGACCTCCATCATCATCTCCATCATCACCTCCATCATCATCTCCATCATCACCTCCATCATCATCTCCATCATCATCTCCACACACCTCCATCATCACCTCCATCATCATCTCCATCATCATCTCCACACACCTCCATCATCATCTCCATCATCATCTCCATCATCATCTCCACACACCTCCATCATCATCTCCATCATCACCTCCATCATCACCTCCATCATCACCTCCATCATCACCTCCACAAACCTCCATCATATTT
Source organism: Periophthalmus modestus (assembly GCA_019594935.1). NCBI lineage: Eukaryota > Metazoa > Chordata > Actinopteri > Gobiiformes > Gobiidae > Periophthalmus > Periophthalmus modestus. Next base: position 44,412,938 of record JAIEZT010000054.1, read on the forward strand.
CTCATGGCATTACTTACTTTACAACTTCACTTCTATAACGTCTCCTCTTCTCTTTCTGAGTTATTACTTATTGCCACAGACCGTTTATATAAACGCACATGGCTAACGCGCTAGCTGCCAAACAGGAAGTGATGTCATGTGGCTCTTCCTGCTCCATCGACTCTGGCTCCAGTTCACTTTACATATAAAAACTGTGTCTCTCTCTCTGTTCCTGCTGCTTCAGACTCATGTTGGTCTTAAATGTTCGTATTAACCCTCTACATGATCCTGGGGTTTTTATTTCACGTCTGTGTCTGTAAATCAACATATGAACATTAATAACAGACACATCAGGTCCTTCTGTCCCCGACGTCGCTCCTGTTAGCGTTAGCTCCTGTTAGCGTTAGCTCCTGTTAGCGTTAGCTCCTGTTAGCGTTAGCAACAGGTTTCTTTACAGTCTCTGGTTATTACTGAATTACTAGTAAAAAAAAACGACAGATTTTTATGATGTTCTGATGAATAAAACTATATTTAAAATGACAACATATGTTTAATTTAAATCAGTTCACCCGTGTCACACTGAGGATTACAGACGTCACAGTACAGCAGATGAGGAAGACCAGTTTACCCATCATGCTCTTGGGCAGTGTGCAGCCCCTCCCCCCTCGTCCCCACAGTGTCCCTCACTTATCCCCGAAGCTCCTGCTGAAGAGACGGGAGGATTCACTCCAACACATCACGGAAAAGTCTGACCCTGAATAAAACTCAGGTCAGAAATAGAACCGAACACTTCCAGGGTTTAGTTTGGGGCACACACCGGGTCGATCGTCACCGACGTATTTGAAAGTTGAAAGTTCTACTGATTGAAAGTTCTCCTGAGAGTCGCTGACACCAGCTCACAGACACAGTCCATCAGACCATCACCTCCCACTGAAATGCACAGCTACAGTTCTGGATGTCGGTTGGTGTTGAAGTCCCCAAGCCTGAAGCTCCAGCCGGTCCTCCTCCTCCTCGTGCTCCTCCTTGCGCTCCTCCTCGCGCTCCTCCTCGCGCTCCTCCTCACGTTCCTCCTCCAGCTCTTCATAGAGACTGGGCTCCTCCACTGACGTCTCTATGTTCGGGCTGAAACCGCTGAAGGAGCGAGTCTCACTGTACTCGTAGATGGTGGGGAGGCTGCTGCGTAAACCAAATCTCCGCCGTAAAGCCACAAGGAGAGGCTGAGGGACGGTGAATATATCGACGTTGTTGCCCAGATCGATCCAGGCCAGGCACGGAAACTTTCGAGGGTTCTTCACGGCGTCGGACAGGTCTTTGAGGATGGAAGTGGTCAAGCGGTTTCCGTTCACAGCCAGGATGGTGAGTCTGGGCATTCCTCCGAGGAAAGGCAGCAGGAGGCGGAGTCCATCATCCTGAAGCTCTGTGAAGCTGAGGTCCACAGCAGACACGGAGTCACTGCTACTCTGGAGGTACAGCGCCACCTTCTGGATGTCCCGACCTGACAGCGGGATGGCCGAGAGGTTAACCACGTCCCCAGAAAGCTTCTTCTTCAGAGTAGTCTTCAAACTGAAACACAAAATGATGTTGGTCGGTTAATCCTGCACATAGTGAGAAAAAACAGTTGTGGATGTGTAATTTGATCTTCTCTTGATGCAAAACAAACAGTGAAACAAACATAAAAATGTTTTAATCCTATGTCTTTACAATTTAAAAGAGACTCGGATTATTCAGAGTGCAGTGCAGTGCAGTGCAGTGCAGTGCAGTGCAGTGCAGTACAGTACAGTGCAGTGCAGTGCAGTGCAGCGCAGCACTGTACAGTACAGTACAATGCAGTGCAGTACAGTACAGTACAGTGCAGTGCAGTGCAGCACAGTGCAGTACAGTACAGTGCAGTGCAGCGCAGCACTGTACAGTACAGTACAATGCAGTGCAGTACAGTACAGTGCAGTGCAGTGCAGTGCAGTGCAGCACAGTGCAGTACAGTACAGTACAGTACAGTGCAGTGCAGCGCAGCACTGTACAGTACAGTACAATGCAGTGCAGTACAGTACAGTACAGAGCAGTACAGTGCAGTGCAGTGCAGTGCAGTACAGTACCGTACAGTGCAGTACAGTGCAGTACAGTACAGTACAGTACAATGCAGTGCAGTGCAGTACAGTACAGTACAGTACAGTGCAGTGCAGCGCAGCACTGTACAGTACAGTACAATGCAGTGCAGTGCAGTACAGTACAGTACAGTACAGTACAGTACAGTGCAGTACAGTACAGTACAGTACAGTACAGTACAGTACAGTACAGTACAGTACAGTACAGTACAGTACAGTGCAGTGCAGTGCAGTACAGTACAGTACAGTACAGTACAGTGCAGTACAGTACAGTACAGTACTCTAACTGGACCATGTACAGAACACATTTTAATGCAGTACTCTGTACTCACTATTCTGTAACTAAATACATTTTCAAAATGCTGTTCTTCTACATCACTTTGTTCTTCAGCTCTATTTTCAGCTGCACAGCTCTTTGTTGTGATGACGTCAGCTCCATCGGGCGTTATTAAGTCGTTTTAGAGGAATATTGAGATGTAAAATGTGCAAATTCTAACATAATGATCCACGGGTGTCAGAGATTAGCTCTGCAGAGAGACACAAGCACAAAGGGCTGGTTTAAACATCACAAACGAGGATCCAGAGTCGGGTCACGCCTCCCTGATCCTGTGGTGGGTTAGCGTCTTTATGGCATTCGGTTTTATGGGCGATAAACGATAACAGTCTGACTCAGAACTGAGCCGGAGCAGTTAAGGATTTGAATGAGAATCAGTGAATCAAAATCACTACAAAAGACTCACAGCCCATCCCCACGTCCAGTCCTCTGTGGAGCTGCCTCTACAAACCACACGGTCAACAGGACAGTATGAACCTGACACACCTGAACTGAAACACATCGGAGCTCTCAACATAGATCAGAGGAACCAGAGGAACCAGAGGAACCAGAAGAACAAGAGGAACAAGAGAAACCAGAAGAACCAGAGGAACAAGAGAAACCAGAAGAACCAGAAGAACCAGAGGAACAAGATAAACCAGAGAAACCAGAAGAACCAGAGGAACAAGAGAAACCAGAAGAACCAGAAGAACCAGAGAAACCAGAAGAACCAGAGGAATCAGAGAAATCTGAGCAACAAGAGCAACCAGAAGAACCAGAGGAACCAGAAGAACCAGAGGAACCAGAAGAACAAGAGGAACAAGATAAACCAGAAGAACCAGAAGAACCAAAGGAATCAGAGGAACAAGAGGAACCAGGGGGGAGCCAACATCCAAACTGCATGTTGAACTATGAAGTTGATTTTATAATAAAGAAATGTTCATTTCATTGCGAGATGAGGCTAGTGCCTTGACGGAGACTATAAAGACTTTTTGAACTGGTTCTATGACGATGACAGATCTGTGATGATCTGAGAAACTTCAGCTTAATGACATATTTTTCACAGATGAACCTTTGAAAAACAATCCCACATTTTTTGATTTGCCTTCGGCCGAAATGGAAACAAAAAACAAAAACATGATGAGCTGAGAAATCGTGTTTTTTCAGTTTATAAATTCATCTGAGCTGCAGCAGCGTGATGTGAAGAGTGACCCAGCTGGTGCAGAGAGTGGAGGAAGAGGAAGAGGAGGAAGAGGAAAGAGCGGAGGAGGGAGTGGAGCCAGAGACCAGGAGACCCCCCCCCCCCCCGTAGACCAGGAGAACCCCTGTAGAAAAGGAGTGTAAAAGTTTGTTCTCAGTTTGTTCATTAAACTCGTGTAAAGTCTCGGTTTGTTCCTTAAACTCGTGTAAAGTCTCAGTTTGTTCCTTAAACTCGTGTAAAGTCTCAGTTTGTTCATTAAACTCGTGTAAAGTCTCAGTTTGTTCATTAAACTCGAGTAAAGTCTCGGTTCCTGTTGGTTTTCTGTCGACCTTCTCTCCTCTGGCTCTTTCGTTTCTTCTCTTTTCCTCATAAATTGACAGGTAACATTCTTCACATCCCTCGTCTTTTCTCCCTGAAGGAAAAGAAAAGCCCTGCGATTCTTTTGATTCTCAGTGTAATCGATTCCCGGGAGAAGCTGTAAATCATGTTTCAGATCCACGTGTTTGTTCTTTTTACGATCTCCAGTGGCCTGTTCTTCTCCTGTGTCATGTTTGAGCTTTAAACTCACGTCTGACCTGCACATGTGTCTGTTTTTCTGTGTTTGCTGTTTTCTTTTCACCCAGAGGCACCACATCATAAAACATAAACTTTTATAAAGGCCAGTTTAAGAACAGCTTTTTCTGCATTTCATTTTCTGACAGATTCACTGAGAACCAGGACGAGCTGCAGCTCAGAGGAACATGTTTCATAAAAGGAGCGAGCGACAGATGCTAACGCTACAGCCTCTTTACAAAACATCAGGTTTATAAACCCTGTGTGTCTTCTTATTCTTATTTCTAATTCAGAAAGAATAAACAGGCATTAAAAAAACAAACATCTATGTGACGATCGTAGATTTATGTGAAAAAATGTTTTCATAACATTTAAAATCCGTTTCCTGAAAGAAGCAGCTGAACGATGTGAAACAGAATGTTCTAGAAACCATCAGATCAGAGAGAAGAGCGTTTGGGGGGGTCAGAGGGTGGGGGCGGAGGGTGGGGGTTTAGAGGGTGGGGGTGGAGGCGGTGGGGGTTTAGAGGGTGGGGGCGGTAGCGGGTGGGGGTGTTCTGGGGTGGGGGGGCGGTAGCGGGTGGGGGGTGTTCTGGGGGTGGGGGCGGTAGCGGGTGGTGGTTCAGAGGGTGGGGGCGGTAGCGGGTGGGGGTGTTCTGGGGGTGGGGGCAGTAGCGGGTGGGGGTTCAGAGGGTGGGGGCAGTAGCGGGTGGTGGTGCAGAGGGTGGGGGCGGTAGCGGGTGGGGGTGTTCTGTACATGAGAACCGCAGCTCTGTCTTCTTGGTTTTTCTCCATCAAACCACAGCGTGACTGAGGGGGCGGAGCTAATGCTCCTTTAATGACAGACGCAGCTCCTTTGACTCCAGACATTAAACATCCGCCCACAGCCTCCACCAGCCTCCACCCACAGCAGCACATGCAGCAAACACATGGCCCGCTGCCTCTGATGTCGCTGCCAGGCTCCGAGGGAGTCGTGTTTGTCTCGTGTCTCCAGAAAAGTGTCTCCAGAAAAGTGTCTCCAAGTGTCTCCAGAAAAGTGTCATATACCACACGTCTGTCTCATACCACACGTCTGTCGTATACCACACGTCTGTCGTATACCGCACGTCTGTCGTATACCGCACGTCTGTCGTATACCACACGTCTGTCGTATACCGCACGTCTGTCGTATACCGCACGTCTGTCGTATACCGCACGTCTGTCGTATACCGCACGTCTGTCGTATACCGCACGTCTGTCGTATACCGCACGTCTGTCGTATACCGCACGTCTGTCGTATACCACACGTCTGTCGTATACCACACGTCTGTCGTATACCGCACGTCTGTCGTATACCGCACGTCTGTCGTATACCGCACGTCTGTCGTATACCGCACGTCTGTCGTATACCACACGTCTGTCGTATACCACACGTCTGTCGTATACCACACGTCTGTCGTATACCGCACGTCTGTAGTATACCACACGTCTGTCGTATACCACACGTCTGTCGTATACCGCACGTCTGTCGTATACCGCACGTCTGTCGTATACCACACGTCTGTCGTATACCGCACGTCTGTCTCATACCACACGTCTGTAGTATACCACACGTCTGTCATATACCACACGTCTGTCATATACCACACGTCTGTCGTATACCGCGGCGGCGCCTGGTTTCCTTCACAGCGTTGACTTCTAGACGCCGCACAGCTGCAGCAGACGCTGAAGCTGAATGTGCAGGTCGCGGTAACACTGTCTAATCACTTTCGTGGAGTGCGGTCCGTCGGGACCTTGTTAACTTTTGCTCTCTTGGTCTCGGCTCCTTCACAGTTATGTAAAGCCCAAAGGGACGAGTCGGACCGCGCGGCTCGGGGCTGTCGAAACCCACCACCGCCAACGAGATCAGGAAAACTAAAGATTTCAGTAGAAAGTGGCCAATATGCTTCTAATGAGGACGGACGGAAAGGTCTTCAGAGCATCGGGACTGAGGAGGTCGATAGGGCCATGTGCGTTCAGCACTCACAGGTTCTACGTCTGGAATGTACCACAATATGGCATTAAACATCACACACCACCAGGCCAAGTTACAGATCAGGTCTGTGCTGTACTCTCCACCAGAAAAGTTACATAGTGCACCTTTAATGTCTATAGACTAAGACTTTTCCGCTCTGACCACAGACAGAACAGGGTCTAAATATAGAGTCTGACATTCTGCTGGTCCTATTCTCACTTCATGTTGTTACAGAGCTTTACTGAACTTTTCAGACATTTTATTGAAAATAAACATGTTTTTACAGATGTTTTATCTGTTTGAAACAGGGATAATAGTGATATGATGGTGATGTGATGGTGATATAATAGTGATATAATAGTGATATGATGGTGATATGATGATGATATGATGGTGATGTGATGGTGATATAATAGTGATATGATGGTGATATGATGGTGATATGATGGTGATGTGATGGTGATATGGTGATATGATGGTGATATGATGGTGATATGATGGTGATATGATGGTGATATGATGGTGATATAATGGTGATATGATGGTGATATGATGGTGATATGATGGTGATATGATGGTGATGTAATGGTGATATAATAGTGATATGATGGTGATATGATGGTGATATGATGGTGATATGATGGTGATATGATGGTGATATAATAGTGATATGATGGTGATATGATGGTGATATGATGGTGATATGATGGTGATATGATGGTGATATGATGGTGATATGATGGTGATATGATGGTGATATGATGGTGATATGATGGTGATATGATGGTGATATGATGGTGATATGATGGTGATATGATGATATGATGGTGATGTAATGGTGATATAATAGTGATATGATGGTGATATGATGGTGATATGATGGTGATATGATGGTGATATGATGGTGATATGATGGTGATATAATAGTGATATGATGGTGATATGATGGTGTAATAGTGACAGTGACAGGTGGGGTTGATGGTGTTGAGGATGAAGTTATGTTGACTTGGTTTTGGGGAGTAAATGTTTAAATGAACTGGACAAATCGTTGTCAGAGTGAAGACGTTTCTCTGCTCGTCCAAGTCTCTTCTTCAGCCCTGGTCAGATTCCTGCTGGACCTGATATCTGTCTGCAGGAGGCGCTAACGACACTGCCCCATTCAGAGTGTTCTTAACATATTTGTATTTATGTAAATGAGTTCTGCTGTATTTTGTTTCTCAACCTTTATAAGTCCTTTTATGTGTCAGAGTGAAACATTTGGGGGACACTCTCAGAACCTGATCCTCCTACTGAGGCCCGGGCTGAGGTAAAGCTCCTTCTCGTTCTCCTCCATTTACTCTGTTGAATGAGTAACACGCCTCCTGCAGGAGGTGTGACTGAGGCTCTCACTGGGGAAATGCACTTTACAAATGAACCTTGAAATGTTCACATCAACAGTCGATCCTTCAGACGGAAAGAATAACAGAGTTTTAGGTTTCGTCCAGTGTGTGGCAGCTGCAAATGGGCTTCAGGTAGATTTAAAGTTTAAATGCAGTTAGCCTCTGTGGTTACTTATAAAAGTTAATATGGAATTCTGTTTATGTTGGAGTCTCATTTTGAACATTTACAGTCGAGTGGATGTGAAACTGGGGCTTAAATCTTTGGGGTCTATGTGGAGACCATGAGGCTCGTGCATAGACGGTACATGGACATGGACATGGAGAACCTGCGAGATGCATCAAACTCACTTCATAAAACTGTGTCTCTCTCTGTCCCTGATTCAGACTCACTCTGGTCTTAAATGTTCGTATTAACCCTCTACATGATCCTGGGGTTTTTATTTCACGTCTGTGTCTGTAAATCAACATATGAACATTAATAACAGACACATCAGGTCCTTCTTTCAAGTGAACGAGATTAACGAGATTAACGAGCTCCACTTCCACTGAATGACACAGTCTGAGTTCTGTTCTGAGCGAGCGCTGGACGTGACGGCGTTCCAGGAGGCGGGGGAATCGATGTCGGCCTCATCAGCGCCGGGCTCTTGTTTATTCGCTGCATTGATCCGTTGGGCCGGTGGCTCGAGTGGGACGGGCCGCGGGGCTTTGCATCAGAGACGAGCCGAGAAAAGACGAGATTGTGCGATTGCTTTTTGATTTATAGGAGGAAATAAGAACCACGTGATCTCAATAAATCCAAACTATTCATCAGTAAAGTGTTCGCTGCCCGTCTGAACGACTCATGGTCCGATACCGACCCACGATATTCACACAGATCAGAATCTATGGAAACAGTGAAAACACCATGTCCATGTCATTTCTTTTTTTTTTTTTTTTTGATGAAAGAAAATCTAATCGTAAAACTAGTCGTAAATCAGACTGGGCCCTTCCACTCTTAAACTGGGCCCTTTAGACTGGGCCCTTTAGACTGGGCCCTTTAGACTGGGCCCTTTAGACTGGGCCCTTTAGACTGGGCCCTTTAGACTGGGCCCTTTAGACTGGGCCCTTTGGACTGGGCCCTTTGGACTGGGCCCTTTGGACTGGGCCCTTTGGACTGGGCCCTTCGGACTCGGTTGCTCCATTTCCTTAACTGTATCATCAGTGGAGCTTTAATGAGAAGCCGTGAGCTGAGCTTTTGTGCGAAACATCAAAGTGGTTGGTGCGCTCGGTTCTTGGGGGATAATGGAACTTTCTGGGAAGGAAAAAATAGCTCCAGCTCATTTGGATTAAATTTCAGTGAAACATTTAGCTCTGATTAAAGCTGGTGTCATTGTGTGGATGGGCAGAGGCTCAGAGCAGAACATTTACACTTTATGTAAGTGTAGACACCAAGAACATGAAATGGGCGACATCTTTAAAGATCTAAAGTTGGTCGAAATGTAGATCACATGACTCACAGCGGTGACTCATCCACGTCATGTTAATTAGTGCAACTGAAAAGAGCCGACGCAGCTACGGCGCTGGTGTGTCTCCAACTCCACAACCACCACGACATCAACCTGCCACACGCCACAAGAACCACATCACGTCTGAGAAACACTCAGCACCAGGGGGCGATATGGAGGACACACATCTACACACATCTACACACCATTAACACACATCTACACACCATTAACACACATCTACACACCATTAACACACATCTACACACATCTACACACATCTCCACACATCTACACACCATTAACACACATCTACACACATCTACACACATCTACACACATCTACACACATCTACACACATCTACACACATCTACACACATCTACACACATCTACACACATCTACACACATCTACACACATCTACACACCATTAACACACATCTACACACCATTAACACACATCTACACACCATTAACACACATCTACACACCATTAACACACATCTCCACACATCTCCACACATCTACACACCATTAACACACATCTACACACCATTAACACACATCTCCACACATCTACACACATCTCCACACATCTACACACCATTAACACACATCTACACACCATTAACACACATCTACACACCATTAACACACATCTACACACATCTACACACCATTAACACACATCTACACACACACATCTACACACACATCTACACACATCTACACACATCTACACACATCTACACACATCTACTACACATCTACACACATCTACACACATCTACACACATCTACACACATCTACACACATCTACACATCTACACACATCTACACACATCTACACACATCTACACACATCTACACACCATTAACACACATCTACACACACATTAACACACATCTACACATCTACACACATCTACACACATCTACACACACATTAACACACATCTACACACATCTACACACATTAGGAGAATCTATTTTCTACAAACTGAATGATGTGGTGAAAATTAATAAATATTCTTTTTTTTTTTTTTAACTGAAGAAACAATGAAAGTAAAAGGTCTAAAAATAAGGTTAAACTAAAAAGCCCAAATTGTCCCTTTGTCCTCGTCTTTGTGAGATTATCACATGAAAGTGACGGATTAGAGCAAATATAACACGACTTCAGCCAAAGAAAACTGAGCTTCCAGAACAAAGCCGAGCCCCACAGACTCTGAGGAACATCACAGCTTTACATTCTCCGCGGACTTGATTTGATGTGACAAACTGGAGAAAAGGGAAAACTAAATGCATAGAAACAGTGACATTACATAAGAGAACATGACGGGGGAGTGCGCCGCAGTCGGCTGCAGCTTTACCGTCTCAAACTGAGCTTATGAAACCAAAGCTGCATTTAAATGTAGAGCTCCAGCTCCGAGCCTCACACGGGAACTGATGTGTGTCGAGCTCCAGAAACGACGAGCGAGAAAGACTGCTCCACATGTAGACAAGTGTCAGATTTACAGATAAAACAGCAGAACGAGCGAAAAGGAAAGAGGAAAAGACACTGAAATGACACCGAAAAGACACCGAAAAGATACTGAAATGACACCGAAAAGACACCGAAAAGACACTGAAAAGACACCGAAAAGACACCAAAATGACACCGAAAAGACACCGAAAAGACACCGGAAAGACACCGAAAAGACACCGGAAAGACAAAGAAAAGACAAAGAAAAGACACCGAAAAGACACCGAAAAGACAAAGAAAAGACACTGAAAAAACACTGAAAAGACACCGAAATGACACCGAAATGACACTGAAATGACCCTGAAAAGACACCGAAAAGACACTGAAAAAACACTGAAAAGACACCGACAAGACACTGAAAAAACACTGAAAAAACACTGAAAAGACACTGAAAAGACACTGAAAAGACACCGAAAAGACACTGAAATGACACTGAAAAAACACTGAAATGACACTGAAAAGACACTGAAAAGACACCGAAAAGACACCGAAAAGACACTGAAATGACCCTGAAAAGACACCGAAAAAGACACTGAAAAAACACTGAAAAAACACTGAAAAGACACTGAAAAGACACAGAAAAGACATAACACCTCCTCACACTCCTCACTCCTCCTCACACGCTCTCCTCATGCTCCTCACACCTCCTCCTCCGCTCCTCACACCTCCTCACACCTCCTCACGCTCCTCACGCTCCTCCTCACCTCCTCACGCTCCTCACACCTCCTCACGCTCCTCACACCTCCTCACGCTCCTCACACCCTCCTCACGCTCCTCACGCTCCTCACACCTCCTCACGCTCCTCACGCTCCTCCACACCTCCTCACACGCTCCTCACGCTCCTCACGCTCCTCACTCCTCCTCCTCACCTCCTCACACGCTCCTCACACTCCCTCACGCTCCTCACACACTCCTCACACCTCCTCACACTCCTCACGCTCCTCACACCTCCTCACACGCTCCTCACGCTCCTCACACCTCCTCACCTCCTCACACGCTCCTCACGCTCCTCACGCTCCTCACGCTCCTCACACCTCCTCACACCCTCTCACGCTCCTCACACGCTCCTCACGCTCCTCCTCCACGCTCCTCCTCCTCACCTCCTCACGCTCCTCACACCCTCCTCACGCTCCTCACACCTCTCCTCACACCTCCTCACACCCTCCTCACGCTCCTCCCTCCTCACCCTCCTCCTCACCTCCTCACACCCTCCTCACCACCTCCTCACGCTCCTCACACCTCCTCACGCTCCTCTCTCCTCACTCTCTCTCCTCACTCTCCTCACTCCCACCTCCTCACACACCTCCTCACGCTCACCTCCGCTCCTCACACTCCTCACTCTCCTCACTCCCATCACTCCTCACCCTCTCTCCACACCTCCTCACACCTCCTCACTCTCCTCACTCTCCTCGCGCTCCTCACACCTCCTCACACCTCCTCACGCTCCTCATGCTCCTGATGCAGCAGCAGGGAGCCTTTAATTATTCACAGTGAGGATGTGCTCGTGTTAAACAGGTAAAAGACTCGAGAGTTTCGGCTCAGAATGACGTAAAACTCTGCACTTCTGTCACATCTGGAGCTTTTGAAGCCTTTAGTGGAGTCAGAGGTCAGAGTCTGACCCTTGAGTTGAAGTCTGAGTCTGACCCTGTCAGAGGTCAGAGTCTGACCATTCAGAGTCTGACCCTGTGGGTGAGTCAGAGGTCAGAGTCTGACCCTGTGGGTGAGTCGAGAGTCAGAGTCTGACCCTGTGGGTGAGTCAGAGGTCAGAGTCTGACCCTGTGGGTGAGTCAGAGTCAGAGTCTGACCCTGTGGGTGAGTCAGGAGTCAGAGTCTGACCCTGTGGGTGAGTCAGAGTCAGAGTCTGACCCTGTGGGACCCTGTGGGTGAGAGTCAGAGTCTGACCCTGTGGGTGAGTCGAGTCAGAGGTCTGACCCTGTGGTGAGGTCAGAGGTCTGACCCTGTGGGTGAGTCAGAGGTCAGAGTCTGATCCCCCTGTGGGTGAGTCAGAGTCAGAGTCTGACCTGTGTGAGGGTGAGTCAGAGTCAGAGTCTGACCCTGTGGGTGAGTCGGAGTCAGAGTCTGACCCTGTGGGTGAGTCAGCGTCAGAGTCAGACCCTGTGGGTGAGTCAGTCAGAGTCAGAGTCTGACCTCCAGGTGGGTGAGTCATGAAAGTAGAGTGAGAGGGACGACCCTGTGGGTGAGCTCGACATTATCAGGAGTCGCCCTGTAGGAGGCTGGGGCCACCCTGTGGGTGAGTCAGGAGTCACAAGTCTACAAACCTGTGGGTGAGTGGGACCGGAGTCAGAGTCTGACCTGTGGGTGAGTCTAAAGTCAGATCTTCAGAGTCACACTGTAGTCAGATGTCACAGCGTTTGAGTCAGAGTCACAGCTCATTGACAATGATGGTAGGTGGTGTCCAGCTCTGGAGTGTGATGAAGTGTGAGAAAAGTAACTCAGGAGTCATCACCCACAGCGTGTCAAGCCTGAAAACTGAGAGTGGTCATTGTGAGCTCATTGGATAGAAGGTGCCACTTGGGGCGATACAGGGATGTCTTAGTCAGACCTCCCGACTGTGGAGGAGTATCCACAGCACCTGTTGCCTGAAAAGAGGGCCAATCAATGCACAGAACAGCGCTGTCAAATCAAAAATGCAAAAGCAAAATGGTGCTAGATGGGAGCGAGACGAAGGTTCCAGGGACTGAGCTAACATTAATGCAACAACCAATCCTCAATCTGACTTGTCTTACTCGTCTGTGGCTGCTGGCATTTTCCCCGTACGGACTTGTTCCTTGTGACTCTCTTGTTGCCAGTGCACTTTGCTTGGGATACCAAGGTCCTTGTATGTGGGAGCTGTCCTCATTTCCGTGTAAAGAAACAAGGACAGTCTGCTCTTGGTCAGCTGTCTTTGGTTGAGTTCTGGGAGTTGTCTCTCATGGGAGACCCCTTCTGTGTGGCCAAGAGCCCTTCCCTCTCTGTGTCCATTCACATCCGGCTGGTCCACTTCTCAAGCCTCTGAATGACATGTCCAGTGTCTGTTTCCTGTAGATCTGTTGGTGATCAGTGAGTTCGACCCAGCAATGCACTCTGTTGTCTGATGTCCAACAAAACAGCTTGATCCGTCGTTCAGTCTGACATGTCAGTGGGGAGAGTGAGAGTGAGGTATCGGACGATTGTCCGGGGTGGGCTCCATTCCTTGAGTCTACGTAGTTTGCCCATTGGCCGTGTTGTTGATGAACCTTGGCTGAGGACCTGTTTCAGACCTGATGCAGAACAGCAGTGGGACAGTGCAGATCTCCTTGGTAGAGATGCCACATTCGATGGTCACTTAGTGCAAGTGTCGGAAAGACCAAGGATGGTTTCCACCCACAAATCTCATGGATTTGTCACTCCTGATGTTGACAGCTCCAGCTTAGCATCTAATGTGATCTTTCCATCTGAGCGGCCTGCAGGTTGGTGTTCAGAAGAGATCCTCGTGGAGACACTCGTCAGATCCTGATGCACTTCTTGAGATGACTTTCTGACTTGGTTGTGATGGATGGAACGAGTGGTCTCTGCTCAGTGAGACTGTTCGGTCGCTAGAGGATGGTGTTTTGCTCACAGGCATATCTTTGAGCTCCTACAGCCCTGGGCTCATTAGCTGCCACTGAGGGTAATGGACACTGGTGGTTCTCCACTCTCATGCAAGAGATTCTGGGTATTTCTCCACTTTCGCCGGCTTGTTTTTCCGAACACCTACACAGTGAGTTTATGTTGTCTGAGATTCATTAGGCTCGTGGTAAGTGTTAACTGTACAGACTCTATGGAGTCCGGCTGTCTTTGATCTCCTGGCTGTCTTGGAGTATCCCTTGTTTGTTTCCAGCTGGCTCTTCAGCTCTGAGCATCTGAGCTGTACCAGACAAGCGGGGTACTTGTTTTGAGACACCCGTCTCTGGGACCTGTGTTTCTGCTACATGTCACTGGTCTGCTGTTGTACTGATTCTTACAGAGAGGGCACTGACAGTCGACTCCTTACCCTCACTGCTTGATTTTAGCCTCTATAACCGTCGTTTCCATGGTGGGTCTTGTTTCTCATGGATCCCCTGGTTGGTCTTATATCCAAGTATCTGGAATCACTGCTGCTGAAGTGTATATCATCGTTTCTGTGATGGTTTGAGGATCGTTCTCTCTTCACATCTTCTGTTTCAACCTCGTCAATCTCGAGTTGTGATGCATTTGCCGTTTGCGGATGTTGGAAAACTGAGCTATAGTTGTTCAGATTCGAAAGGATAAAGAGAGATAAGAGACAGAGAGACACAGACAGAGAGATAAAGAAAAAGAGACACAGACAGAGAGATAAAGAGAAAGAGAGACACAGACAGAGAGATAAAGAGAAGAGAGACACAGACAGATAGAGATAAAGAGAGAGACACAGACAGAGAGATAAAGAGAGAGACACAGACAGAGAGATAAAGAGAGAGACACAGACAGAGAGATAAAGAGAAAGAGAGACACAGACAGAGAGATCAGAGAGACACAGAGAAGAGAGAGACACAGACAGAGAGATAAAGAGAAGAGAGACACAGACAGAGAGATAAAGAGAGAGACACAGACAGAGAGATAAAGAGAAAGACACAGACAGAGAGATAAAGAGAGAGACACAGACAGAGAGATAAAGAGAGAGACACAGACAGAGAGATAAAGAGAAAGACACAGACAGAGAGATAAAGAGAAAGAGACACAGACAGACAGATAAAGAGACAAAGAGACACAGACAAAGAGATAAAGAGAAAGACACAGACAGACAGATAAAGAGAAAGAGAGACACAGACAGACAGATAAAGAGAAAGAGAGACACAGACAGAGAGATAAAGAGAGAGACACAGACAGAGAGATAAAGAGAGAGACACAGACAGAGAGATAAAGAGACAGAGAGACACAGACAGAGAGATAAAGAGACAGAGAGACACAGACAGAGAGATAAAGAGACAGAGAGACACAGACAGAGAGATAAAGAGAAAGAGAGACACAGACAGAGAGATAAAGAGAGAGACACAGACAGAGAGATAAAGAGAAAGAGAGACACAGACAGAGAGATAAAGAGAGAGACACAGACAGAGAGATAAAGAGAAAGACACAGACAGAGAGATAAAGAGAAAGAGAGACACAGACAGACAGATAAAGAGACAAAGAGACACAGACAGAGAGATAAAGAGAAAGAGAGACACAGACAGGGAGATAAAGAGAAAGACACAGACAGAGAGATAAAGAGAAAGAGAGACACAGACAGAGAGATAAAGAGACAGAGAGACACAGACAGACAGATAAAGAGACAGAGAGACACAGACAGACAGATAAAGAGACAGAGAGACACAGACAGACAGATAAAGAGAAAGAGAGACACAGACAGACAGATAAAGAGAAAGAGAGACACAGACAGAGAGATAAAGAGAGAGACACAGACAGAGAGATAAAGAGAAAGAGAGACACAGACAGAGAGATAAGAGAAAGAGAGAGACACAGACAGAGAGATAAAGAGACAGAGAGACACAGACAGACAGATAAGAGAAAGAGAGACACAGACAGAGAGATAAAGAGAAAGAGAGAGACACAGACAGAGAGATAAAGAGAAAGAGAGACACAGACAGAGAGAAAGAGAAAGAGAAAGAGAGACACAGACAGAGAGAGATAAAGAGATAAAGAGAGACACAGACAGAGAGATAAAAGAGAAAGAGAGAGAGACAGACAGAGAGATAAAGAGACAGAGAGACACAGACAGACAGATAAAGAGAAAGAGAGACACAGACAGAGAGATAAAGAGAAAGAGAGACACAGACAGAGAGATAAAGAGAAAGAGAGACACAGACAGAGAGATAAAGAGAAAGAGAGACACAGACAGAGAGATAAAGAGAAGAGACAGACAGAGATACAGAAGACAGACAGACACAGACAGACAGATAAAGAGAAAGAGAGACACAGACAGAGAGATAAGAGAAAGAGAGACACAGACAGAGAGATAAAGAGAAAGAGAGACACAGACAGAGAGATAAAGAGACAGAGAGACACAGACAGAGAGATAAAGAGAAAGAGAGACACAGACAGACAGATAAAGAGAAAGAGAGACACAGACAGACAGATAAAGAGACAGAGAGACACAAACAGACAGATAAAGAGACAGAGAGACACAGACAGACAGATAAAGAGACAGAGAGACACAGACAGACAGATAAAGAGAAAGAGACACAGACAGAGAGATAAAGAGAAAGAGACACAGACAGAGAGATAAAGAGAAAGAGAGACACAAACAGACAGATAAAGAGAAAGAGAGACACAGACAGAGAGATAAAGAGACAGAGAGACACAGACAGACAGATAAAGAGAAAGACACAGACAGAGAGATAAAGAGAGAGAGAGACACAGACAGACAGATAAAGAGACAGAGAGACACAGACAGACAGATAAAGAGAAAGAGAGACACAAACAGACAGATAAAGAGAAAGAGAGACACAGACAGAGAGATAAAGAGAGAGAGACACAGACAGAGAGATAAAGAGAAAGAGAGACACAGACAGAGAGATAAAGAGACAGAGAGACACAGACAGACAGATAAAGAGAAAGAGAGACACAAACAGACAGATAAAGAGAAAGAGAGACACAGACAGAGAGATAAAGAGAGAGACACAGACAGAGAGATAAAGAGAAAAGAGACACAGACAGACAGATAAAGAGACAGAGAGACACAGACAGACAGATAAAAGAGAAAGAGAGACACAGACAGACAGAGAAAAGAGAGAAGAGAGACACAGACAGAGAGATAAAGAGAGAGAGAGACACAGACAGACAGATAAAGAGACAGAGAGACACAGACAGAGAGATAAAGAGAAAGAGACAGATGCAGATCGTGCAGCTTTACACTCGTCTCACCTCCCTCCATTTTTGTGTCTGACAGTGTTTCCCCAGAGTCTGTGTGTGTGTGTGTGTGTTGTGTGTGTGTGTGTGTGTGTGTGTGTGTGTGTTGTGTGTGTGTGTGTGTGTGTGTGAGTACAGTGTGTGTATATGTGTGTGTGTGTAACGACAATGAGTGTGTGTGTGTGTGTGTGTATATGTGTTGTGTGTGTGTGTGTGTGTATATGTGTTGTGTGTGTGTGTGTGTATATGTGTGTGTGTGTGTGTGTATATGTGTGTGTGTGTGTGTGTGTATATGTTTGGTGTGTGTGTGTGGGTGTGTGTGTGTGTGTGTGTGTGTGAGAGTGTGTGTATGTATATGTGTGTGTGTGTGTGTGTGTGTGTGTGTGTGTGTGTGTGTGTGTGTGTGTGTGTGTGTGTGTGTGAGTGTGTGTATGTGTGTGTGTGTGTGTGTGTGTGTGTGTGTGTGTGTGTGTGTGTGTGTGTGTGTGACAACTGTTGAACAAAATGGCCCCTCAGAAAGAGAGAAAGAAAAGAAAAAACAAGCCCACGGGAAAAGACGAGAATAAAATCCTCAGAAAGTGTCTGGCTCCAACAGCAGAAACGTCAAAGTTATAAAGCTACAAAATCTCTTCTTCTCACATGTGTGAAGTACTTCACACATGTGAGAAGTACTTCACACATGTGTAAAGTACTTCACACATGTGTCTGTGTCAGGTGAAGTACTTCACACATGTGTCCTGTGTCAGGTGAAGTACTTCACACATGTGTCTGTGTCTCTCACACTCTGAGGACTTCAGGACTGACTCCTGCTGGTCCAGAGTCGGGACTAAACCTGGAGAATCACAGTTTCAGTTTTATGCTGAAGACGTGAGACAGACTCGACTTTGACGATGTTTAAATCCAGGCTCAGTTCTGTGTAGCTGTGTATCGTCTTAGAGATAAGCAGGAGCAGATTTCCCCACCAGAAAAGTTACACGGAGCACTTTAAAATAGAAATGAAAATCTCGACTTTAACTTTCATCCTTTGTTACGGATCGTGATGTAGACTCTGCACATCTGCAAATCCACACGTCTGGTTTGGAGTTGATGCTAAAACTTTAGCTCTGTGCAGAGACCTGGAGCCTGAGAGACGAGCTTCACTCACAAACTGGGAGTCTGCATGTTCTGCCTGTGTCAAGTGTTAATCCAAACCAGAGTGAAAATGAACTCAAGCTGAAATCTTCAGCCTGGTTCCTTGTTGAGGGAGACAGAGCCTGAGATGTTCATTAGAGGTTTTCTCATAACTTCTCTTCAGATCCATGAGTCACAGCATCAGGATAAATGAGCCAGAAGCTCTTTGTACAGATTTGATCTGGTTTTGTTCAACGTAGAGCAGCAAAATCATTTCTAAGTATCTATGATCAGAGATTTTAATGGAGACTCAGACTCTTTAAACTGCACGACTTTAATCAAACTAAATCTAATCAAGATTGTGATCAACACGAAGAAGCTCGTGATTCCAGACTGACTTACAGTGGTATGTAAAATATCAACTGTTTTTGTTGCTTTTGTAACATTTAAAATAATTTTTATTTAAAAGGTTTGTGGATTTAAGATGTAATCATGTTCTTGATATTTGACACTCACCAGGCCTGAGACTTGGCTCTGGATAAACTCCGCCGGCTCCACTTGGACTGAGCCGTGGTTCTGGAGACGCTCGGCCGGCTCCACTTGGAGTGAGGCGTCAGGTGGTACATCAGCTGTCGGCAGATCTTATTGGTGGATTTGAAGGAATCTGTTTCCTGCAAAACAAAAAATAAATCAGATTTTTGTGACCCAACGCCAATAAAATGCTGCTGATGGTTGGCTGCAGGACGTGTGACCAACACAACCCGAGTTTTTTTTGTTTTTCATGTAATTATGCAACAGAAGTTCTGAGTTACTTTGTTGACGAGACCCTCAGACGATCTGTGCTTGTGATTTGATGTTGTAAATGAATAAGATCAGTGCAATGATGTTTATGTCCAGGTCAAGAATTTACCCCAGAACCACAAGCTCATGACCAAGACCCTGCATCAGGAACAGGTCTGGTCCTTTTTATAGTTGTAAAAGTCTGGATAAAACATCAGTATATGTGGTAAGAGACTCTGTGACTGTTCTTGGGTCAGATGTTCTGACTCCAGGTGGAGATCGCCCCAGGTCACCTGGTCAAAGCTGGACTCTCCTCCTCTGCTTCATCTGCTGTCGTGCTGCTGGCGTTCTGTTGGCGTTCTGCTGGCGTTCTGTTGGCGTTCTGTTGGCGTTTCTGCTGGCGTTCTGTTGGCGTTCTGCTGGCGTTCTGCTGGCGTTCTGTTCTGGCGTTCTGTGCTGGCGTCTCTGCTGGGCGTTCTGCTGGCGTTCTGTTGGCGTTCTGGGTTGGCGTTCTGCTGGCGTTCTGCTGGCGTTCTGTTGGCGTGCTGCTGGCGTTCTGCCCTGTTTGGCGTGCTGCTGGCGTGCTGCTGCCTGCTGGCGTTCTGTTGGCGTTCTGCTGGCGTTCTGTTGCCGTTCTGTTGGCGTGCTGCTGGCGTTCTGTTGGCGTGCTGCTGGCGTTCTGTTGGCGTTCTGCTGGCGTTCTGCTGGCGTTCTGCTGGCGTTCTGCTGGCGTTCTGCTGGCGTTCTGCTGGCGTTCTGCTGCGTTCTGCTGTTGCCGTTCTGCTGGCGTTCTGTTGGCGTTCTGTTGCCGTTCTGTTGGCGTTCTGCTGGCGTTCTGCTGGCGTTCTGCTGGCGTTCTGCTGGCGTTCTGCTGGCGTTCAGCTGCCGTTCAGCTGCCGTTCAGCTGGCGTTCAGCTGCCGTTCAGCTGCCGTTCAGCTGCCGTTCAGCTGCCGTTCTGCTGGCGTTCTGTTGGCGTTCTGCTGGCGTTCAGCTGCCGTTCAGCTGCCGTTCGTTCTGCTGCCGTCAGCTGCCGTTCTGCTGCCGTTCAGCTGCCGTTCTGCTGGCGTTCTGCTGGCGTTTCTGTTGCCGTTCTGCGTTGGCGTTCTGCTGTGTTCTGCTTCTGTTGGCGTTCTGCTGGCGTTTGGCGTTCTGTTGGCGTTCTGCTGGCGTTCTGTTGGCGTTCTGCTGCGTTCTGGCGTTCTGTCTGGCGTTCTGCTGGCGTTCTGCTGGCGTTCTGCTGGCGTTCTGCTGGCGTTCTGCTGGCGTTCTGCTGGCGTTCTGTTGGCGTTCTGCTGGCGTTCTGTTGGCGTTCTGCTGGCGTTCTGTTGGCGTTCTGCTGGCGTTCTGCTGGCGTTCTGCTGCCGTTCAGCTGCCGTTCTGCTGCCGTTCAGCTGCCGTTCTGCTGCCGTTCTGCTGCCGTTCTGCTGGCGTTCTGTTGGCGTTCTGTTGGCGTTCTGCTGGCGTTCTGCTGGCGTTCTGCTGGCGTTCTGCTGGCGTTCAGCTGCCGTTCAGCTGCCGTTCTGCTGGCGTTCTGCTGGCGTTCTGTTGCTGTTCTGCTGGCGTTCTGTTGGTGTTCTGTTGGCGTTCTGCTGGTGTTCTGTTGGTGTTCTGTTGGTTCACTGTTCTGTTGTGTTCTGTGGAGGCGTGTTCTGGATGTGTTCTCACAGGCTTGTTGTTGTTCTGCTGATGTTCTGCGTTGATGCTCCTGTAGAACCGGTGTTTTCTACCTCACGTCTCTGGGTGTGTCTCGCTCGTCCTGTGTCACACCCAAAAATGGACTGGGCCGTTTGTCAGATCCACAACTGTTCTGTGCTGAGGTGGCCCCAAGCGAGCGGGGCCCCTGGAAATGAGGCTTTAATGTCCTTATCACACATGTGTATCACCCTCTACCCAGAGAATAGAACAGAAAACTGTTTTTTCATGTTACAAATGTTAACATTTCATATAACAGTGTAAAACAACATAAAACAGTCGTACCGTTTTGGGACACTGCAGGTCCCTGGCCAGACGGAGCAGGAGTTCATGAGAGATGGGGTCCACCAGATTGAGGAAAGCTGCATTCTTGTACAAAATATCATCGAGAGAGGTTCCCTGAAGTCCCAAGTCCTGTAAGAACAGAAGAACTTAGTCCCAAGTTCTGTGAGAACAGAAGAACTTAGATAAAAGAAGCAGAGCATGAAACTATTGATGCTGAAGCTCTTCAGATTACAGGAGATAAGGAGCTTTGATCGACGCTTTGTTATTTCATCTTTATAATGTGTTAAAGAGACTCGTAGAGCCTGTGGCGAGTGCAGAGGTGGATTTACAAACACATGTGACTAGAGCCAAACAGAACAGAACTGCTTCACAACGTCAATCAGACTGAAATATATTCACATAAAAATATGAAACTCAAAATCACAGGGTTTAAGTTGGACCAACACAGTTTCACTGTTCACGAGAAACATCTTCTGTTCGAGAATCACACAAAACGAACCACAAAAGTGTTTGGAAAATAAACCAACTATTTCATCATTTTAAAATCTGCTCTTTGTGGATCCTTTTCAAAATAGTTTTTATTTAGGACAATATTAGAGATTGCTCAATACGTGAGGGGCTTAATAACGAGTATAAAAAGGGGCTGGACTCTCCTCTGGCGTTGCCCGAGGGGAGCGGCGGCGAGCTGGTGTGAGCTTATTGTCCCACCGCTCAGCCACCTCGTGTTGGAGTTCACCCTGGTGAACGACAGGATTGCCCCCTGCACCTTCGGGTCGGGACAAGTCTCTCACTGTTATGTCGCAGCAGTGCAGAGTACCCGGCCTTCTTGGAGCCCCTGGGAGGAATACTAGACAGTGCACCGACCGGGTACTCGGTTGTTCTCCTGGGGGACTTCAACGCCCATGTGGGCAACGACAGTGACACCTGGAGGGGCGTGATTGGGAGGAACGGCCTCTCTGACCTGAACCCGAGTGGTGTTCTGTTACTGGACGTCTGTGCAGCTTGTCCATAACAAACACCATGTTCGAGCACAAAAGTCCATCAGTGCCAAATTCTAGCTTTACAGCTCGTTTCCATCTTGTTGGCTTATGGGACTCCTGAGGCAGCTATCGAGTACCGGCAGGCCAAGCGTACAGGGTGTTTTTGCCTCGCGCGGATGTCCTCAAAGAAGTTCTGGCAAACCGTCACCGCCTCAGGAAGAGAAGCAGTGCTTCACCAACACTGTTTACAGTGAGGGCAGAGAGCTACTGACCTCGACTGGGGATGTTGTCTCATGGTGAAAGGAATAATTGGAGGATCTCCTCAATCCCGCCGTCACGTTGTCTGAGGAGGAAGCAGAGACTGGGGACCCAGAGGCGGACTCGTCCATCACCCTGGCTGAAGTGACTGAGGTGTTTGGCAAGCTCCTTGGTGGCAAGGCTCTGGAAGTGGAGGAGATCTGTCCCAAGTACCTTAAGTCTGGATGTTGAGGGTCTTGGCTGACAGAAGAGGGACCGGAGGGTGTGTTCCAATTACAGGGGAATCACTCTCCTCGGCCTAAGGTCTACTCCAGAGGACTGGAGAGGAGAATTCAAACACTAGTCGAACCTCGCATTCAGGAAAGGCAGTGCGGTTTTCGTCCCTGTCGTGGAACACTGGAGTAAATCTTTACTCTCCATCGGGTCCTCAAGGGTTCATGGGAGTTTGCCCAACCAGTCCACATGGCATTCGACCGTGTCCCTCGTGGTGTCCTTTGAGGGTGCTCTGGGAGTACGGGGTCCGGAGCCCTTTGCTAAGGGCTGTTCCTTCTGAGGAAGAGGAAGAAAATGGATGGATCAGTATGTTTTTTTTGTTTGGAATCCAGACAGAATGAGATCCGCCGATGTCTTTGGGCCAGTGTGGAGGATTTGAATGATTTTCCCCAAAGTCTGATTTGAAATGACTCCAGATTCAGACTGTCTCTACAGTGACTATCTCAGCTGGTCCTGCTCCTCTTCATCATCAGCTGGTCCTGCTCCTCTTCATCATCAGCTGGTCCTGCTCCTCTTCATCATCAGCCGGTCCTGCTCCTCTTCATCATCAGCTGGTCCTGCTCCTCTTCATCATCAGTTCAGCCAAAGCACAAAAAAATTGAACATTGGCTCGATATATCGGCTAACGGTGTTATATTATCTCTCTATCGATATTTTAATTTGAATTTTAAAGATCGATTTTTCGATCCTCCACCTGCCTCTGCTTCTGAGAGTTTGTTTTAAAGATATGTTGAATATGATTTTCTCCGTGTGGTGCTGCGGTGCTGTGGGCTCCTCATATAAAACTGTGAGACACGGAGCCTCCAGTGAAACGACTCCTCTGAAGCTCACGGCACAGACACAAGGAAAACTCCCATCAGCCCCTCCCCCACAGTCTGAGTTATTACAGCGGCGGTGGGTTTCCCTGATGACACATGGGCGCCTCCTCCAGACCATCACCTCCTCCAGACCAGTGACTCCTCCCGATGGGCGCCTCCTCCAGACCATCACCTCCTCCAGAACATCACCTCCTCCAGACCATCACCTCCTCCAGAACATCGCCTCCTCCAGACCAGTGACTCCTCCAGAACATCACCTCCTCCAGACCAGTGACTCCTCCAGATGGGCGCCTCCTCCAGACCAGTGACTCCTCCAGATGGGCGCCCCCTCCAGACCAGTGACTCCTCCAGACCAGTGACTCCTCCAGACCATCACCTCCTCCAGAACATCACCTCCTCCAGAACATCACCTCCTCCAGACCAGTGACTCCTCCAGATGGGCGCCTCCTCCAGACCAGTGACTCCTCCAGACCATCGCCTCCTCCAGACCAGTGACTCCTCCAGACCAGTGACTCCTCCAGACCAGTGACTCCTCCAGATGGGCGCCTCCTCCAGACCAGTGACTCCTCCAGATGGGCGCCCCCTCCAGACCAGTGACTCCTCCAGAACATCACCTCCTCCAGACCAGTGACTCCTCCAGACCAGTGACTCCTCCAGATGGGCGCCTCCTCCAGACCAGTGACTCCTCCAGATGGGCGCCCCCTCCAGACCAGTGACTCCTCCAGACCAGTGACTCCTCCAGAGACCATCACCTCCTCCAGAACATCACCTCCTCCAGAACATCGACTCCTCCAGACCAGTGACTCCTCCAGACCAGTGACTCCTCCAGACCAGTGACTCCTCCAGACCAGTGACTCCTCCAGACCAGTGACTCCTCCAGACCAGTGACTCCTCCAGACCAGTGACTCCTCCAGACCAGTGACTCCTCCAGACCAGTGACTCCTCCAGAACATCACCTCCTCCAGACCAGTGACCTCCTCCAGACCAGTGACTCCTCCAGATGGTGACTCCTCCAGATGGCGCCCCCTCCAGACCAGTAACTCCTCCAGATGGGCGCCCCCTCCAGACCATCACCTCCTCCTCCAGACCAGTGACTCCTCCAGACCAGTGACTCCTCCAGATGGCGCCCCTCCAGACCAGTGACTCCTCCAGACCAGTGACTCCTCCAGATGGGCGCCTCCTCCAGACCATCACCTCCTCCAGACCAGTGACTCCTCCAGACCAGTGACTCCTCCAGACCATGGGCGCCTCCTCCAGACCATCACCTCCAGACCATCACCTCCAGACCATCGCCTCCTCCAGACCAGTGCCTCCTCCAGACCAGTGACTCCTCCAGACCAGTGACTCCTCCAGACAGTGACTCCTCCAGACCATCACCTCCTCCAGACCAGTGCTCCTCCTCCAGACCAGTGCCTCCTCCAGACCAGTGCCTCCTCCTCCAGACCAGTGACTCCTCCAGATGGGCGCCTCCTCCAGACCAGTGACTCCTCCAGATGGGCGCCTCCTCCAGACCAGTGACTCCTCCAGATGGGCGCCCCCTCTCCAGACCAGTGACCTCCTCCAGATGGGCGCCCCCCTCCAGACCAGTCACTCCTCCAGAACATCACCTCCTCCAGACCACTCCTCCAGACCACCCCCTCCAGACCTCCCTCCCACCAGTCCTCCAGTGACTCCTCCAGACCAGTGACTCCTCCAGACCAGTGACTCCTCCAGACCAGTGAGTCCTCCTCCAGACCAGTGACTCCTCCACAGACCAGTGACTCCTCCAGATGGGCGCCCCCTCCAGACCAGTGACTCCTCCAGACCACCTCCAGACCAGTGACTCCTCCTCCAGACCAGTGACTCCTCCAGACCATCACCTCCTCCAGACCAGTGACTCCTCCAGACCATGACTCCTCCTCCAGACCAGTGACTCCTCCAGACCATCACCTCCTCCAGACCAGTGACTCCTCCAGACAATCACCTCCTCCAGACCAGTGACTCCTCCAGACAATCACCTCCTACAGACCAGTGACTCCTCCAGACAATCACCTCCTCCAGACCAGTGACTCCTCCAGACCAGTGACTCCTCCAGACCAGTGACTCCTCCAGACCAGTGACTCCTCCAGATGGGCACCACCTCCAGACCATCACCTCCTCCAGACCATCGCCTCCTCCAGACCAGTGACTCCTCCAGACCAGTGACTCCTCCAGACCAGTGACTCCTCCAGACCATCGCCTCCTCCAGACCATCGCCTCCTCCAGACCATCGCCTCCTCCAGACCAGTGACTCCTCCAGACCAGTGACTCCTCCAGACCAGTGACTCCTCCAGACCAGTGACTCCTCCAGACCAGTGACTCCTCCAGATGGGCGCCCCCTCCAGACCAGTGACTCCTCCAGACCAGTGACTCCTCCAGATGGGCGCCCCTCCTCCAGACCAGTGACTCCTCCTCCCAGACCAGTGACTCCTCCAGATGGGCGCCTCCTCCAGACCATCACCTCCTCCAGACCAGTGACTCCTCCAGACCAGTGACTCCTCCAGATGGGCGCCTCCTCCAGACCAGTGACTCCTCCAGACCATCACCTCCTCCAGACCAGTGACTCCTCCAGACCAGTGACTCCTCCAGACCAGTGACTCCTCCAGACCAGTGACTCCTCCAGACCAGTGACTCCTCCAGACCAGTGACTCCTCCAGAACATCACCTCCTCCAGACCAGTGCCTCCTCCAGACCAGTGACTCCTCCAGACCAGTGACTCCTCCAGACCAGTGACTCCTCCAGACCAGTGACTCCTCCAGAACATCACCTCCTCCAGACCAGTGACTCCTCCAGATGGGCGCCTCCTCCAGACCAGTGACTCCTCCAGATGGGCGCCCCCTCCAGACCATCACCTCCTCCAGACCAGTGACTCCTCCAGACCAGTGACTCCTCCAGATGGGCGCCCCCTCCAGACCAGTGACTCCTCCAGACCAGTAACTCCTCCAGACCAGTGACTCCTCCAGATGGGCGCCTCCTCCAGACCATCACCTCCTCCAGACCAGTGACTCCTCCAGACCAGTGACTCCTCCAGATGGGCGCCCCCTCCAGACCAGTGACCTCCTCCAGACCAGTAACTCCTCCAGACCAGTGACTCCTCCAGATGGGCGCCTCCTCCAGACCATCACCTCCAGACCATCACCTCCAGACCATCGCCTCCAGACCATCGCCTCCTCCAGACCAGTGACTCCTCCAGACCAGACCAGTGACTCCTCCAGACCATCACCTCCTCCAGACCAGTGCCTCCTCCAGACCAGTGCCTCCTCCAGACCAGTGACTCCTCCAGATGGGCGCCCCCTCCAGACCAGTAACTCCTCCAGACCAGTGACTCCTCCAGATGGCGCCGCCTCCTCCAGACCATCACCTCCAGACCATCACCTCCAGACCATCACCTCCAGACCATCACCT
The DNA here is from genome assembly GCA_019594935.1 of Periophthalmus modestus. Classification (NCBI taxonomy): domain Eukaryota; kingdom Metazoa; phylum Chordata; class Actinopteri; order Gobiiformes; family Gobiidae; genus Periophthalmus; species Periophthalmus modestus. The sequence goes on from JAIEZT010000054.1 coordinate 44,439,968, forward strand.
CCTCCAGACCAGTGACTCCTCCAGACCAGTGCCTCCTCCAGACCAGTGCCTCCTCCAGACCAGTGCCTCCTCCAGACCAGTGACTCCTCCAGACCAGTGACTCCTCCAGACCAGTGACTCCTCCAGACCAGTGACTCCTCCAGACCAGTGCCTCCTCCAGACCAGTGCCTCCTCCAGACCAGTGCCTCCTCCAGACCAGTGCCTCCTCCAGTGCCTCCTCCAGTGACTCCTCCAGACCAGTGACTCCTCCAGACCAGTGACTCCTCCAGACCAGTGACTCCCCAGACCAGTGACTCCTCCAGACCAGTGACTCCTCCAGAACATCACCTCCTCCAGACCAGTGACTCCTCCAGAACATCACCTCCTCCAGACCAGTGACTCCTCCAGATGGGCGCCTCCTCCAGACCAGTGACTCCTCCAGATGGGCGCCCCCTCCAGACCAGTGACTCCTCCAGACCACCTCCAGACCAGTGACTCCTCCAGACCAGTGACTCCTCCAGACTGGCACCTCCTACAGATCGGCACCTCCTACATTATGTGAGTGTCTATAGGTGACATTATGTGTTTCTATAGGTGACATTATGTGTTTCTATAGGTGACATTATGTGTTTCTATAGGTGACATTATGTGTTTCTATAGGTGACATTATGTGTTTCTATAGGTGACATTATGTGTTTCTATAGGTGACATTATGTGTGTCTATAGGTGACATTATGTGTGTCTATAGGTGACATTATGTGTGTCTATAGGTGACATTATGTGTGTCTATAGGTGACATTATGTGTGTCTATAGGTGACATTATGTGTGTCTATAGGTGACATTATGTGTGTCTATAGGTGACATTATGTGTGTCTATAGGTGACATTATGTGTGTCTATAGGTGACATTATGTGTGTCTATAGGTGACATTATGTGTGTCTATAGGTGACATTATGTGTGTCTATAGGTGACATTATGTGTGTCTATAGGTGACATTATGTGTGTCTATAGGTGACATTATGTGTGTCTATAGGTGACATTATGTGTGTCTATAGGTGACATTATGTGTGTCTATAGGTGACATTATGTGTGTCTGTAGGTGACATTATGTGTGTCTGTAGGTGACATTATGTGTCTGTAGGTGACATTATGTGTCTGTAGGTGACATTATGTGTCTGTAGGTGACATTATGTGTCTGTAGGTGACATTATGTGTCTGTAGGTGACATTATGTGTCTGTAGGTGACATTATGTGTCTGTAGGTGACATTATGTGTCTGTAGGTGACATTATGTGTCTGTAGGTGACATTATGTGTCTGTAGGTGACATTATGTGTCTATAGGTGACATTATGTGTCTATAGGTGACATTATGTGTCTGTAGGTGACATTATGTGTCTATAGGTGACATTATGTGTCTATAGGTGACTTGTGTGTCCGTCGGCACAGCACACACATGCTTCATTAAAATGATATTAGTTTTATTGCAGAGTCAGATTCTGCTGTTTGTGGCACTATGATGTCAGCGTCATGTGACTCCACGTTTATGTATCGGACGCACTTTGACCTTTAACCTTTGCATTGACAGTCTGTTTTTTTAAGCCGTATCACGTCACATGGAGAATCTGAGTTGACATTTCCCTGATGAAGTCTTACACGGCGTCGTCTACAGCGGCTCCACCTCCAGCTCCAACACGGTGAGGTTAATGTGGAGCCGCTGGAGCTGAAACGTTCACAGGGCAGTTTGTCATTTTTCTATTAAAGACAATGAGTCATCTGTCCCTCCTTAAACACAAGAGATGAACATGTGAAAATACAGGACAGAGTACACAGAGTAGTACAGAGTACAGAGTACACAGAGTACAGAGAGTACAGAGTACACAGAAACACAATGTCCAGAGGGTCAGAGGAGCAGAGGGAGTACAGAGTACACAGATTACACAGAGTACAGAGTACACAGAGTATACAGAGTACATTGAGTACAGAGCACACAGAGTACACTCTGTGTTAACATCACTCTGTGTGAACATCACTCTGTGTGAACGTCACTCTGTGTGAACGTCACTCTGTGTGAACGTCACTCTGTGTGAAAGTCACTCTGTGTGAAAGTCACTCTGTGTGAAAGTCACTCTGTGTGAAAGTCACTCTGTGTGAAAGTCACTCTGTGTGAAAGTCACTCTGTGTGAAAGTCACTCTGTGTGAAAGTCACTCTGTGTGAAAGTCACTCTGTGTGAACTGTGACTGAAGCTCAGACACAAACGCGTCTCTTTGATGCTCCACCTTTGGCCACATGCATCAGTTTAACACCTGAGCTTCAGTCTGATCATGTGACACATGGACCTGAAGGACCTGAGGGACCTGAGGGACCTGAGGGACCTGAGGGACCTGAGGTCCGCTCCCCTTTGGCCCGTCTCCAGGTGAAGGAAACACACTTATCTTATATATACAAACTTTTATCATTTTCAAGCTCACAAATCAATAAATAATAAAATAATTGAAGCGACATGTTTCTCCAGTGATATTTTATTATGAACAAACTTAAAGGTTCTGTAAAAGTTTTTAGTGTAAATTGTAGTTTACCGTAAACACTATTGTTTATTTACTTATTTAACACAGAACGTTCAAGTTTCTTGTTGGTTCTTTTTGTTTCTCACCTTTCGCAGCAGCTGGAGAACTTCAGCGGCTCTGTGCAGCTTCTGCTCCCGGAGCAGAGTCTGTATGTCGCGGATCCACGACACTCTGCGCTCGTACGGGCTGCGCGGGCTTTTACGCAGCAGGAGCTTGTCGGACTTGAGCATCAGCGACGTAAACATGCGGTCCCCGCCCCGCTCCTGCAGGAGGCGCTCCCGCTCCTGCAGGAGGCGCTCTTCTCCATGTCCGTGTCATTCTCCTTGCGTCTCCTCCTGGACAGTTTAGAGTCAAAATCGGGACTTCTGTGTCTCGACAGCTTGGAGCCCATCACTCACGGGAGACGCGCGGGGAAGAGCCGCTGTTCTGAAACCGGAACATCCCGGTTCACCTCGGTCACGTTGAAGCGGGACGAGTCCAAAGACAAACGGCCACAGGACAACTCCAAAGTTACAGCGACACAACAGTTGGTTCCGAGCCGCTGCGGTGCGTCATGTCTCTGCTCCTCGGCTCCTCCATGATGCTGGAGCTTTGTGCCAGTGCACTCCGCGTCTCCGCGTCTCCACGTCTCCTCGGCTCTCTCACTCCGCGTCTCCTCGGCTCTCGGCTCTCGGCTCTCGGCTCTCTCACTCCGCGTCTCCGCGTCTCTCTCGGCTCTCGGCTCTCGGCTCTCGGCTCTCTCACTCCGCGCTCCTCGGCTCTCGGCTCTCTCACTCCGCGTCTCCTCGGCTCTCGGCTCTTTCAGGCGGTTCTCCTCGGCTCTCGGCTCTTTCACGTGATGCTGCGGCTCTGTTCCAGTTCACTCTCGTGCGCTCCTCAGCCAATCACAGACGCGCTGAAAATCCCGAGGAGAGTCGAGCTGGAGACAGAGAAACAGGAGGGAGACTGAGCGAACCCCAACCCCGACCCTGACCCCCGACCCCCTGACCCCAACCCTGACCCCCAACCCTGACCCCAACCCTGACCCCGACCCTGACCCCAACCCTGACCCCGACCCTGACCCCAACCCTGACCCCAACCCTGACCCCGACCCTGACCCGACCCGACCCCAACCCTGACCCCGACCCCAACCCCGACCCCAACCCTGACCGACGACCCCGACCCCGACCCTGACCCCGACCCTGACCACGACCCTGACCCCGACCCTGACCCCGACCCTGACCCCGACCCCGACCCTGACCACGACCCTGACCCCGACCCTGACCCCGACCCTGACCCCGACCCGACCCCTGACCCCCCCGACCCTGACCACGACGACCTGACCCGACCCTGACCCCGACCCCGACCACGACCCTGACCCCGACCCTGACCCCGACCCCCTGACCCCGACCCTGACCCCCCGACCCTGACCCCGACCCCGACCCCGACCCCAACCCCGACCCTGACCCCCGACCCGACCCTGACCATGACCCGACCCCGACCCTGACCCTGACCACGACCCTGACCCCGACCCTGACCCCAACCCTGACCATGACCCCTACCCCAACCCTGACCCCAACCCCGACCCGACCCGACCCCGACCGACCACGACCCTGACTCTGACCACGACCCCAACCCCGACCCCTGACCCCAACCCTGACCCTGACCCTGACCCCGACTCAGACCACGACCCCAACCCCGACCCCTGACCACGACCCCAACCCTGACCCCGACCCGACCATGACCCCGACTCTGACCACGACCCCGACCACGACCCTGACCACGACCCTGACCCCGACCCTGACCCCGACCCTGACCCCCCGACGACTCCCTGACCCCGACCCCTGACCCCGACTCTGACCATGACCCCGACTCTGACCACGACCCCGACCCCTGACCCCAACCGACCCCTGACCCTGACCACGACCCTGACCCCGACCCTGACCCCCCGACCCCCAACCCTGACCCCGACCCTGACCCCAACCCCCTGACCCCGACCCTGACCACGACCCTGACCCCGACCCTGACCCCGACCCTGACCCCGACCCCGACCCTGACCCCGACCCTGACCCCGACCCTGACCCCGACCCTGACCCCGACCCTGACCCCGACCCTGACAACGACCCTGACCCCGACCCTGACCCCAACCCCGACCCTGACCCCAACCCCAACCCCGAGGCTCAGGTTCAGGTCAGGTTCAGGCTCAGGTTCAGACTCAGGCTCAGGTCAGGTTCAGGTCAGGCTCAGGTCAGGCTCAGGTTCAGACTCAGGCTCAGGTTCAGACTCAGGTCAGGTTCAGGTCAGGCTCAGGTTCAGACTCAGGCTCAGGTTCAGACTCAGGCTCAGGCTCAGGTTCAGACTCAGGCTCAGGCTCAGGTTCAGGCTCAGGCTCAGGTCATCTTCAGGAGTTCTACAGAAGATCAGGAATCATCACAAGAAGTCAGGACTTCACACTGAAAACACAGAGAGAGAAAACAGGACACACAGAGGAACATTCACACACACAGAGGAGCATTCACACACAGAGGAGCATTCACACACACAGAGGAACATTCACACACAGAGGAGCATTCACACACAGAGGAGCATTCACACACACAGAGGAACATTCACACACACAGAGGAACATTCACACACACAGAGGAACATTCACACACACAGAGGAACATTCACACACACAGAGGAACATTCACACACAGAGGAACATTCACACACAGAGGAACATTCACACACACAGAGGAACATTCACACACACAGAGGAACATTCCAGAGCTCGTTTTCGCGCCATTAGCTCCGTGTATGACGCTAACTGAAACAATTTAGTCCAAATAAAATGTAAAAAACTTAAACTTAAACTCCAAAATAGATTCATCACACGTGAGATGTGATGATGTGTATCAACATGTTTCTTGTATTTATCCCAACAGTAAATCATTTTTATAAAACATATTTAAAGGAGACAGAACTCACCCTCTGCAATGTGTCACGTGACACAGGAAGTGACGTTACCAAAATAAAACACGGAGCAATGAAGAATTCCGTTTTTCAAAATAAAATGCCAAAATGATGAAATTCACATATTCTGTACATTAAAATGAAACATAGTACTGTACACAAACAGAAAATAGTAATAAGAGCATTTTTAACTCTGTCACACAGTTTTAAAGGGAAAAGTTACACAGACACAGAGGGAGGAGCTAAACAGACACAGAGGGAGGAGCTAAACAGACAGGGGAGGAGTTACACAAACACAGAGGGAGGAGCTACACAGACACAGAGGGAGGAGCTACACAGACACAGGGGAGGAGCTACACAGACACAGGGGAGGAGCTACACAGACACAGAGGGAGGAGTTACACAGACACAGAGGGAGGAGTTACACAGACACAGAGGGAGGAGTTACACAGACACAGGGGAGGAGCTACACAGACACAGGGGAGGAGCTACACAGACACAGGGGAGGAGCTACACAGACACAGGGGAGGAGCTACACAGACACAGGGGAGGAGCTACACAGACACAGGGGAGGAGCTACACAGACACAGAGGAGGAGTTACACAGACACAGAGGGAGGAGTTACACAGACACAGAGGGAGGAGTTACACAGACACAGGGGAGGAGCTAAACAGACACAGAGGGAGGAGCTACACAGACACAGAGGGAGGAGCTAAACAGATACAGAGGGAGGAGCTACACAGACACAGGGGGAGGAGCTACACAAACACAAGGGGAGGAGTTACACAGACACAGGGGGAGGAGTTACACAGACACAGGGGGAGGAGTTACACAGACACAGGGGGAGGAGTTACACAGACACAGGGGGAGGAGTTTACACAGACACAAGGGGGAGGAGTTACACGTTATCACCAACACAGGGGGAGGAGTTACACAGACACAGGGGGAGGAGTTACACAGACACAAGGGGAGGAGTTACACAGACACAAGGGGAGGAGTTACACAAACACAGGGGGAGGAGTTACACAGACACAGCTAAATGTAGTACTATGAGTATCAGAGCAACCAAAGAGCCAATCAGGAGTGAGTCTGCTGAAGGTAACGCCCCTTAGCATCGCTGGTTTAACAGGGAACCGGCGCTTAGCAACACCGTCAATAAAATCTGCTGCTGACGCAGGAGCGACGTCGGGGACAGAAGGACCTGATGTGTCTGTTATTAATGTTCAGATGTTGATTTACAGACACAGACGTGAAATAAAAACCCCAGGATCATGTAGAGGGTTAATACGAACATTTAAGACCAACATGAGTCTGACAGACGCAGGGACAGTTTTTCAATAGAAAGTGAATTGGAGCCAGAGTCGATGGAGCTGAAGCGCGCTCATGCTCACGAACAGGTTAGCTCTGTCCATTTATATGTCCAAACTATGGGTGACATTTCACTTTTCTGATGGTAGAAACACACTAGTTTCCATGTTTGTTACGTCAGAGGTAACTGAACAAAGACAAACATTTGTCAGTGATGTTCCTGTTTTAACTTCGTCTTTGCTACAGATCAGACCTGGACGACTCAGGGTTTACACAGATATTTCCTGTTTTCTGTGTGATTGGCAGGTGTGTCTGAGGTCAGGGGTCACCGGCGGGCACAGTGTCATGGCCGACTGCCCGGAGACACCTGTTTGAGCTTTGAGTCGAGCTCCGGCCTCAGAAAAAACACAGCAGCAGATTTTGTGGAGCTGACACTGACCCACCGTCCGCACGACTTTTACTCCTGACTCCAGTTTGATGTTTATTTCTTTTTCTACTGAAGTGTTTTGTGGAGCAGATGGTGATGTTCTTCAGGAAAATGAAACTATTAGAAAAAAGCAGAGGAAGGATCTGATGTGTTTTATAAAGGACAGAGGACACAGGAAGGGCCGTGTGTTTGGGCCAAAGGAACAAAATGAAATGAGCCACAAATAATCAGCAGCAGGATAATTTAGTCCATTTAGTCCTACCGCATATTTGGGTAGCTCGCCATCAATATGTGAATTATGATCCAGGTTTCTTTTTCCAGTCCGAAAAAACCTGACCTATAAAAAGGTCAAAATAATAAATTAACATTTGTATAATAAACACAAAACGTCTACATTGGCACAATGTGGGATATACATGTAGAGATAATATTATATATAATATTTTATCAATATATAAATTATAAAGACAGACATAATAATTGTAATCAGAGTGCACTTTTTCCATATAAATCAAAAATCGAGTTCAATGCTCAAGCAGATTCTGTTAATTAAATTAAAGTTGCGCAACAAATCAAAAATCGTAGCTACATTCGGGAAACAACAAAAGCGTATAGCTGATTTAGCGTTAATACAAAACGTCAATCAAAAGTAAGCAAAATCAAATTAGATGAGCAATATAAAACAGTGCTCCTAATGAGTTTATTGTTATTTACAATTCGGGTTTACTGTATTTTAAATCGGTCCAGTATTTAATTAAAAATTAATAATGTTTAACAAACTCCAAGCGCGAGTAGACAGTGTAAAATGTACACGCGGAGCTAGAGGAGTTTTGAATAGGTGCGCTAGCGGCGCTATCAAACAAAATGTTGCACGTTATTTACCGACAACAATACGACTGCTACTAACAAATCTTATACGCCGAAGTGTGTGTAACAGCTCACCGTTGAGGAAAGGAGAGTTGAAATTAGGAAGTATGTTTTAGTTTGAGATCCCAGCGTATTCAAAATGCCGACCGCGCCACGCCACAGCCACAGTGAGGAGCAGAGGAGGAGACAGGTAAGTGACCTGCTGTGATCACGTGACTTAAAGGTAAAGGGGCCGCAGCACGGGAAGTGACGTCACAATAAAAGCTTTAGGAAATGCGGGTTACACACACACCAGGAGAGTCATACACCAGGAGAGCCACACACCAGGAGAGCCACACACCAGGAGAGTCATACACAAAGAGAGCCACACCCCAGGAGAGTCATACACCAGGAGAGCCACACACCAGGAGAGCCACACACCAGGAGAGTCATACACAAAGAGAGCCACACCCCAGGAGAGTCATACACCAGGAGAGCCACACCCCAGGAGTCATACACCAGGAGAGTCATACACCAGGAGAGCCACACCCCAGGAGAGTCACACACCAGGAGAGTCATACACCAGGAGAGCCACACACCAGGAGAGCCACACACCAGGAGAGTCATACACAAAGAGAGCCACACCCCAGGAAAGTCATACACCAGGAGAGCCACACCTCAGGAGAGCCACACACCAGGAGAGTCATACACACAAGAGAGCCACACCCCAGGAGAGTCATACACCAGGAGAGCCACACCCCAGGAGTCACACACCAGGAGAGTCATACACCAGGAGAGCCACACCTCAGGAGAGCCACACACCAGGAGAGTCATACACAAAGAGAGCCACACCCCAGGAGAGTCATACACCAGGAGAGCCACACCCCAGGAGTCATACACCAGGAGAGTCATACACCAGGAGAGCCACACCCCAGGAGAGTCATACACCAGGAGAGCCACACCCCAGGAGTCATACACCAGGAGAGTCATACACCAGGAGAGCCACACCTCAGGAGAGTCATACACCAGGAGAGCCACACACCAGGAGAGCCACACACCAGGAGAGTCATACCAAAGAGAGCCACACCCCAGGAGAGTCATACACCAGGAGAGCCACACACCAGGAGAGCCACACCTCAGGAGAGCCATACACCAAGGAGAGCCACACACCAGGAGAGTCATACACAAAGAGAGCCACACACCCCAGGAGAGTCATACACCAGGAGAGCCACACCCCAGGAGTCATACACCAGGAAAGTCATACACCAGGAGAGCCACACCCCAGGAGAGTCATACACCAGGAGAGCCACACCCCAGGGAGTCATACACCAGGAGAGTCATACACCAGGAGAGCCACACCAGGAGAGTCATACACAAAGAGAGCCACACCCCAGGAGAGTCATACACCAGGAGAGCCACACCTCAGGAGAGTCATACACCAGGAGAGCCACACACCAGGAGAGCCACACACCAGGAGAGTCATACACAAAGAGAGCCACACCCCAGGAGAGTCATACACCAGGAGAGCCACACACCAGGAGAGCCACACCTCAGGAGAGCCATACACCAAAGGAGAGCCACACACCAGGAGAGTCATACACAAAGAGAGCCACACCCCAGGAAAGTCATACACCAGGAGAGCCACACCTCAGGAAAGCCACACACCAGGAGAGTCATACACAAAGAGAGCCACACCCCAGGAGAGTCATACACCAGGAGAGCCACACCCCAGGAGTCATACACCAGGAAAGTCATACACCAGGAGAGCCACACCCCAGGAGAGTCATACACCAGGAGAGCCACACCCCAGGAGTCATACACCAGGAGAGTCATACACCAGGAGAGCCACACCTCAGGAGAGTCATACACCAGGAGAGCCACACACCAGGAGAGCCACACACCAGGAGAGTCATACACAAAGAGAGCCACACCCCAGGAGAGTCATACACCAGGAGAGCCACACCCCAGGAGAGCCACACACCAGGAGAGTCATACACAAAGAGAGCCACACCCAGGAGAGTCATACACCACCAGGAGAGCCACACCCAGGAGTCATACACCAGGAGAGTCATACACCCCAGGAACCACACCCCAGGAGAGCCACACACACACTCACTCACTCATACACCAGGACAGTCATACACCAGGAGAGCCACACACAATGTGTGTGTGCGTGTGTGTGTGTGTGTATATATATATATTTATATATATATATATATATATATATATATATATATATATATATATATATATATATATATATATATATATATATATATGTATGTATATATATATATATATATATATATATATATATATATATATATTTTATATATATATATATATATATATTGTCTGAATTTTATTGAAATAAGTAAAAGTTCTTTTTGATATTTCTAATGATGCTTGAGAGGAAACACCATTTTCATGAGTTTAATATTTATTACCACAAAAATCTGGACAAAAACAAGCACAGCCCCAGATAAACGTGGACCATGTCGTATCGAGACAGTTTGACAGTTTGACAGAGACGTCTCCTGCTCCTCACGAGCCTCTTGATGTTCTTCTGAGCTGCTCCTCTCTTCAAGTGTGACTCACAGTGTCACGAGGAGGTGGGACCATCTCTGCTCCAGCTGGTCCCAGACCTGCTCTGTGGGGGTCAGGTCACATGGTCTTGTGCCCAAACGATCAGGGCGGGGTCTTGGTGTCAGTGGCGTCACCTGCAGCGTCTGTGATTCGAGCCAAAGCGGTGGAGTCGGTTGGTGGTTTGTGTGGAAACCCGAGTGTCCCTCACATCTGGTAAACGGCCTGTGGCTGTGGGGCAGGTGCATAACGACGTCTGAGGGCACAGGTCCTGAGGTCCTGGTCATCGTCTGTCACTCGTGAGGCTCCTGGGTCTTTCTCAAACTCTGTAGTTCTGTGTCTTGATGCTGCTGACGACACTTTGAGACACACCACGTTCAAGAGGAACATCTGACTGCCTCCACCAACCCGAAGGTGCTGTGTCCAGGGGGCGCTGCTCGTCCGTTAAGTGACTCGTGTGTTCGTGGCTGTTTGAATGATGAACTTGGAATGACTTACTGACAATACCAGCTTTTTATACCCACAGAATGTTCAAACTGATGCCACATTGAAAAGGGTCTTTTTTCTTTGGCCCCGTACGGCTCAGTGACACAGTGAGACCATTATGTGGAAAACACAAAATGAGATGTGTCCATCACCACAAAACAACTGCCTCCTTCTCCCAAAAACCTCTGAAGTGAAACAAACTCATGTGTGACACGCACGAGTCTCTCACTATGTCCCTGACTTATTGTGAGTAGTGTGTATGATTATATATTTAAAATATAAAATACACAGAATAAAAACATATATATATGGAGACACTATAGACTGTACAAATATACAGATATTCTATAGACTGTAGAGATGCACCAGAGCCACAGTGGGGCTTGTGTGAGTCAGTTTAACGAAACATCAAATTAACTCTTTGTCTTTGTCGTTTGTCTTTGTGTCTCACTGAGCTGCAGTAAATGAGTCTTTTTATGTAGAGTCAATGGTGCAGAAACAGAACAAGCTTCATCAGACACTTTGTGCTTCAAAATGGAGCCGCGCTGGAATCGTCTGAACATGTCTGCCACCGACGCCAAAGAAACTGCCAGTGGAGACATTTTCCTCACGGTTCCCTCTTTGAAATATTATTATGTGAGGGAATATCGTGACAGTAAAGCTCTCAAGTTACGCTGATTCACCCATTTCTCACACGACCAAAGACAGCGCCGCTTCGTTCAGCGCCGCTTCGTTCGGCGCCGCTTTGTTCGGCGCCGCTTCGTTCGGCGCCGCTTCGTTCAGCGCCGCTTCGTTCGGCGCCGCTTCGTTCAGTGCCTCTGATTTCGTTGTTCTCATGAGTCACATCTATCGTCCCAAAGGCAAACGGAGCCGAATCCACTTAAAGAATCATCACTAATGCATAAGTCTCTTATTAGCGCCGCCATTGTGTCGCTAACGTGGAACGAGGAACAAGGAAAACACCGAGCTCTTCAACGTGAACCGACAACAACAAATATAATATCAATATTTAAAGACCCGAGATCTATGGAGTCACTTAAGAGAGGCGCTCTGTGAGTTAAACACGAGGAAAGTGAGACATTATTTTAAAAAGACGAAGTTCTTTAGTGAAAAAATAAGACAAAAGTTACAAAATATGGTGAATAAAACAGTATGAAGTCCAAACAGTATCAATGCATATTATAAATGCAGATGTGCGTTTGTCACAGTGAAGCTGCCAAACATCAGAACAGACTCATCCAAACTGGCTCTAGTTCATAAAAATATTAAAAAACTATATATTCAACAGAAAGCATCTGTAGGCTAACCCGACTACGTTTACTTTAAACGACATTTATGAGAAACAATAAACACCTATTGTTCTTCAAAAGTCAAAAGTAAAAACAACAAGGCCAGACTAGAAGAAACTCTAAGACAAAAGAAGAAGAGAGAAAACAAGAGAAAACAAGAGAAAACGAGAGAAAACGAGAGAAAACAAGAGAAAACAAGAGAAAACAAGAGAAAACAAGAAAACACAAGAGGAAAAAAACACAAGAGGAAGAAGAGAAAACAGAAGAAGAGAAAACAGAAGAAGAAGAGAAAACAGAAGAAGAAGAGAAAACAGAAGAAGAGAAAACAGAAGAAGAGAAAACAGAAGAGGCCTGTGTAATCCCTCAGTCGTCCAGGTCTGATCCATAATAAAAGTCAAATCTGTCAACAGACAAAAAGTTGTAAGAGTGAAGATACTTTGCTGCTCGTCCAGGCTGAAGTGTCACTGTGGGGTCGATGGCGAACGGCGAACGCTGACGCCATCCCGCGGTCTCTCTCGTCTTCCTCCTGTCGTCCCTCAGTATCCTGCAGTCGCTCCCATCTTCCTTCTGTCTGAAAAGGCGGAGATGCAGCCGCTCTCTCTCTCCACAGCGTTCACCACGTTCAAATAGTACGACCAGTTTCCGACTCTGTGTCCGAGCGCTCGCAGGCCTTTGACAACAGACTAAACACAGAGAAGGGAATGAGCCAGAGGTTTCACCCGAGTGACGTAATCAGGTGTAATCAGGGATAATCAGGTACAATCAGGTGTATGTGCGGATTTGTTTCCATCCATTTTCTTCTGCTTTATTCGGGGCCGGGTTGCAGAGGCAGCAGTTTCAGCAGGAGGCCCAGACTTCCCCCTCCACAGACACCTCCTCCAGCTCTTCTGGGAGGACCCCGAGGCGATCCCAGGCCAGCCCAGAGACATAGTCCCTCCAGCGTGTCCTGGGTCGTCCCCGGGGCCTCCTCCCAGTGGGACATGCCCAGAACACCTCCCTAGGGAGGCGTCCAGGAGGCATCCTGAGCAGATGCCCGAGCCTCAGCTGCTCCTCTGGACGTGGAGGAGCAGCGGCTCTACTCCGAGCTCCTCCAGTGTGACTGACTCTCCTCACCCTGTCTCGAATGGAGCGCCCAGCCACCATGCGGAAGAAACTCATTTCAGCCGCTTGTATCTGCGATCTTGTCCTATCAGTCATTACGCAAAGCTCATGACCACAGGTGAGAGTAGGAATGTAGACTGACCAATAAATTGAGAGCTTTGCCTTTTGACTCAGCTCTGTCTTTACCGCAACAGACTGCATCACTGCAAGCTGCACAGATTCACGCTCCATCCTTCCCTCACTCGTGAACAAGACCCTGAGATACTTCGACTCCTCCACTTGAGGCAGAGACTCTCCACCCACCCACAGGGGGCGCCACCTTTTTCCGGTCGAGAACCACGGCCTCAGATTTGGAGGAGCTGATTCTCATCTCAGCCGCTTCACTCTCGGCTGCAAACCGCCCCAGTGCTGCAGGTCCAGGCTCGAAAAAGCATCAGGACAACATCATCTGCAAACAGCAGAGATGATCCTGTGGTCCCCAAGCTGGACCCTCTCTGACCCCTGACTGCACCTTGAAATTCTGTCCATAAATATAATGAACGGAACCGGTGACAAAGAGCCGCCCTGGTCCAACATGCACCAGGAACAAGTCTGACTCACTGAAGAGAACACAGCTCCTGCTCCGGTCGTACAGGGACTGGACAGCCCTTAGCAAAGTACTCCTGGAGCATCCCCCGAAGGACACCATGAGGGACACGGTCAAATGCCTTCTCCAGATCCACAAAACACATGTGGACTGTGGCAAACTCCCATGAGCCTCGAGGACCTGATGGAGAGTATAGAGCTGGTCCAGTGTTCTGAGACTGGGACAAAAACCACACTGCTCCTCCTGAATCCGAGGTTTTGGTCTGAGGATTTGCTTCATGTAAATATAAGAAACTTGTAGAGGTGGATAGTTTTTTTAAATATTGAGGAGGAATCGTTTCTACTTAAAAAATCTCAAAATGTTGGAAAAAGAGAATAACAAATAAAAACCGGTGCAAACTGATGTTGTAATCCATCAAACAAATGTATTGTGCCATTTTGTTTTTCTGTCTGACACATTTAAGATCATTTCAGTTGGATTGTAAAAGTATGTTCTGATTGTAGTTCTAAGTCAGAGTTTCCCCTCATTATCTGCATCATTCACCTCGTCAAACCCAGGCTCGAAGTTCACGTTGTTCTTTGAATCCACAAAGATGATGGGAGCGGCGATGGCATCCTTCAGACTCATCTTCAGCCACAGGTGGTTCATTACAGCCTGTGGAACGACAGAGTGAATGAACAGAAGCACAAAGACACGTCCAGGAACCAGACCAGGACTCACCAAGGCCACGGCAGAGGTGATCAGACTTCCTCCTGATCCTCCGATCACAAGCAGCCGTCCAGACGTGGCCTCCAGGACGACGGGAGTCATGGAAGACGGCGGCTGTTCACCTGCACCAACGGAACCATTAGAACTCATTATAAAGGTGCACTGTGGAACTTCTCTCAAGGGCAGTCTGCCTCACAGTTGTCTCCATGGAAATGTTATTGCTTTGACATGTTCCAGACTATGGCTTTAAACTCATTTATCTTGCAGTTATTGAAATACAGGTGTTTCATTGGCTAAAAATATCTTGAAAAACATGCCTTCTCACTGTGAGTGCCGCCTCTCCACAGATCTGACCTGTAGCTTGGTCGGGTCACCTGCTTGTCTCCATGGAGATAGATAAGCTTAATGCCATACTGTGGAGCATTTACCTGGCTGCACTGCGTCGGCTCTGCCACAGAAATCCGCCAGTTCATTGTTGAGGATGATCCCAGTCTGTGGAGAATAAACAGCTCCCCCAAACCTAAGGCCAAAGAGACAGAGGTCAGAGGTCAAGACAGGGGTCAGTGCGGTCTCCTAGGGGTCAGTGCGGTCTCCAGGGGTCAGTGCGGTCTCCAGGGGTCAGTGCAGTCTCCAGGGGTCAGTGCAGTCTCCAGGGTCAGTGCGGTCTCCTGGGGTCAGTGCGGTCTCCAGGGGTCAGTGCGGGTCTCATGGGGTCAGTGTGGGCTCCAGGGGTCAGTGCGGTCTCCTGGGGTCAGTGCGGTCTCCAGGGGTCAGTGCGGTCTCTCATGGGGTCAGTGCGGTCTCCAGGGGGTCAGTGCGGTCTCCTGGGGTCAGTGTGGGTCTCCTGGGGTCAGTGCGGTCTCCAGGGGTCAGTGCGGTCTCCTGGGGTCAGTGCGGTCTCCAGGGGTCAGTGCGGTCTCCTGGGGTCAGTGCGGTCTCATGGGGTCAGTGCGGTCTCCAGGGGTCAGTGCGGTCTCCTGGGGTCAGTGCGGTCTCCAGGGGTCAGTGCGGTCTCCTGGGGTCAGTGCGGTCTCCAGGGGTCAGTGCGGTCTCCAGGGGTCAGTGTGGTCTCAGGGCTCAGTGCGGTCTCAGGGGTGCGTGCGGTCTCATGGGGTCAGTGCGGTCTCCAGGGGTCAGTGCGGTCTCCACAGAGATGGGGGTGAGTCCGAGCTCTGGGGGCTTGTGGGTAAAAACAGAGCGTTGTCTTACAGCTGGTTGATGGTGCTGGTGGCGGACACGGCCAGACCGTCCTCGTCCAGCACAGAGACGTGGGTGGTTCCAAAGTGGTCCAGAGGGAGGGTGACGCTGGAGTAGACGGAGCTGTCGTGAGTCTGGTTTGAGATGAGAGCTCTGATGTGAGCGATGAACGAGGGGTCAGTCAGGTGAGCTGCGCTCTGCAACACACGTCACATGACACACGTCACATGACACACGTCACATGACACACACGTCCACATGACACACACGTCACTGGACACACGTCACACGACACGTCACATGACACACGTCACATGACACACACGTCACATGACACACACATCACATGATACACGTCACATGACACACACGTCACATGACACACGTCACATGACACACACGTCACATGACACACGTCACATGACACACGTCACATGACACACACGTCACATGACACACACGTCACATGACACACGTCACATGACACGACACGTCACATGACACACGTCACATGACACACACGTCACATGACACACACACACATCACATGATACACGTCACATGACACACACGTCACATGACACACACGTCACATGATACACACGTCACATGACACACACGTCACATGACACACACGTCACATGACACACACACGTCACATGACACACGTCACATGACACACACGTCACATAACACTCACGTCACATGACACACACGTCACATGACACACACGTCACATGACACACACGTCACATGACACACGTCACATGACACACACGTCACATGACACACACGTCACATGACACACACGTCACATGACACACACGTCACATGATACACATGTCACATGACACACACGTCACATGACACACACGTCACATGACACACGTCACATGACACACACACGTCACATGACACACGTCACATGACACACACGTCACATGACACACACGTCACATGACACACGTCACATGACACACACGTCACATGACACACGTCACATGACACACACGTCACATGACACACACGTCACATGACACACACGTCACATGACACACACGTCACATGACACACACGTCACATGACACACACGTCACATGACACACACGTCACATGACACACACGTCACATGACACACGTCACATGACACACACGTCACATAACACTCACGTCACATGACACACACGTCACATGACACACACGTCACATGACACACACGTCACATGACACACACGTCACATGACACACACACGTCACACGACACACGTCACATGACACACACGTCACATGATACATGTCACATAACACACATGTCACATGACACACATGTCACTTGACACACACATCATACATGTCACATGACACATGTCACAAAACTTAGAACCACAAATATCAAGAACATGGTTAAATTAAATTCAAAGACGTGTGACTGAATAGTTCTCATGGAGCGTTTACTCGTTCTCCCATCATGCACCTCTGGACTTCTACCTTCTCCTTGTTGAACTGTGGGTCACAGATGTTCCTCTTCTGTCCGTTGGCAAATTTAACAGCTTCTACATAACGATGGTACATCTGAACCTTTTGGTCTTTATCCAGAGACTTGGGGCTCAGAGCGAAATCTGAAAGACACAAAGAAAGAGTCAAAGTCCAGACCAGAGACGGTAGAAAGAATATGTAGATATAGAGTCTATGTATATAAATACAGTCTCGGGTCATATGACAGTATACAGTCTATATATATATATATATATATATATATATATATATATATATATGTACATATACACACATATTTAAACATATACACCGTCTCGATGGTCTATATTGTGACTTTTACAGTTGTTTTCATTATTGATGAGAAAACTGTCTGGTGCTTTGGACTCGAGGGAAATTAAAAGCGAGTGAGCAAACCTCTCATGATCTGGAGAATAAAGGCGAGCAGAGCGCCCCCAGCAGGAGGTGGAGGTATGTGCAGGACCACAGTATCGTCCAGATGAACCGGGGAGAGCGTCGTCCACTCGGACGCTGAACCTTTCAAGTCCTCCAGGGTCAGAGTTCCACCTACGACGACACGTCTGAGCTGTGTGAACGTCATTTCATTTTGGCCAAACATGTTTGTATTTCGTTCTTCATCACGAGCGTTTAGCACCGAGGCCATCTGAGTTTGAACTTTTTTTAGCTTATATGTGTGTAATGTGTGACACACATTACACACATATAAACCACAGGTTTTAAAGTCAGTAGAAAAAACCCGTCGCCTGGATGTCTATATAAACGTCCATGTCGTCCATCTCCAGGGTGTCTAACCGACCTGTCGCGCCTGGACAACACTTCGATAAGAGCAGTCCCCCCTCGCCATTTAAAACGCCGCCGCCCCCATCTTCCCAACCGTTTCCATGGTTTCAGCGAGTTTAGGGTTTTTAAGAGTATCTCCTTTTCTTAAAACGGGCCTGTCGTCCCTGGACGTCTTCGATAAGAGCACGTCTGTTGCCGCCAAAATGTCACTGCCCGCCCCATCACCCAACCGTTTCCATGGTTTCAGTTTAGGGTTTTTAAGAGTATCAATCTTAAGACTGTCCTGTTTCTGTTGCACAAAATGTCACTGCAAAGACCACAAGAAAACAATTGAAGTCACGAAAGTGGCCTGAACTTTTTGGCCTGAAATAAACTCGTGATGTTCATAAAATGTCACTGTTCTCTGGAAGTGACGTCACAAAAATACAACACTTAAAGTTTGGCAGTAAATAATAAGTCTTATTTCAAAGCCTCATAAAGTGAATGTTTGTGTGAGTGACTCTTTACCACAGAGAGGTACTCTCCACTCTGTGTCGGACCAGGGGTAAACTGAGGAAGTGTGCCAGGTACTCGGGCAGGGGGATGCCCTCTCGGGCCAGTTTCACCGTGGGCTCAAACAGTTTGTGCCAGGGCAATGTCCCATAGTGTCTGTGGAGCACCTCATAACCCTCGAGCTCTCCAGGCACACCGATCCACTGACTGCCTGAAAGAGAGGAGTACAACAGCTCAGAGGCAGGCAGAAGTGTCCCAGAGGCATGTGTAAGTGTCCAGAGGCATGTGTAAGTGTCTGAGAGGCATGTGTAAGTGTCCAGAGGCATGTGTAAGTGTCCAGAGTCATGTGTAAGTGTCCCAGAGGCATGTGTAAGTGTCCAGAGTCATGTGTAAGTGTCCAGAGGCAGGCAGAAGTGTCCCAGAGGCATGTGTAAGTGTCCAGAGGCATGTGTAAGTGTCCCAGAGGCATGTGTAGGTGTCCAGAGGCATGTGTAAGTGTCTAGAGGCATGTGTAAGTGTCCAGAGGCATGTGTAAGTGTCCAGAGGCATGTGTAAGTGTCTAGAGGCATGTGTAAGTGTCCAGAGGCGTGTGTAAGTCCAGAGGCATGTGTAGGTGTCCTGAGTCGCACGTGTAAGTGTCCAGAGGCAGGCAAAAGTGTCCCAGAGGCATGTGTAAGTGTCCAGAGGCATGTGTAAGTGTCCAGAGGCATGTGTAAGTGTCCAGAGGCATGTGTAAGTGTCCAGAGGCATGTGTAAGTGTCCTGAGTCGCATGTGTAAGTGTCCAGAGGCAGGCAGAAGTGTCCCAGAGGCATGTGTAAGTGTCCAGAGGCATGTGTAAGTGTCCAGAGGCATGTGTAAGTGTCCAGAGGCAGGCAGAAGTGTCCCAGAGGCATGTGTAAGTGTCCAGAGGCATGTGTAAGTGTCCAGAGGCGTGTGTAAGTGTCCAGAGGCATGTGTAAGTGTCCAGAGGCATGTGTAGGTGTCCAGAGTCATGTGTAAGTGTCCAGAGGCATGTGTAGGTGTCCAGAGGCATGTGTAAGTGTCCAGAGGCATGTGTAGGTGTCCAGAGTCATGTGTAAGTGTCCCAGAGGCATGTGTAAGTGTCCAGAGTCATGTGTAAGTGTCCTGAGTCGCATGTGTAAGTGTCCAGGAGGCAGGCAGAAGTGTCCCAGAGGCATGTGTAAGTGTCCAGAGGCATGTGTAAGTGTCCCAGAGGCATGTGTAAGTGTCTAGAGGCATGTGTAAGTGTCCAGAGGCGTGTGTAAGTGTCCAGAGGCATGTGTAAGTGTCCAGAGGCATGTGTAAGTGTCCCAGAGGCATGTGTAAGTGTCCAGAGGCATGTGTAAGTGTCCAGAGGCATGTGTAAGTGTCCTGAGTCGCATGTGTAAGTGTCCAGAGGCAGGCAGAAGTGTCCCAGAGGCATGTGTAAGTGTCCAGAGGCATGTGTAAGTGTCCAGAGGCATGTGTAAGTGTCCAGAGGCATGTGTAAGTGTCCAGAGGCATGTGTAAGTGTCCTGAGGTCGCATGTGTAAGTGTCCAGGCAGGCAGAAGTGTCCCAGAGGCATGTGTAAGTGTCCAGAGGCATGTGTAAGTGTCCAGAGGCATGTGTAAGTGTCCAGAGGCAGGCAGAAGTGTCCCAGAGGCATGTGTAAGTGTCCAGAGGCATGTGTAAGTGTCCAGAGGCGTGTGTAAGTGTCCAGAGGCATGTGTAAGTGTCCAGAGGCATGTGTAGGTCCAGAGTCATGTGTAAGTGTCCAGAGGCATGTGTAGGTGTCCAGAGGCATGTGTAAGTGTCCAGAGGCATGTGTAGGTGTCCAGAGTCATGTGTAAGTGTCCCAGAGGCATGTGTAAGTGTCCAGAGTCATGTGTAAGTGTCCTGAGTCGCATGTGTAAGTGTCCAGAGGCAGGCAGAAGTGTCCCAGAGGCATGTGTAAGTGTCCAGAGGCATGTGAGTGTCCCCAGAGGCATGTGTAAGTGTCTAGAGGCATGTGTAAGTGTCCAGAGGCATGTGTAAGTGTCCCAGCATGTGGCAGTGTCCAGAGGCATGTGTAAGTGTCCCAGAGGCATGTGTAAGTGTCCAGAGGCATGTGTAAGTGTCCAGAGGCATGTGTAAGTGTCCTGAGTCGCATGTGTAAGTGTCCAGAGGCATGCAGAAGTGTCCCAGAGGCATGTGTAAGTGTCCAGAGGCATGTGTAAGTGTCCAGAGGCATGTGTAAGTGTCCAGAGGCATGTGTAAGTGTCCAGAGGCATGTGTAAGTGTCCAGAGAGTCGCATGTGTAAGTGTCCTAGAGGCATGTGTAAGTGTCCAGAGGCAGGTGTAAGTGTCCCAGAGGCATGTGTAAGTGTCCAGAGGCATGTGTAAGTGTCCCAGAGGCATGTGTAGGTGTCCAGAGGCATGTGTAAGTGTCTAGAGGCATGTGTAAGTGTCCAGAGGCGTGTGTAAGTGTCCAGAGGCATGTGTAGGTGTCCAGAGGCATGTGTAAGTGTCTAGAGGCATGTGTAAGTGTCCCAGAGGCATGTGTAAGTGTCCAGAGGCATGTGTAAGTGTCCAGAGGCATGTGTAAGTGTCCAGAGGCATGTGTAAGTGTCCAGAGGCATGTGTAGAAGTGTCCCAGAGGCATGTGTAGGTGTCCAGAGGCATGTGTAAGTGTCCAGAGAGCATGTGTAAGTGTCCAGAGGCATGTGTAAGTGTCCAGAGGCATGTGTAAGTGTCCAGAGGCATGTGTAAGTGTCCAGTGCATATGTAAGTGTCCAGAGGCATGTGTAAGTGTCTCAGAGGCATGTGTAAGTGTCCAGAGGTCATGTGTAAGTGCCCAGAGGCATGTGTAAGTGTCCAGAGGCATGTGTAAGTGTCCAGAGGCATGTGTAAGTGTCCAGAGGCATGTGTAAGTGTCCCAGAGGCATGTGTGTAAGTGTCCCAGAGGCATGTGTAGTGTCCAGAGGCATGTGTAAGTGTCCCAGAGGCATGTGTAAGTGTCCAGAGGCATGTGTAAGTGTCCAGAGGCATGTGTAAGTGTCAGAGGAGGCAGAAGTGTAAGTGTAGTCCAGAGGCATGTGTAAGTGTCCAGAGGCATGTGTAAGTGTCCAGAGCATGTGTAAGTAAGTGTCCAGAGGCATGTGTAAGTGTCCAGAGGCATGTGTAAGTGTCCCAGAGGCATGTGTAAGTGTCCCAGAGGCATGTGTAAGTGTCCAGAGGCATGTGTAAGTGTCCCAGAGGCATGTGTAAGTGTCCAGAGGCATGTGTAAGTGTCCAGAGGCATGTGTAAGTGTCCCAGAGGCATGTGTAAGTGTCCAGAGCATGTGTGCATAAGTGTAAGGCAGAAGTGTCCAGAGAGGCGTGTGTAAGTGTCCAGAGGCATGTGTAAGTGTCCCAGAGGCATGGTAAGTGTCCCAGAGGCATGTGTTAAGTGTCCAGAGGCAGTGCAGAAGTGTCCCAGAGGCATGTGTAAGTGTCCAGAGGCATGTGTAAGTGTCCAGAGGCATGTGTAGTGTCCAGAGGCATGTGTAAGTCAGAGGCAGTGTGTCCAGAGGCATGTGTAAGTGTCCAGAGGCATGTGTAAGTGTCCAGAGGCATGTGTAAGTGTCCAGAGGCATGCAGAAGTGTCCCAGAGGCATGCATGTGTAAGTGTCCAGAGGCATGTGTAAGTGTCCAGAGGCATGTGTAAGTGTCCAGAGCATGTGTAAGTGCAGGCAGTGTAAGTGTCCAGAGGCATGTGTAAGTGTCCAGAGGCATGTGTAAGTGTCCAGAGGCATGTGTAAGTGTCCAGAGGCATGTGTAAGTGTCCCAGAGGCATGTGTAAGTGTCCAGAGGCATGTGTAAGTGTCCCAGAGGCATGTGTGTGTGTAAGTGTCCAGAGGCATGTGTAAGTGTCCAGAGGCATGTGTAAGTGTCCAGAGGCATGTTGTAGTGTGTCCAGAGGCATGTGTAAGTGTGCATGTGTAAGTGTCCCAGAGGCATGTGTAAGTGTCCCAGAGGTAATGTCCAAGGCATGTGTAAGTGTCCAGAGGCATGTGTAAGTGTCCAGAGGCATGTGTATGTGTCCAGAGGGCATGTGTAAGTGTCCAGAGGCATGTGTAAGTGTCCAGAGGCATGTGTAAGTGTCCAGAGGCATGTGTAAGTGTCCAGAGGCATGTGTAAGTGTCCAGAGGCATGTGTAAGTGTCCAGAGGCATGTGTAAGTGTCCAGAGGCATGTGTAAGTGTCCAGAGGCATGTGTAAGTGTCCCAGAGGCATGTGTAAGTGTCCAGAGGCATGTGTAAGTGTCCAGAGGCATGTGTAAGTGTCCAGAGGCATGTGCAGTGTCCAGAGGCATGTGTAAGTGTCCAGAGGCATGTGTAAGTGTCCAGAGGCATGTGTAAGTGTCCAGAGGCATGTGTAAGTGTCCAGAGGCATGTGTAAGTGTCCAGAGGCATGTGTAAGTGTCCAGAGGCATGTGTAAGTGTCCAGAGGCATGTGTAAGTGTCCAGAGGCATGTGTAAGTGTCCAGAGGAGTGTGTAAGTGTCCAGAGGCATGTGTAAGTGTCCAGAGGCATGTGTAAGTGTCCAGAGGCATGTGTAAGTGTCCAGAGGGCATGTGTAAGTGTCCAGAGGCATGTGTAAGTGTCCAGAGGCATGTGTAAGTGTCCAGAGGCATGTGTAAGTGTCCAGAGGCATGTGTAAGTGTCGCATGTGTAGTGTCCAGAGGCATGTGTAAGTGTCCAGAGGCATGTGTAAGTGTCCATGTGTAAGAGCATCCAGAGGCATGTGTAAGTGTCCAGAGGCATGTGTAAGTGTCCAGAGGCATGTGTAAGTGTCCAGAGGCATGTGTAAGTGTCCAGAGGCATGTGTAAGTGTCCAGAGGCATGTGTAAGTGTCCAGAGGCATGTGTAAGTGTAAGGCATGTGTAGTGTCCAGAGGCATGTGTAAGTGTCCAGAGGCATGTGTAAGTGTCCAGAGGCAGGTGTAAGTGTCCCAGAGGCATGTGTAAGTGTCCAGAGGCATGTGTAAGTGTCCAGAGAGGCATGGTAAGTGTCCAGAGGCATGTGTAAGTGTCCAGAGGCATGTGTAAGTGTCCCAGAGGCATGTGTAAGTGTCCAGAGGCATGTGTAAGTGTCCAGAGGCTGTGTAAGTGTCCAGAGGCATGTGTAAGTGTCCAGAGGCATGTGTGTAAGTGTCCCAGAGGCATGTGTAAGTGTCCAGAGGCATGTGTAAGTGTCCAGAGGCATGTGTGTATGTGTAAGTGTCCAGAGGCGTGTGTAAGTTTCCAGAGGCATGTGTAAGTGTGTAAGGTGTGTGTAAGGCATGAGGTAAGTGTCCAGAGGCATGTGTAAGTGTCCAGAGGCATGTGTAAGTGTTTACCTGAAGACAAGCTGAACGTTTTGGGACAATCCTCCAGCAGGTTTCTTTTATACGACTGAGGGACAGT
The DNA here is from genome assembly GCA_019594935.1 of Periophthalmus modestus. NCBI lineage: Eukaryota > Metazoa > Chordata > Actinopteri > Gobiiformes > Gobiidae > Periophthalmus > Periophthalmus modestus. The sequence continues at coordinate 44,464,170 of JAIEZT010000054.1, forward strand.
CTCTCGGAAGTTGTACACTTTGACTTTGCCTGACAAAAAGATAAAACAGAGAGAACATTTTAGATTTTGTATTATTTCTAATCATTACAGTCATTACATTAATGTCAGGGATATTACCTATATATATATCATCTATATATATGCTGGAATTTCCCCACTGTGGGACTAATAAAGACATATCTTATCTCATATTATCTTATATTTATTCTACTTTTGCACACGGTTCCTGGAGCAAACACATGGCTCTGAGGCTGTAGAATTTTGCTCATTCTAGGTCAAAGTTTCGACTGAAGAGCATCGCTCTATATATCATCACATTTCATATACGATTTATGATCAGTGATTGTTGTTATTTATGCCAGGGCCTGTAGGTTTCTGTTTTACCGACATTCAGGTGAACAGTGGGGAAGAAGTAGACTAGACAGTATAAGCTAATATTATTTGACTGTGTACGCCTCAGACTGTATAGAGAAGTATGAATATACAGAGTACTGCAGACTGACCCGACGTGTCTCTGACGGTCACTATAGAGCCTCCTCCGATCCCCATACTCTGAGGGTTCACCACAGACGTGCAGAGAAGAGCTGCAATGGCGCCATCTACTGCCGATCCGCCCTGCTGCAGTATGTTCCTAGAAAAAACACATTTTGCAGTTTGTTTGCATGTTTGAGTCCAGATGTTTAAACAGGTGAGGAGTGTGTCCTGACTGGATTTACACGAGGGCTTCTAAAGTAAACCTCTGTCTGACTTTGGACAAACACTTTTACTCACTGAATGAAGTGTCACTTGGCAAAGACAGTTCACTCTCTAAACAACTCCAGCCTGTGGTGAGTGAATGTGAGCGCAGGGTGGAGGGTGCAGGGTGCAGGGGGCAGGGTGGCAGGGGAGGGTGCAGGGGGCAGGGTGGAGGGTGGAGGGTGGAGGGTGCAGGGTGCAGGGTGGAGGGTGGAGGGTGCAGGGGTGGAGGGTGCAGGGTGGAGGGTGGGAGCAGGGTGGTGCAGGGTGGAGGGTGCAGGGTGGAGGGTGGTGGGGTGGAGGGTGGAGGGTGCAGGGTGCAGGGTGGAGGGGTGGAGGGTGGAGGGTGGAGGGTGGAGGGTGCAGGGTGGAGGGTGGAGGGTGGAGGGTGGAGGGTGGAGGGTGGAGGGTGGAGGGTGGAGGGTGGAGGGTGCAGGGGGTGGAGGGTGGAGGGTGGAGGGTGGAGGGTGGAGGGTGGAGGGTGGAGGGTGCAGGGTGGAGGGTGGAGGGTGGAGGGTGGAGGGTGCAGGGTGGAGGGTGGAGGGTGGCAGGGTGCAGGGTGCAGGGTGGAGGGGGTGTGCAGGGTGGAGGGTGGAGGGTGCAGGGTGGAGGGTGCAGGGTGGAGGGTGCAGGTGGAGGGTGGAGGGTGCAGGGTGGAGGGTGGAGGGTGGAGGGTGCAGGGTGGAGGGTGCAGGGTGGAGGGTGGAGGGTGTGGAGGGTGCAGGGTGGAGGGTGCAGGGTGGAGGGTGGAGGGTGCAGGGTGGAGGGTGGCAGGGTGCAGGGTGGAGGGTGCAGGGTGGAGGGTGGAGGGTGGAGGGTGGAGGGTGCAGGGTGCAGGGTGGAGGGTGCAGGGTGGAGGGTGGAAGGGTGGAGGGTGGAGGGTGGAGGGTGGAGTTTACAGACTCGTCACTGTAGGAGTGACGAGGTTTGTGCAGATAAACCTCAGATTTAAAGTTCGTCTTTATTCACGTGGTTCTGGTGAGAGACTCGTGCAGCCGCAGCCGCCCCGGGGCAGACTGACGGGGATGTGGCCTGGACCAGGGCGATACCGAGATCAACATAATGTCACTGTGTGGAACATTATCGTTAGAATTATAATAACATCTCCATGTCGACCAGCGCGAGGAGGATCATTCACCAGAAAAGTTACACAGTAAAACTTTAACGTCCTGTGGTTAATTATTTATTTATTTATGGCCCAAAAAATCCCCAGTTTGTGCAGGGCTGAAAAATCTGACTGGACTGAAAATGACCCGGGAAAAGAACCCAGAGGATTTTTGGCACAGACACAGAAACTGTCCTGAAAAAAAAAAAAAGTCAGACGAGCTTCTTTGAAACAAGACGAAGAAACTTACACATTTTACACATTTTACACATTTTACACATTTTACACATTTTACACATTTTACACATTTTACACATTTACACAGAATCACACACAGACCAGAGGATCAAAGGATCTGTGAAAGTGTTCAAGGCTCCGCCCACGTGATCAGAGGAGCATCTGAGTCAATATGTGAGTCAGAGAGTCAGAGTCAGCGAGTCAGAGAGTCAGAGAGTCAGAGTCAGAGAGTCAGAGAGTCAGAGAGTCAGAGTCAGAGAGTCAGAGAGTCAGAGTCAGAGAGTCAGAGAGTCAGAGTCAGAGAGTCAGAGTCAGAGAGTCAGAGAGTCAGAGAGTCAGAGTCAGAGAGTCAGAGAGTCAGAGAACCAGAGAGTCAGAGAGTCAGAGAGTCAGAGAATCACAGAGTCAGAGAGTCAGAGTCAGTCAGAGTCAGAGAGTCAGAGAGTCAGAGTCAGAGAGTCAGAGAGTCAGAGAGTCAGAGAGTCAGAGAATCAGAGAGTCAGAGAGTCAGAGAGTCAGAGAATCAGAGAGTCAGAGAGTCAGAGTCAGAGAGTCAGAGAGTCAGAGTCAGAGAGTCAGAGAGTCAGAGAGTCAGAGTCAGAGAGTCAGAGTCAGAGAGTCAGAGAGTCAGAGAGTCAGAGAGTCAGAGAGTCAGAGAGTCAGAGAGTCAGAGTCAGAGAGTCAGAGAGTCAGAGAGTCAGAGAGTCAGAGAGTCAGAGAGTCAGAGAGTCAGAGAGTCAGAGTCAGAGAGTCAGAGAGTCAGAGAGTCAGAGAGTCAGAGAGTCAGAGAGTCAGAGAGTCAGAGAGTCAGAGAGTCAGAGTCAGAGAGTCAGTCAGAGTCAGAGAGTCAGTCAGAGAGTCAGAGAGTCAGAGAGTCAGAGAATCAGAGAGTCAGAGAGTCAGAGAGTCAGAGAGAGAGTCAGAGAGTCAGAGAGTCAGAGAGTCATCAGAGAGTCAGAGAGTCAGAGAGTCAGAGTCAGAGAGTCAGAGAGTCAGAGAGTCAGAGTCAGAGAGTCAGAGTCAGAGAGTCAGAGAGTCAGAGAGTCAGAGTCAGAGTCAGAGTCAGAGAGTCAGAGAGTCAGAGAGTCAGAGAGTCAGAGAGTCAGAGTCAGAGAGTCAGAGAGTCAGAGAGTCAGAGAGTCAGAGAGTCAGAGAGTCAGAGAGTCAGAGAGTCAGAGAGTCAGAGAGTCAGAGAGTCAGAGAGTCAGAGAGTCAGAGAGTCAGAGAGTCAGAGAGTCAGAGAGTCAGAGAGAGTCAGAGAGTCAGAGAGTCAGAGAGTCAGAGAGTCAGAGTCAGAGAGTCAGAGAGTCAGAGAGTCAGAGAGTCAGAGAGTCAGAGTCAGAGTCAGAGAGTCAGAGAGTCAGAGAGTCAGAGAGTCAGAGTCAGAGAGTCAGAGAGAGTCAGAGATCAGAGAGAGTCAGAGAGTCAGAGAATCAGAGTCAAGAGAGTCAGAGAATCAGAGAGTCAGAGAGAGTCAGAGAGTCAGAGAGTCAGAGAGTCAGAGAGTCAGAGAGTCAGAGAGTCAGAGAGTCAGAGAGTCAGAGAGTCAGAGAGTCAGAGAGTCAGAGTCAGAGAGTCAGAGAGTCAGAGAGTCAGAGTCAGAGAGTCAGAGAGTCAGAGTCAGAGAGTCAGAGAGTCAGAGAGTCAGAGTCAGAGAGTCAGAGAGTCAGAGAGTCAGAGAATCAGAGAATCAGAGAATCAGAGAGTCAGAGTCAGAGAGTCAGAGAGTCAGAGTCAGAGAGTCAGAGAGTCAGAGTCAGAGAGTCAGAGAGTCAGATAAATCAGAGAGTCAGAGAATCAGAGAGTCAGAGTCAGTAGAGTCAGAGAGTCAGAGAGTCAGAGAATCAGAGAGAGTCGAGAGAGAGAGTCAGAGAATCAGAGAGTCAGAGAGTCAGAGAATCAGAGAGTCAGAGTCAGAGAGTCAGAGAGTCAGAGAGTCAGAGAGTCAGAGAGTCAGAGAATCAGAGAGTCAGAGTCAGAGAGTCAGAGAGTCAGAGAGTCAGAGAGTCAGAGAGTCAGAGTCAGAGAGTCAGAGAGTCAGAGAGTCAGAGAGTCAGAGTCAGAGAGTCAGAGAGTCAGAGAATCAGAGAGTCAGAGAATCAGAGAGTCAGAGTCAGAGAGTCAGAGTCAGAGAGTCAGAGAGTCAGAGAATCAGAGAGTCAGAGAATCAGAGAGTCAGAGAATCAGAGAATCAGAGAGTCAGAGAGTCAATGAAACAGAGAATCAGGGAATCAGAGAGTCAGAGAATCAGAGAATCGATGACTCAATGAATCAGAGAATGAGTTAGTGATTCAGTGAGTGGGAACGTTCATTGTTATTTCAGTTCTTACTAAATGTTCATAATTATAAATATCTTGTATAAATCGCAGTATTTCTTGTATAAATCGCAGTATTTCTTGTATAAATCGCAGTATTTCTTGTATAAATCAGATGAATCACGTACCTGCCGACCTCAGAGCAGAGACTCGAGTCCGCGGACACCGCCGCGCGCGCGTAACTGTCCGGCTCACAGCTCCTGGATCCGCGGAATCGGCTCTGCAAGAGCCAGACGCACAGAGAGACCAGCGCCAGGACGCACAGCCCCACGAGCACCGCGCAGCGCACCAGCCTCCACTGCGCCATGAGAGAAAGAACAAGAGAAAAGTGCACAGAAAGAGCAAGAAAGAGTGCGCAGAATGAAGGAAAAGAGCGCAAAAAGAGGAAGAGTGCGCAGGGAACTAGAAGAACAAGTGGAGAGCCGGGGCCGCGCGCAGAGCCATCAGTGTCAGTGTTGAGCCGACTCTTTCCTGCGGCTCCTTTAACTCCACAGACTCCCACGTGCGGCTCTGACGCAACGAGCTCCTCGGGAAAACTGCGCATTTTCAGGAAATAAAAGAGAAGATTAACCAACCAAACTATTAACAATCCACTTTTACTTTCACTGTTTTTAAAGGAAGTGTGTGAGACAAAACAGGACCAAACTGTGTCCACAGACAAAGTTTTATCTTTTAATTATAAAAACATTTGAGCATGAACCAAGTTGTTTATATTAAGATGTTGTGTTTTTGTTCCGAGTCCAAAAGAAGAACGAGCCTCAGAAGATTCTCATGTTGATCCAGTGTTTTTAAAGCCAAAAGGACTAAAAGGACTAAAAAGACTAAAAGGACTAAAATGACTCTCTGTGGTCTGAATCAAAAGAATCAAACCCCCACATGAATCAAACCCCCACACGGATCCTCCTGATTACATCCTGCACTTTTATTTCAACTTCTGGAACAAACTGGACCAAGGGACAAGACACACGTGACTTCAACCAGATCAGAGAGTTAGAGTTAAAAGATGAAGGAAGTGCAAATCTGATAAAGTCTGATAAAGTCTGTCATGTTACACTGTAACACACACTTATGTAACACAGAGTACATGTATCACACTTATGTAACACAGAGTACATGTATCACACACTTATGTAACACAGAGTACATGTATCACACACTTATGTAACACAGAGTACATGTATCACACACTTATGTAACACAGAGTACATGTTATGTAACACAGAGAACATGTATCACACACTTATGTAACACAGAGTACATGTATCACACACTTATGTACACAGAGAGTACATCACACACTTATGTAACACAGAGTACATGTATCACACAGAGTACATGTATTATGTAACACAGAGTACATGTATCACACACTTATGTAACACAGAGTCACACATGTATACATCACACACTTAGTAACACAGAGTACATGTATCACACACTTATGTAACACAGAGTACATGTATCACACACTTATGTAACACAGAGTACATGTATCACACTTATGTAACACAGAGTACATGTATCACACACTTATGTAACACAGAGTACATGTATCACACTTATGTACATGTATCACACACTTATGTAACACAGAGTACATGTATCACACACTTATGTAACACAGAGTACATGTATCACACACTTATGTAACACAGAGTACATGTATCACACACTTATGTAACACAGAGTACATGTATCACACACACAGAGTACATGTATCACACACTTATGTAACACAGAGTACATGTATCACACACTTATGTAACACAGAGTACATGTATCACACACTTTTACAGAGTAACACAGAGTACATGTATCACACACTTATGTAACACAGAGTACATGTATCACACACTTATGTAACACAGAGTACATGTATCACACATTTATGTAACACAGAGTACATGTATCACACTTATGTAACACAGAGTACATGTATCACACATTTATGTAACACAGAGTACATGTATCACACATTTATGTAACACAGAGTACATGTATCACACACTTATGTAACACAGAGTACATGTCACACATGTATACATGTATCACACTTATGTAACACAGAGTACATGTATCACACACTTATGTAACACAGAGTACATGTATCACACACTTATGTAACACAGAGTATCACACATGTATCACACACATGTATATGTAACACAGAGTACATGTATCACACACTTATGTAACACAGAGTACATGTATCACACACTTATGTAACACAGAGTACATGTATCACACACTTATGTAACACAGAGTACATGTATCACACATTTATGTAACACAGAGTACATGTATCACACTTATGTAACACAGAGTACATGTATCACACACTTATGTAACACAGAGTACATGTATCACACACTTATGTAACACAGAGTACACGTATCTGTCGCAGTATATGGGGTGTGAAAGACCAAAAGGTGCAGGACTCGGGGCAAGTTTACAGTGTTTATTGACAAGACAATGACACAGATTGCACTGATGGGATTCAGGTGCTTGCGGGAGGAGCCAGGAACTCCGCCCAGCTCCAGAGACAGGCAGGTGAGGGAGGGACAGAGCACACACACGAGGCAGGGACAGAACAGGGATCATGACAGTATCACACACTTATGTAATATAGAGTACATGTATCACAATCATGTATCACACACTTATGTAACAGAGTACATAAGTCACATCTGTATAAATCACGTCTGTATAAATCACATATTTGTATAACTCACATCTGTATAAATCACGTCTGTTTAAATCACATCTGTATAAATTACATCTATTTAAATCACATCTGTATAAATCACATTTATTTAAATCACATCTGTATAAATCACATCTATTTAAATCACATCTGTATAAATCACATATTTGTATAAATCACATCTGTATAAATCACATTTATTTAAATCACATCTGTATAAATCACATATTTGTATAAATCACATCTGTATAAATCACATCTATTTAAATCACATCTGTATAAATCACATAGGTATAAATCACATATTTGTATAAATCACATCTATTTAAATCACATCTGTATAAATCACATATTTGTATAAATCACACCTGTATAAATCACATCTATTTTAATCACATCTGTATAAATCACATATTTGTATAAATCACATCTATTTAAATCACATCTGTATAAATCACGTCTGTATAAATCACATATGTATAAATCACGTCAGTATAAATCACATCTGTATAAATCACATATTTGTATAAATCACATATTTGTATAAATCACATCTGTATAAATCACATATTTGTGTAAATCACATCTGTATAAATCACATATTTGTATAAATCACATCTGTATAAATCACATATTTGTATAAATCACATATATTTAAATCCCATTTGTTTAAATCACATCTGTATAAATTACATCTGTATAAATCACATATTTGTATAAATCACATGTTTACATAAAAACAGGAGTTACCTGTGGCAGCTGAGCTGTGTGACACATGGACAGTTCCAGATACTGTAAATAAGATAAGATAAGATTTGCCTTTATTAGATAGATAGATAGATAGATAGATAGATAGAACTTTATTAATCTCCAAGGGAGAAATTCAGGTGTCCGGCAGCAAACACACACTTGCACAAACACACATAATAATAGTAAGTAAAAAACAGTAAAAACTATAAAATATTAAAAACAATTAAAAAATAACAGTTCACATCAGGCAGCTCTGTTAAACAGCCTGAGAGCTGAAGGGACAAACGACCTCTTGAAGCGCTCTGTCCTGCAGCGCAGTGAGAGGAACCTGTCAGTCCGTGTGCTCCTCTGCGCAGACATCGTGTCATGCAGGGGATGTCTGGGATTGTTCATGATGCCCTGCATTAAAGTCCTCACCCTCTTCTCCAGCACAGCTCCCACAGAGTCCACCCTCCTCCCGATCACACATGCACATTTCTTTATCAGTCTGTCCAGACGACTGCAATCCCTTGTGGTTATACTGCCACCCCAACAGACAACACCAAAGAAGACGGCACTTGCCACAACAGACTGATAAAAAAGGAACAACATGTCAGTGCATACATCAAAGGACCTAAGCTTTCTTAGGAAAAACAGCCTCCTCTGTCCTTTCCTATACAGAGCCCGAGCTGCTCTGACCAGTCCAGTTTGTGGTCGAGGTGCACACCCAAATACTTATAGGTGTCAACCACCTCGATCCTTTCTCCATCAATGATCACTGGTTGGTGGGTGGGCTTCCTACCAAAGTCAATGATCATCTCCTTGGTCTTTGAGGTGTTCAACATAAGACCATTTTCCCTGCTCCAGGAGGTGAATCTGGTGATGAGCTCCCTGTATTCACTCTCGTCTCTTCCCTTTACACACGCCACAATAGCCGTGTCGTCCGAGTATTTCTGGACATGACAAGCTGTAGATGTATATGCAAAGTCAGCAGTGTAAAGTGTGAAGAGAAAGGGGGATAGTACAGTTCCCTGTGGTGCACCGGTGTTGCTCATCAGTATCCCAGATACACAGTCACCCAGCCGGACATACTGTGACCTGAGAGTCAGATAGTTGTGGATCCAGCGAACAAAAACAGGATCCACTCCCATCCTCTCAAGCTTCCCCTTTAGCAGCTGAGGCTGGATAGTATCAAAGGCACTTGTGAAGTCAAAAAACATCAACCTCACATAGCCACCAGCCCCATCCAGAAAGGAGAGCGCCCACAGGGGGAAATTCCAGAATTGCACCGCACACATAGAACAGAAGGAAAGTCGTACATGCAAAAAAAAATAAAATAAATAAAACCAGGTAATAGATAAATAGCTAGAAATAATTTAAGAAATAGACTCAAAAATAAACTGTAATATACACACATATATACATATAGATATACATCTCTGTAAAGTGACTTGAGTATTATGGGTTTGGTTAAATATGGTTGAATGACACATGTTCAGTGTTAACAGTGTCATTATACAGTCTGACAGCAGCAGGAAGGAAAGACCTGCAGAACCTCTCCTTCACACAGCGAGGGTGAATCAGTCTGTCACTGAAGCTGCTCTCCAGGGCACGGTGGAGCGGAGGTGGCCAAGGACCAGTCTCTCCAGTGTCTTCATCAAATGAGATGTTAGAGCCACCGGCCTGAAGCTGCTGAGCTCCTTGGCCTGTGGCGTCTTGGGCACCGGTACCACGCAGGAGGTCTTCCAGAGTTGTGGTACCACCCTCAGCTTTAGGCTCATGTTGAAGACATGCTCCATAACTCCACACAGTTCATCTGCACAGGACTTAAGGAGCCTGGAGCTGATGCCGTCTGGTCCTGCTGCCTTCCTGGGTCTGATCTTCTTGAGCTCAAGTCTCACCTGGGCTGTAGAAAATGACAGTGGCAGGCTGGGGGGATGGATGAGTCCATGTGTATTGGGCTGAAGAACAGAGGCAGAGGTGTGAGGAGGTAAAGGAGTTCCCCATTGTCCAGCCGGGGAGGGGAGAGCAGGCAGCTGGGTGGGGGGAGGGGTGGGTGATTGATCAAATCTCAGGAAGTGAGAATTGAGGTCGTTCACCCACCGCAGGCCCCCCTCCGTCTGGGCAGGCGGTACTCTGAACCCTGAGATAGTCTTTAGACTTCTCCACACCCCCTGGATGTTCTTCTCCTGTAGCTGCTGCTCCATCCTTCTCTTGTGGCTGGCTTGGCTTGTCCTGATTTCCCTCCTCAGCTTCTTCTGTACTGTCTTCAGCTCCTCCTTGGTCCCTGACCTAAAAACTCTCTTCTTCTCCTTCAGTAGAGCTTTTATGTCAGGGTTGATCCACGGCTTGTTGTTCAGAAAACACCGCACCGTCTGGGAGGGGACGATGTTTTCAGAACAGAAGTTTATATAGTCCGTGATACAATCAGTCACTGCATTGATGTCCTCTCCATGTGGGTCACAGAGCTCTGTCCACACTGTGGTGTCTCTCAGAGCCTCCTCACTCTCACAGTCCACTTCTTCACCACACGGGGCACCACAGGCTGCCTGTGCACAATGGGCTGGTACACAGGCTCAAGATGGAGGATGTTGTGGTCAGCTCTACCCAGGGGAGGCAGTGGGGATGTAGAATAAACCTCCTTGGCGTTGGCAAAAAATAAATCCAAAGTTTTATTGTCTCTTGTGGGGCAGGTGACATACTGGCTGTATGTGGGCAGAAGAGGTGCAGGAGATGCATGATTGAAGTCTCCAGAGATCAGGAAGAGAGCCTGTGGGTGTTTGGAGTGCGCTGGGACAGGAGTGCGCTGGGACAGGAGTGCACTGGTACAGGAGTGTGCTAACAGGAGTGTGCTAACAGGAGTGCGCTGGTACAGGAGTGCACTGGGACAGGAGTGTGCTGGGACAGGAGTGCAGCGTCTCAGCGTTAGCAGAGGGAGGAACATACACCACGATCACAATCACCTGTGGCAGATAGTACGGCCTCATAAATATCCATCAAATATATTTATGTAAAACAATGTAGAAAGATCAGTCCAAGGAGCAATACAGTTTGTAACATTAAAAACTATGATGTGTTTTTAACTATAGTGTGTTTTATGTGTGTATATATAGTCTGTGTATATACATAGACTGTATATATAATATATATAAATAATATCTTCTTTATACAGTCCAGGCTCCTGACCCAGACTAGTGCAAACTATAAAGACACTAAAACACCCTGACACCCCCCAGAGCACAAATGTTACTGTTACTTTGAACTTTAAGATGTTTAGGAGATAAATAAATGTGTCTTTGTCTAACACAGAGACAGAGACAGTCTAACATCAGCTCGACCAGTGGCATCTGTGGTGGACACTAATCAGATTAAGGTCGGCTCAGACAGGCTCAGGTCCTGCTCTCCGCTCTGTCCACCTGTGGTCACCAAACTCTCCTCCAACTCTCCTACAACCTCAAACGAACCTTGACCCGCCCCTGGACAGCGAGGTGCGACTGGACCGTCCATGTGCAGAACAACATGAGGCTCACACACCGGCGTCTGGACGGTGAGTGTGAACCGGAGACTTCCATGACACTTTGGTGTTAGCCAGAAGATTAGCTAACTGTAAACTGCACTAGCTGAAACGGCTAACTGACGTATCGTGGTCTAAACACCGCTCGACTTTGTAAATTGCTCTTTTCCAGACGTGACGCCTGCAGCCCTCCGGTTCTATCCCAGATAAGTCTTCACTTTGTGATGTCATGACGTGGTTTTGGTCGGACAGCTCGCTGTGCACGTGCGTGTGTGTCACGCTCACGTTATGGTGGACTCACCTCGTCCTCTTTGTCCTTGTGCCAGCTGTTCTGGGAGTCTCCTTTGGAATACGCTCATTTTACATGAGAACACTTCTGAAAGTTTTCAAGGTGTGTCTGGGTCACAGTGAGGACCCCCCCAGAGGACCCCCCCAGAGGACCCCCCCCAGAGGACCCCCCCAGAATGACCTTTAGATGACCCCCAGAGGACCCCCCCCAGATGACCCCCCGAGAACCCCCCAGAGGACCTCCCCAGAGGATCTCCCCCAGGGGACCCCCCAGAGGACCCCCCTCAGAGGACCCCCCCCTCAGAGGACCCCGAGAACCCCCCAAACCCCCCCCCCCCCCCCCCCCCAGAGGACCCCCCCACCCCAGAGGACCCCCCCGTCCCCCCCAGAAAGGCCCCCAGAAGGACCCTCTGGGCCTTTAGAAGGACCCCTGCAGAGCGCCCCCTGGGGGAGGTTGAACCAGTTGAAGATGGGACTTTATCTGTTTTATAGACGCAGTATTTTAGTTTTTGGAGCAGTTTGAGCTGAACTAATGAATCTAAAATTGCACAATCCTTTTTCAGTGGGCGACGTCACGGATAGAAACTGGAGCGAAGGAAAAGAACGAGGAACTATACAAACCTGACTGCACTGGTACATTCTCAAATCTAAAGAAATGTTCCATGTCAGATCTTTAACTCTTGCTCGTCTTGTAGGTATAATAGCAAAGGAGCCGGCGGCGCCCCTACAGGAGCTCCGGGGCACTGCGCGCTCAGACTTTGAGCTGGCGGACGTCCTGTATTTCAGCCGCAGAGGAGCCGAGAGCATCGTGGACGATGAAGTGACCCGGTGCTTCTCCGCTCAGGACCTGGAGACCTGGAACCTCCTGACTCGAAGCAACTACAACTTCCGCCACATCAGTGTCAGAGTCACAGCTCTGTGGGGACTCGGAGTCCTGCTCAGATACACCGTCCTGCTCCCCCTCAGGTCAGACACTCGGGTCAGACACTCAGGTCAGACACTCAGGTCAGACGTTCGGGACAGACACTCAGGTCAGACACTCGGGTCATACACTCAGGTCAGACACTCAGGTCAGACACTCAGGTCAGACACTCAGGTCAGACACTCAAGTCAGACACTCAGGTCAGACACTCAAGTCAGACACCGTCCTGCTCCCCCTCAGGTCATACACTCAGGTCAGACACTCAGGTCAGACACTCAGGTCAGACACTCAGGTCAGACACTCAGGTCAGACGTTCGGGACAGACACTCAGGTCAGACACTCGGGTCATACACTCAGGTCAGACACTCAGGTCAGACACTCAGGTCAGACACTCAAGTCAGACACTCAGGTCAGACACTCAAGTCAGACACCGTCCTGCTCCCCCTCAGGTCAGACACTCAGGTCAGACACTCAAGTCAGACACCGTCCTGCTCCCCCTCAGGTCAGACACTCAGGTCAGACACTCAGGTCAGACACTCAGGTCAGACACTCAGGTCAGACTGATTGATGAAGTTTCTGTGTTTTATTTTAATATAAATGGGAAACAAGCTCAAGTTATTTTGTCCATTATGTCTGTGCAAAACCCCAGTATGACCAGCAGAGGGCGTCTGTGGATTTATGAAACATGGGTGAAAACCACCTGCACGAAAGGGGGAAATGAATAAAATAAAAAATATGGAGAGTTCTGTGTCATTGTTGAGCGACTGTGTAACTTCAGACTGAAACTCATCAGACCCAGAGCCTCAAACTGAAACCAAACTGAAATTTTTACATATACATATATATCCATCCATTTTCTTCTGCGTATCCGATGCCGGGTCCCAGACTTCTCTCACCCCAGACACGTCCTCCAGCTGCTCCAGTGGGACCCCAAGGTGTTCCCAGGACAGCTGAGAGACCTCCAGTGTGTCCTGGGTCTTCCCTGGGGCCTCCTCCCGGTGGGACATGCCCAGAACACCTCCTCAGGGAGGTGTCCAGGAGGCATCCTGAGCAGATGCCCGAGCCTCAGCTGGTTCCTCTCGACGTGAAGGAGCAGTGGCTCTACTCCGAGCTCCTCCCGTGTGACTGAGCTCCTCACCCTGTCTCTAAGGGAGCGCCCAGCCACTCTGAGGAGGAAACTCATTTCGGCCTCTTGTATCTGTGATCTTGTCCTTGTCATGACCCAGAGTCATGACCAGAGGTGAGGTGAACGTAGACTGAGGTAAATCGACATCACTGCAGACGCTGCACCGATCCACCTGTCAACCTCACGCTCCATCCTTCTCTCACTCGTGAACAAGACCCTGAGACACTTGAACTCCTCCATTTGAGGCAAAGACTCACCACCCACCCGGAGAGGACAAGCCACGTTTTTCCAGTTGAGAACCACGGCCTCAGATTTGTAGGAGCTGATTCTCATCTCAGCCACGTCACACTCGACTCAAACCGCCTCAGTGCTGCAGGTCCTGAAGAAGCATCAGGACAAACATCATCTGCAAAAAGCAGAGATGATCCTGTGGTTCCCGAACCAGATATATATATATATATATATATATATATATATATATATATATATATATATATATAACTCAATTATTATCAATCTTATTTTGCATGTCAGGTCAAAGTGTGTGCGCTCTGTGCCCACAGGGTGGCGCTGGCCGTCACTGGGATCATCCTGCTGATAGTTTTGACGACACTCGTGGGATTTTTACCTGAGGGAAAGTGAGTCCATTTCTCAGGTTTTAACATTAGACTAAAAGAAAAATGATTATAGTTTTCAGTCTGATCTTGTGTGTGTATTTGTGTATTTGTGTAGTTGTGTATTTGTGTATTTATATAAATACATGTTTGTGTTCAGACTTCGTTCTCGGCTCAGTGAGGGCGTCCATTTGTTGTGTTATCGTATTTTTGTCAGAGCTCTGACGGCGATTATCACCTACCACAACCCGTGAGTCCAACTCTTCACATGAGCTGTATGTCTGTGTTTCTACTCTCACCTGAAGGATTATTATAACTCCTGTTCAATTTGTCCTTAATTATCTAATCAACCAATCACATGGCAGGTGCTCCAGTGCATTTCGGGGTGTGGTCCTGGTCAAGACCATCTCCTGACTCCAAACTGAACGTCAGAATGGGAAACAAAGGTGATTTAAACAGTTTTGAGCGTGGCCTGGTTGTCGGTGCCAGACGGGCCGGTCTGAGTATTTCACATCTGCTCAGTTACTGGGATTTTCACGCACAACCATTTCTAGGGTTTAAATGGTAGAGTCAGAGTTTGGCGTAAACAGAATGAGAACATGGATCCATCAGGCCTTGTTCCACTGTGCAGGTGGTGGTGGTGGTGGTGTAATGGTGGGGGATGTTTTCACACTTTAGGTCCCTTAGTGCCAGTTGGGCATCGTTTAAATGCCACGGGCTCCTGAACATTGTCTCTGACCATGTCCATCCTTCATGACCATGTACCATCCTCTGATGCTACTTCAGCAGGATAATGCACCGTGTCATAAAGCTCCAGTCATTTCAAACTGGTTTCATGAACATGACGATGATTCACTGAACTACAACGGCCCCACAGTCACCAGATCTCAGCCCGATAGAGCATCTTTGGGATGTGGAGGAACTGGAGCTTCATGCCCTGGATGTGACTCCCACAAATCTCCAACTGCAACATGCTCCTGTCAGTATGAGCCAACGTTTGTAAAGAAGGATCAATATGGGCCAACATTTGTAAAGAATGTTTCAGCATCTTTGAATCAAAGCCACGTAGAATTAAGGCAGTTCTGAAGGCGACAGGGTCAAACACTGTCGTAATGTGGGGTGTGAGGCGGACCAAAAGGTGCGAGACTCGGGGCAAGTTTCAGGGTGTTTATTGACAGAACAAGTGATGGGAGAACATACAAGGAGCTGGGTGCAGGTCAGGGTCCAGAGGTGCATGGAAGACACGAGACGGGAAAAGCAGCCGGTACCGGGAGACAGGGTCGGAGATATGAGTCCAGAGCAGTGCAGGGAAGACACGGGCAAGACACGAGCTGGATACGAGCTGGATACGAGCTGGATACGAGCTGGATACGAGCTGGATACAGCAGAGACACCAGGACAAACAGCACACAGAACACAGTGACGATCAGTGAGTTGAGCAGACGATCTAGCAAAAGAGAGAGCTGGGTCCTGACTCCTTTTAAGTTCCCACAGGTGCGTTGATTGCCCTGATGGGCTGCAGGTGCGTGTGGGAGGAGCCAGGGCTCCACCCAGCTCTGGAGTCATGCAGGTGAGGGAGGGGGAGGAGACACAGGAGGCAGAACAGGAGCAGGGAAGCGTGGATCATGACAAACACCGAGTTAGTCTGAGGTTCTAATAATCCTTCAGGTCAGAGTATATGTTAATTTATATATGTGTTCATATATATACAGTATATCTGTGTATATACTGTATATATGTTTACTCATACGTTCATATATATATATGTGTATATATATATATATATATATATATATATATATATATATATATATATATATATATATATATATATATATATATATATATAATATATATATATATAATAAAGTACGAGTACGTTTTTTATATATGTGTATATACTGTATATATATTTATCGTACATTTGTTTCAGGGAGAATAAACCCCAGAACGGTGGGATCTGTGTGGCCAATCACACGACTCCGATTGACGTCATCATCCTGGCCAATGACGGCTGCTTCTCGCTGGTAAATGTGTGTTTCCCTCTGACCCTCTGACCCTCCTCTCTGACCCTCTGGACCCTCCTCTCTGACCCTTTGACCCCTCCTCTCTGACCCTCTGACCCTCCTCTCTGACCCTTTGACCCTCCTCTCTGACCCTCTGACCCTCCTCTCTGACCCTCTGACCCTCCTCTCTGACCCTCTGACCCTTTGACCCTCCTCTCTGACCCTCTGACCCTCCTCTCTGACCCTTTGACCCTCCTCTCTGACCCTCTGACCCTCCTCTCTGACCCTCTGACCCTCCTCTCTGACCCTCTGACCCTCCTCTCTGACCCTCCTCTCTGACCCTCTGACCCTCTCTCTCTGACCCTCTGACCCTCCTGACCTCTGACCCTCTGATCCTCCTCTCTGACCCCTCCTCTCTGACCCTCCTCTCTGACCCTTTGACCCTCCTCTCTGACCCTCTGACCCTCCTCTCTGACCCTCTGATCCTCCTCTCTGACCCTCCTCTCTGACCCTCCTCTCTGACCCTCTGACCCTCCTCTCTGACCCCTGACCCCTCTCTGACCCTCCTCTCTGACCCTCTGACCCTCCTCTCTGACCCTCTGACCCTCCTCTCTGACCCTCCCTCCTCTCTCTGACCCTCCTCTCTGACCCTCTGACCCTCCTCTCTGACCCTCTGACCCTCCTCTCTGACCCTCCTCTCTGACCCTCTGACCCTCCTCTCTGACCCTCTGACCCTCCTCTCTGACCCTCTGACCCTCCTCTCTGACCCTCCTCTCTGACCCTCTGACTCTGACCTCTCTGACCCTCTGACCCTCCTCTCTTCCCTCTGACCCCTCTGACCCCCTCTGACCCTCCTCTGACCCTCTGACCTGACCCTCTGACCCTCTGACCCTCTGACCCTCCTCTCTGACCCTCTGACCCTCCTCTCTGACCCTCTGACCCTCCTCTCTGACCTCTGACCCTCTCTGACCCTCCTCTGACCTGACCCTCTCTCTGACCCTCTGACCCTCCTCTCTGACCCTCTGACCCTCCTCTCTGACCCTCTGACCCTCCTCTGACCCTCCTCTCTGACCCTTCTGACCCTCTCTCTGACCCTCTGACCCTCCTCTCTGACCCTCTGACCCTCCTCTCTGACCCTCTGACCCTCTGACCCTCCCTCTGACCCTCTGACCCTGACCTCTGACTGACCTCTCTGACCCTCCTCCTGACCCTCTGACCCCCTCTCTGACCTCTGATCCTCCTCTCTGACCCTCTCTGACCTCTGACCCTCCTCTCTGACCCTCTGATCCTCCTCTCTGACCCTCTGACCCTCCTCTCTGACCCCCTCTCTGACTCCCTCTGACCCTGACCCTCCTCTCTGACCCTCTGACCCTCCTCTCTGACCCTCCTCTCTGACCCTCTCCTCCTCCCTGACCCTCTGACCCCTCTGACCCTCCTCTCTGACCCTCTGACCCTCCTCTCTGACCCTCCCTCTGACCCTCTGACCCTCCTCTCTGACCCTCTGACCCTCCTCTCTGACCCTGACCCTCCTCTGATCCTCCTCTCTGACCCTCTGACCCTCTGACCCTCTGACCCTCCTCTCTGACCCTCTGACCCTCCTCTCCTCCTGACCCTCTGACCTCTCTCTGACCCTCCTCTCTGACCCTTGACCCTCCTCTCTGACCCTCTGACCCTCCTCTCTGACCCTCTGACCCTCCTCTCTGACCCTCTGACCCTCCTCTCTGACCCTCTGACCCTCCTCTCTGACCCTCTTGACCCTCCTCCTGACCCTCTGACCCTCCTCTCTGACCCTCTGATCCTCCTCTCTGACCCTCCTCTCTGACCCCTCTGACCCTCCTCTCTGACCCTCTGATCCTCCTCTCTGACCCCTCTGACCCTCTGACCCTCCTCTCTGACCCTCTGATCCTCCTCTCTGACCCTCTGACCCTCTGACCCTCCTCTCTGACCCTCTGACCCTCCTCTCTGACCCTCAGGTGGGGCAGGTTCATGGGGGGTTGATGGGAGTCCTGCAGAAGGCCATGGTTAAAGCCTCCTCCCACATCTGGTTTGAAAGATCAGAAGCCAAAGACCGACATCTAGTGGCCAAAAGGTGAAACTGCTGTAAAACAGGTGGTTTATTTTATTTACGGTGTTAATCTGTTTTTTTTGCGTTTAGACTTGGAGATCATGTGTCAGACAAAAACAAGCTGCCTATTCTCATATTTCCTGAAGGTTTGTTCTTTCTGCTTTCTGTAAATCCCACGTGTGTATTTCTGTTATTTTTGTTTTTTTTTTTCAGGGACTTGTGTAAATAACACGTCAGTGATGATGTTCAAAAAAGGCAGTTTTGAGGTCGGCTGCACCATATATCCAGTGGCCATCAAGGTTCAGTATGTGTATAGGGCTGTATGTGTATGGGACTGTGTCTATATGTGTGGGGCTGTGTCTATATGTGTGGGGCTGTGTCTATGTGTGTGGGGCTGTGTCTATGTGTGTGGGGCTGTGTCTATGTGTGTATGGGGCTGTGTCTATGTGTGTGGGGCTGTGTCTATGTGTGTGGGGCTGTGTCTATGTGTGTGGGGCTGTGTCTATGTGTGTGGGGCTGTGTCTATGTGTGTGGGGCTCTGTCTATGTGTGTGGGGCTGTGTCTATGTGTGTGGGGCTGTGTCTATATGTGTGGGCTGCTGTGTCTATGTGTGTGTGTGGGGCTGTGTCTATGTGTGTGGGGTGTGCTGTGTGTGGGGCTGTGTCTATGTGTGTTGGGGTGTGTCTATGTGTATGGGGCTGTGTCTATGTGTGTGGGGCTGTGTTTCTTATGTGTGTGGGGCTGTGTCTATGTGTGTGGGGCTGGGGTTGTCTATGTGTGTGTGGGGGGTGTCTATGTGTGTGGGGGTGTTTTGTGTCTATGTGTGTGGGGCTGTGTTTCTATGTGTGTGTGGGGTGGGGGTGTTTCTATGTGTTTTTATGGGGCTGTGTCTATGTGTGTCTGGGGCTGTGTTTCTATGTGTCTATGTGTGTCTGGGGCTGTGTTTTATGTGTCTGGGCTGTGTTTTTCTTATGTGTCTGGGGTTTGTGTTGGGCTGTGTTTCTTATGTGTGTGGGGCTGTGTTTTTATGTGTCTGGGATTGTGTTTCTTATGTGTCTGGGGTTGTGTTTCTTTTGTGTGTCTGGGGCTGTGTTTTTATGTGTCTGGGGCTGTGTTTTTATGTGTCTGGGGCTGTGTTTTATGTGTGGGGCTGTGGGCTGTGTTTTCTATGTGTCTGGGGGTGCTGTGTTCTAGGCTGTGTTTCTATGTGTGTCTGGGGCTGTGTTTTATGTGTCTGGGGCTGTGTTTCTTATGTGTGTGAGGCTGTGTTTCTTATGTGTGTCTGGGGCTGTGTTTTATGTGTCTGGGGCTGTGTTTCTATGTGTCTGGGGCTGTGTTTCTATGTGTCTGGGGCTGTGTTTTTATGTGTCTGGGGCTGTGTTTTATGTGTCTGGGGCTGTGTTTCTTATGTGTGTGAGGCTGTGTTTCTTATGTGTGTCTGGGGCTGTGTTTTATGTGTCTGGGGCTGTGTTTATGTTTATCAGGGGCTGTGTTTCTTGTGTGTGTGAGGCTTTGTTTCTTATGTGTGTGGGGCTGTGTTTCTTATGTGTCTGGGGCTGTGTTTTATGTGTCTGGGGCTGTCTCGTAGTACGATCCTCGCTTTGGAGATGCTTTCTGGAACAGTAGTAAGTTTGGCATCGTGAGTTACCTGCTGAGGATGATGAGCAGCTGGGCGATCGTCTGCAGCGTGTGGTACCTGCCTCCGATGAACCGACAGGTGAGGCTCTGGTAGAAACCGCTGCAGAACAAATGTTTGATTTATGTTTGTCTTTTAGGAAGGTGAAAGTGCTGTGGAGTTTGCCAACAGAGTGAAGTCGGCCATCGCCGCACAGGGAGGCCTCGTGGACCTGGTTTGGTAAGTTCCTGCTTCAGTGACGTTTTCAGACAAAGATCCGTCTGATCAAATATGACACAAATAATACTCCTCATGTTCTGTGTGACCCGTATTTTCATTAGTAATATGTAAAAAAATGTTCCCAAAACAGCAGCTCTCTCTTCTGTTTTAGGGATGGAGGATTAAAACGAGCAAAAGTAAAAGATGATTTTAAAAAAGAACAACAGAAGCTTTACAGTAAAGTCCTCGTGGACGGAGCACGAACGAACAAACTCAAAGCATCAAACTCAACATAAGACTCGTGTTTTCACCGAGGACCAAAGAAACATCCACATTTTATTTCCTCTTGTGTGTTTAAAGTGTTTTAAGGAGTTTGTGCATTTTGCAGAAGTCGTGTTTCTCATGTTTGTATTTTTTAGTTGTGTTACTCTGAACTTCAGCCTCGTGTGTGAGTCGTGTTTGTTTAAATCAAACACTTTTCGTTGTGTTTTGTTGGAGCTTCTTCATGTGACTCATGTATTATACATTTATTTACACTAGAGGGCAGTGTCTACACTTCAATAAAACTTGGACCGTCACAATAAGAAACTTACTGCAGTTTATTTACTTTAACCTTGTTTCTTTTATGATTCTTAAATGATTTAAAATAAAAGTTTATACTGAGTGATCTGTGTGTGATTTGACTTTTTTACACAGTCAAAACAGAGTCAGACTTTAAAAAACAGAGGACAGTTTAAAAAGTCCTGTGCTCCACCAGCCCAGGAAACAGCTCCGAGATCAGGCCCCCAATCACCCTTTTAAAACATGTTAAACAGATTAAAACAGTTAAAAAGTCCTGTGCTCCACCAGCCCATAAACAGCTGCTTAGGGCCCTGAGACCAGGGGCCCCCGAGACCAGGGGCCCCCGAGACTCAGAGGCCCCCGAGACCAGGGGCCCCCGAGACCAGGGGCCCCCAAGACCAGGGGCCCCCGAGACCAGGGGCCCCCGAGAGCCCATTTATATTGAAAATAATGATTGGAAAGATTTTTCTAAAAGCTACATGAAGCTCAGTAGCTGGATTTGTTCTGCCTGTGTTTGTTTTTTCACGTGGCAGATGGTGTGGACAGCTGCGCCGGCGTAAAGGACCCTCCAGGTGCATTCTGGGAGACTGAGGCAGAGGGACGTTTGAATGTTTGACAGAATAAAAGACTAAAAGTTAATGAAGTTCAGTTTATCTAAAGTTTGGGACAATGAAGAGTCCAGAGGGACAGAGGACACACCTCAGTAGGACAGAATACACACCTCAGAGGACAGAGGACACCTCAGAGGGGACAGGACACACCTCACAGGGACAGAGGACACACCTCAGAGGACAGAGGACACACCTCAGAGGACAGAGGACACACCTCAGAGGGACAGAGGACACACCTCAGAGGACAGAGGACACACCTCCGAGGGACAGAGGACACACCTCAGAGGACAGAGGACACACCTCAGAGGACAGAGGACACACCTCAGAGGGACAGAGGACACACCTCAGAGGACAGAGGACACCTCAGAGGACAGAGGACACACCTCAGAGGACAGAGGACACACCTCAGAGGACAGAGGACACACCTCTCAGAGGACAGAGGACACACCTCAGAGGGACAGAGGACACACCTCAGAGGACAGAGGACACACACCTCAGAGGACAGAGGACACACCTCAGAGGGACAGAGGACACACCTCAGAGGACAGAGGACACACCTCAGAGGACACACCTCAGAGGACAGAGGACACACCTCAGAGGGACAGAGGACACACCTCAGAGGACAGAGGACACACCTCAGAGGACAGAGGACACACCTCCGAGGGACAGAGGACACACCTCAGAGGACACACCTCAGAGGACAGAGGACACACCTCAGAGGGACAGAGGGAGGACACACCTCAGAGGGACAGAGGACACACCTCAGAGGACAGAGGACACAGGACCTCAACACCTCAGAGGGACACAGAGGACACACCTCAGAGGGACAGAGGACACACCTCAGAGGACACACCCTCAGAGGACACAGGACAGACCTCAGAGGACAGAGGACACACCTCAGAGGACAGAGGACACACCTCAGAGGGACAGAGGACACACCTCAGAGTGAGAGGACACACCTCAGAGGACAGAGGACACACCTCAGAGGACGTTGACACACCTCAGAGGACAGAGGACACACCTCAGAGGGACAGAGGACACACCTGAGTAAGGGACACCTCAGAGGGACAGAGGACACACCTCAGAGGACAGACTGTTTTGACCTCAGAGGACACTGCTCAGGGACACACCTCCACCTCAGAGTCCTTTATTCCACAAATGGAAGAGAACGTTGAACCTTTTAGGGACATATGAGAGGACACACCTCAGAGGACAGAGGACAGCCTCATGAGGCTCAGAGGACATGTGGCTCTCAGAGGGGGGACAAACCTCAGAGGGATTCAGAGGACAAACCTCAGAGGAACACACAGAGGACACACCTCAGAGCACATCTGCATCTGAATCTGCTCCAGAGGACAGAGGGACACACCTCAGAGGACAGGACACACCTCAGGGAGGGACAAGGACACACCTCAGACGCTGAGGGACGGGTCAAAGTCCACCAGAGACGCTCAGAGGACACACCTCAGAGGACCACCTCAGAGGACAGAGGACACACCTCAAAGGGACCAGAGGACACTGAGGGAGGGACAGAGGACCACAGAGGACAGAGGGACGGGTCAAAGTCCACCTGACAGAGAGACACACCTCAGAGGGACAGAGGACACACTGAGGGACAGAGGAAACACCACCTGAGGGACTGAGGACAGGGTCAAGGACACACCTCAGAGGACACCAGGGACTCTGAGGGACGGGACAAACCTCCAGAGAGACACACCTGAGGACACAAACAAGGACAGAGGAGACTCTGAGGGACAGAGGACACAAGAGAGGACAGAGACACACCTCAGGGACAGGGACACAAAGTCCAGAGAGACACCTGAGGGACAGAGGACACACCTCAGAGACAGACACACCTCAGAGGACAGAGGACCACCTCAGACGCTGACAGAGGGACAAACCTCAGAGACACACCTGAGGGACAGGGTCAAAGTCCACCTGAGAGGGACAGAGGGGTCAAAGTCCACCTGACACACCTCAGAGGGACAGAGGACACACCTCAGAGCTGAGGGACGGGTCAAAGTCCACCTGAGGGACATCCTGAGGGACAGAGGGACACTGAGACGCTGAGGGACGGGGTCAAAGTCCACCTGACACACCTGAGGGGTCAAGGTCCACCTCAGAGACACACCTGAGGGACAGGTCAAAGTCCACCTGAGGGACAGAGGGAGGGTCAAAGTCCACCTGAGACACTGACACTAGGGAGGGTCAAAAGTCCACCTGAGACGCTGAGGGACGGGTCAAACACACCTGAGACAGTGAGGGGTCAAAGTCCACCTGAGACACTGAGGGACAGGTTCAAAGACACACCTGAGACACTGAGGGACGGGTCAAAGTCCACCTGAAACCTGAGAGGACGGACCTCAAAGTCCACCTGAGACAGTGAGGGGTCAAAGTCCACCTGAGACACTGAGGACGGGTCAAAGTCCACCTGAGACAATGAGGGGGGACAAAGTCCACCTGAGACACTGAGGGGTCAAAGTCCACCTGAGACACTGAGGGAGGGGTCAAAGTCCACCTGAGACACTGAGGACGGGGTCAAAGTCCACCTGAGACACCTGAGGAGGAACGGGTCAAAGTCCACCTGAGACACTGAGGGACGGGTCAAAGTCCACCTGAGACAGTGAGGGACGGGTCAAAGTCCCCTCTGAGACACTGAGGGAAGGGTCAAAGTCCACTGAGACACTGAAGGACGGGTCAAAGTCCACCTGAGACGCTGAGGGACGGGTCAAAGTCCACTGGAGACACTGAGGGACGGGTCAAAGTCCACCTGAGACACTGAGGGACGGGGTCAAAGTCCACCTGAGACACTGAGGGACGGGTCAAAGTCCACCTGAGACACTGAGGGAGGGTCAAAGTCCACCTGAGACGCTGAGGGACGGGGTCAAAGTCCACCAGAGACGCTGAGGGACGGGTCAAAGTCCACCTGAGACGCTGAGGGACGGGTCAAAGTCCACCTGAGACGCTGAGGGACGGGTCAAAGTCCACCTGAGAGACTGAGGGAAGGGTCAAAGTCCACCTGAGACACTGAGGGACGGGTCAAAGTCCACCTGAGACACTGAGGGACGGGTCAAAGTCCACCTGAGACGCTGAGGGACGGGTCAAAGTCCACCTGAGACGCTGAGGGACGGGTCAAAGTCCACCAGAGACGCTGAGGGACGGGTCAAAGTCCACCTGAGACGCTGAGGGACGGGTCAAAGTCCACCTGAGACGCTGAGGGACGGGTCAAAGTCCACCTGAGACGCTGAGGGACGGGTCAAAGTCCACCTGAGACACTGAGGGACGGGTCAAAGTCCACCTGAGACACTGAGGGACGGGTCAAAGTCCACCTGAGACACTGAGGGACGGGTCAAAGTCCACCTGAGACGCTGAGGGGACGGGTCAAAGTCCACCTGAGACACTGAGGGGACGGGTCAAAGTCCACCTGAGACACTGAGGGACGGGTCAAAGTCCACCTGAGACACTGAGGACGGGTCAAAGTCCACCTGAGACACTGAGACGCTGAGGGACGGGTCAAAGTCCACCTGAGACACTGAGGGACGGGTCAAAGTCCACCTGAGACACTGAGGGACGGGTCAAAGTCCACCTGAGACACTGAGGGACGGGTCAAAGTCCCTGACCTGAGGGGTCAAAGTCCACCTGAGACACTGAGGGGGTCAAAGTCCACCTGAGACACTGAGGGACGGGTCAAAGTCCACCTGAGACACTGAGGGAGGGTCAAAGTCCACCTGAGACACTGAGGGGACGGGTCAAAGTCCACCTGAGACACTGAGGGACGGGTCAAAGTCCACCTGAGACACTGAGGGGGTCAAAGTCCACCTGAGACACTGAGGGACGGGTCAAAGTCCACCTGAGACACTGAGGGACAAAGGTCAAAGTCCACCTGAGACACTGAGGGACGGGTCAAAGTCTGAAAGTCCACCTGAGGGACGGGGTCAAAGTCCACCTGAGACTGAGGGACGGGTCAAAGTCCACCTGAGACACTGAGGGACGGGTCAAAGTCCACCTGAGACACTGAGGGACGGGTCAAAGTCCACCTGAGACACTGAGGGACGGGTCAAAGTCCACCTGAGACACTGAGGGACGGGTCAAAGTCCACCTGAGACACTGAGGGACGGGTCAAAGTCCACCTGAGACACACTGAGGGACGGGTCAAAGTCCACCTGAGACACTGAGGGACGGGTCAAAGTCCACACCTGAGACACTGAGGGACGGGTCAAAGTCCACCTGAGACGCTGAGGGACGGGTCAAAGTCCACCTGAGACACTGAGGGACGGGTCAAAGTCCACCTGAGACACTGAGGGACGGGTCAAAGTCCACCTGAGACACTGAGGGACGGGTCAAAGTCCACCTGAGACACTGAGGGACGGGTCAAAGTCCACCTGAGACACTGAGGGACGGGTCAAAGTCCACCTGAGACACTGAGGGACGGGTCAAAGTCCACCTGAGACACTGAGGGACGGGTCAAAGTCCACCTGAGACACTGAGGGACGGGTCAAAGTCCACCTGAGACACTGAGGACGGGTCAAAGTCCACCTGAGACACTGAGGGACGGGGGTCAAAGTCCACCTGAGACACTGAGGGAGGGGTCAAAGTCCACCTGAGACACTGAGGGACGGGTCAAAGTCCACCTGAGAGACATTGAGGGAAGGGTCAAAGTCCACCTGAGACACTGAGGGACGGGTCAAAGTCCACCTGAGACACTGAGGGACGGGTCAAAGTCCACCTGAGACGCTGAGGGACGGGTCAAAGTCCACCTGAGACGCTGAGGGACGGGTCAAAGTCCACCTGAGACGCTGAGGGACGGGTCAAAGTCCACCTGAGACACTGAGGGACGGGTCAAAGTCCACCTGAGACACTGAGACTGGGTCAAAGTCCACCTGAGACACTGAGGGACGGGTCAAAGTCCACCTGAGACTGAGGGACGGGTCAAAGTCCACCTGAGACACTGAGGGACGGGTCAAAGTCCACCTGAGACACTGAGGGACGGGTCAAAGTCCACCTGAGACACTGAGGGACGGGTCAAAGTCCACCTGAGACACTGAGGGACGGGTCAAAGTCCACCTGAGACGCTGAGGGACGGGTCAAAGTCCACCTGAGACACTGAGGGACGGGTCAAAGTCCACCTGAGACACTGAGGGACGGGTCCAAAGTCCACCTGAGACACTGAGGGGGGTCAAAGTCCACTGAGACACTGAGGGACGGGTCAAAGTCCACCTGAGACACTGAGGGACGGGGTCAAAGTCCACCTGAGACACTGAGGGACGGGTCAAAGTCATCCTGAAACACTGAGGGACGGGTCAAAGTCCACCTGAGACACTGAGGGACGGGTCAAAGTCCACCTGAGACACTGAGGGGTCAAAGTCCACCTGAGACGCTGAGGGACAGGTCAAAGTCCACCTGAGACACTGAGGGACGGGTCAAAGTCCACCTGAGACACTGAGGGACGGGTCAAAGTCCACCTGAGACGCTGAGGGACGGTCAAAGTCCACCTGAGACACTGAGTGAGGGGTCAAAGTCCACCTGAGACACTGAGGGACAGGTCAAAGTCCACCTGAGACACTGAGGGACGGGTCAAAGTCCACCTGAGACAAACTGAGACGGGTCAAGTCCACCTGAGACATGAGGGACGGGGTCAAAGTCCACCTGAGACAGTGAGGACGGGTCAAAGTCCACCTGAGACACTGAGGGACGGGGTCAAAGTCCACCTGAGACACTGAGGGAGGGGTCAAAGTCCACCTGAGACACTGAGGAACGGGGTCAAAGTCCACCTGAGACACTGAGGGAACGGGTCAAAGTCCACCTGAGACACTGAGGAACGGGTCAAAGTCCACCTGAGACACTGAGGGACGGGTCAAAGTCCACCTGAGACAGTGAGGGACGGGTCAAAGTCCACCTGAGACACTGAGGGAAGGGTCAAAGTCCACCTGAGACACTGAAGGACAGGTCAAAGTCCACCTGAGACGCTGAGGGACGGGTCAAAGTCCACCTGAGACGCTGAGGGACGGGTCAAAGTCCACCTGAGACACTGAGGGACGGGTCAAAGTCCACCTGAGACACTGAGGGAAGGGGTCAAAGTCCACCTGAGACACTGAGGGACGGGTCACAAAGTCCACCTGAGACACTGAGGGATGGGTCAAAGTCCACCTGAGACGCTGAGGGACGGGTCAAAAGTCCACCTGAGACGCTGAGGGACGGGTCAAAGTCCACCTGAGACGCTGAGGGACGGGTCAAAGTCCACCTGAGACGCTGAGGGACGGGTCAAAAGTCCACCTGAGAGACTGAGGGGAAGGGTCAAAGTCCACCTGAGACACTGAGGGACAGGTCAAAGTCCCACCTGAGACACTGAGGGACGGGGGTCAAAGTCCACCTGAGACGCTGAGGGAGGGGTCAAAGTCCACCTGAGACGCTGAGGGACGGGGTCAAAGTCCACCTGAGACGCTGAGGGACGGGTCAAAGTCCACCTGAGACGCTGAGGGACAGGTCAAAGTCCACCTGAGACGCTGAGGGACGGGTCAAAGTCCACCTGAGACGCTGAGGGACGGGTCAAAGTCCACCTGAGACACTGAGGGACGGGTCAAAGTCCACCTGAGACACTGAGGGACGGGTCAAAGTCCACCTGAGACACTGAGGGACGGGTCAAAGTCCACCTGAGACGCTGAGGGACGGGTCAAAGTCCACCTGAGACACTGAGGGACGGGTCAAAGTCCACCTGAGACACTGAGGACGGGTCAAAGTCCACCTGAGACACTGAGGGACGGGTCAAAGTCCACCTGAGACACTGAGGGGTCAAAGTCCACCTGAGACGCTGAGGGACGGGTCAAAGTCCACCTGAGACACTGAGGGGTCAAAGTCCACCTGAGACGCTGAGGGACGGGTCAAAGTCCACCTGAGAACGTGAGGGGTCAAAGTCCACCTGAGACACTGAGGGACAGGTCAAAGTCCACCTGAGACACTGAGGGACGGGTCAAAGTCCACCTGAGACACTGAGGGACGGGTCAAAGTCCACCTGAGACACTGAGGGACGGGTCAAAGTCCACCTGAGACGCTGAGGGACGGGTCAAAGTCCACCTGAGACTGTGAGGGGTCAAAGTCCACCTGAGACACTGAGGGACAGGTCAAAGTCCACCTGAGACACTGAGGGACGGGTCAAAGTCCACCTGAGACACTGAGGGACGGGTCAAAGTCCACCTGAGACGCTGAGGGACGGGTCAAAGACCACCTGAGACAGTGAGGGGTCAAAGTCCACCTGAGACACTGAGGGACAGGTCAAAGTCCACCTGAGACACTGAGGGACGGGGTCAAAGTCCACCTGAGACACTGAGGGGGTCAAAGTCCACCTGAGACGCTGAGGGACGGGTCAAAGTCCACCTGAGACAGTGAGGGGGTCAAAGTCCACCTGAGACACTGAGGGACGGGTCAAAGTCCACCTGAGACACTGAGGGAGGGGTCAAAGTCCACCTGAGACACTGAGGGACGGGTCAAAGTCCACCTGAGACACTGAGGGACGGGTCAAAAGTCCACCTGAGACACTGAGGGACGGGTCAAAGTCCACCTGAGACACTGAGGGACGGGTCAAAGTCCACCTGAGACACTGAGGGAAGGGTCAAAGTCCACCTGAGACACTGAGGGACGGGTCAAAGTCCACCTGAGACACTGAGGGACTGAGGGGTCAAAGTCCACCTGAGACACTGAGGGACGGGTCAAAGTCCACCTGAGACACTGAGGGACGGGTCAAAGTCCACCTGAGACACTGAGGAAGGGGTCAAAGTCCACCTGAGACACTGAGGGACGGGTCAAAGTCCACCTGAGACACTGAGGGGGACGGGTCAAAGTCCACCTGAGACACTGAGGGACGGGTCAAAGTCCACCTGAGACGTCAAAGTCCACCTGAGACACTGAGGGACGGGTCAAAGTCCACCTGAGACGCTGAGGGACGGGGTCAAAGTCCACCTGAGGACGGGTCAAAGACCTGACTGAGGGACGGGTCAAAGTCCACCTGAGAGACTGAGGGAAGGGGTCAAAGTCCACCTGAGACACTGAGGGACGGGTCAAAGTCCACCTGAGACACTGAGGGACGGGTCAAAGTCCACCTGAGACGCTGAGGGAAGGGGGGTCAAAGTCCACCAGAGACGCTGAGGGACGGGTCAAAGTCCACCTGAGACGCTGAGGGACGGGTCAAAGTCCACCTGAGACGCTGAGGGACGGGTCAAAGTCCACCTGAGACGCTGAGGGACGGGTCAAAGTCCACCTGAGACACTGAGGGACGGGTCAAAGTCCACCTGAGACACTGAGGGACGGGGTCAAAGTCCACCTGAGACACTGAGGGACGGGTCAAAGTCCACCTGAGAGACACTGAGGGACGGGTCAAAAGTCATCCTGAGACACTGAGGGACGGGTCAAAGTCCACCAGAGACCTGAGGGACGGGGTCAAAGTCCACCTGAGACACTGAGGGGGAGAGGGGTCAAAGTCCACCTGAGGACACTGAGGGACGGGTCAAAGTCCACCTGAGACACTGAGGGACGGTCAAAGTCCACCTGAGACACTGAGGGACGGGTCAAAGTCCACCTGAGACACTGAGGGGTCAAAGTCCACCTGAGACACTGAGGGACGGGTCAAAGTCCACCTGAGACACTGAGGGGTCAAAGTCCACCTGAGACAATGAGGGACGGGTCAAAGTCCACCTGAGACTGAGGGAGGGGTCAAAGTCCACCTGAGACACTGAGGGACGGGTCAAAGTCCACCTGAGACACTGAGAGGGACATGTCAAAGTCCACCTGAGACACTGAGGGACGGGTCAAAGTCCACCTGAGACACTGAGGGACGGGTCAAAGTCCACCTGAGACACTGAGGGGTCAAAGTCCACCTGAGACACTGAGGGGGGTCAAAGTCCACCTGAGACACTGAGGACGGGGGTCAAAGTCCACCTGAGACACTGAGGGACGGGTCAAAGTCCACCTGAGACACTGAGGGACAGGTCAAAGTCCACCTGAGACGCTGAGGGACGGGTCAAAGTCCACCTGAGACAGTGAGGGGTCAAAGTCCACCTGAGACACTGAGGGACGGGTCAAAGTCCACCTGAGACAGTGAGGGGTCAAAGTTCACCTGAGACACTGAGGGACAAGTCCACCTGAGACACTGAGGAACGGGTCAAAGTCCACTGAGACACTGAGGGGGTCAAAGTCCACCTGAGACACTGAGGGACGGGTCAAAGTCCACCTGAGACACTGAGGGACGGGTCAAAGTCCACCTGAGACACTGAGGAGGGTCAAAGTCCACCTGAGACACTGAGGGACGGGTCAAAGTCCACCTGAGACACTGAGGGACGGGTCAAAGTCCACCTGAGACACTGAGGGACGGGTCAAAGTCCACCTGAGACACTGAGGGAGGGGTCAAAGTCCACCTGAGACACTGAGGGAAGGGTCAAAAGTCACCTGAGACACTGACGGGTCAAAGTCCACCTGAGACGCTGAGGGACGGGTCAAAGTCCACCTGAGACACTGAGGGGGACGGGTCAAAGTCCACCTGAGACACTGAGGGACGGGTCAAAGTCCACCTGAGACACTGAGGGACGGGGTCAAAGTCCACCTGAGACACTGAGGGACGGGGTCAAAGTCCACCTGAGACGCTGAGGGGAGGGTCAAAGTCCACCTGAGACACTGAGGGGGGTCAAAGTCCACCTGAGACACTGAGGGACGGGTCAAAGTCCACCTGAGACACTGAGGGACGGGTCAAAGTCCACCTGAGACACTGAGGGACGGGTCAAAGTCCACCTGAGACACTGAGGGACGGGTCAAAGTCCACCTGAGACACTGAGGGACGGGTCAAAGTCCACCTGAGACACTGAGGGGGGTCAAAGTCCACCTGAGACACTGAGGGACGGGTCAAAGTCCACCTGAGACTGAGGGACGGGTCAAAGTCCACCTGAGACACTGAGGGACGGGTCAAAGTCCACCTGAGACACTGAGGGGACGGTCAAAGTCCACCTGAGACACTGAGGGACGGGTCAAAGTCCACCTGAGACACTGAGGGACGGGTCAAAGTCCACCTGAGACACTGAGGGACGGGTCAAAGTCCACCTGAGACACTGAGGGAGGGTCAAAGTCCACCTGAGACACTGAGGGACGGGTCAAAGTCCACCTGAGACACTGAGGGACGGGGTCAAAGTCCACCTGAGACACTGAGGGACGGGTCAAAGTCCACCTGAGACACTGAGGGACGGGTCAAAGTCCACCTGAGACACTGAGGGACGGGTCAAAGTCCACCTGAGACACTGAGGGACGGGGTCAAAGTCCACCTGAGACACTGAGGGACGGGTCAAAGTCCACCTGAGACACTGAGGGACGGGTCAAAGTCCACCTGAGACACTGAGGGACGGGTCAAGTCCACCTGAGACACTGAGGGAGGGTCAAAGTCCACCTGAGACACTGAGGGACGGGTCAAAGTCCACCTGAGACACTGAGGGACGGGTCAAAGTCCACCTGAGACACTGAGGGACGGGTCAAAGTCCACCTGAGACACTGAGGGACGGGTCAAAGTCCACCTGAGACACTGAGGGACGGGTCAAAGTCCACCTGAGACACTGAGGGACGGGTCAAAGTCCACCTGAGACGCTGAGGGACGGGTCAAAGTCCACCTGAGACACTGAGGGACGGGTCAAAGTCCACCTGAGACACTGAGGGACGGGTCAAAGTCCACCTGAGACGCTGAGGGACGGGTCAAAGTCCACCTGAGACACTGAGGGACGGGGTCAAAGTCCACCTGAGACACTGAGGGACGGGTCAAAGTCCACCTGAGACACTGAGGGACGGGGTCAAAGTCCACCTGAGACACTGAGGGACGGGTCAAAGTCCACCTGAGACGCTGAGGGACGGGTCAAAGTCCACCTGAGACACTGAGGGACGGGTCAAAGTCCACCTGAGACACTGAGGGACGGGTCAAAGTCCACCTGAGACACTGAGGGACGGGTCAAAGTCCACCTGAGACACTGAGGGACGGGGTCAAAGTCCACCTGAGACACTGAGGGACGGGTCAAAGTCCACCTGAGACACTGAGGGGTCAAAGTCCACCTGAGACGCTGAGGGACGGGTCAAAGTCCACCTGAGACACTGATGGGGTCAAAGTCCACCTGAGACGCTGAGGGACGGGGTCAAAAGTCCACCTGAGAACGTGAGGGGGGGGTCAAAGTCCACCTGAGACACTGAGGGACGGGTCAAAGTCCACCTGAGACACTGAGGGACGGGTCAAAGTCCACCTGAGACACTGAGGGACGGGTCAAAGTCCACCTGAGACACTGAGGGACGGGTCAAAGTCCACCTGAGACACTGAGAGGGACGGGTCAAAGTCCACCTGAGACACTGAGGGGTCAAAGTCCACCTGAGACACTGAGGGACGGGTCAAAGTCCACCTGAGACACTGAGGGACGGGTCAAAGTCCACCTGAGACACTGAGGGACGGGTCAAAGTCCACCTGAGACGCTGAGGGACGGGTCAAAGTCCACCTGAGACACTGAGGGGGGGTCAAAGTCCACCTGAGACACTGAGGGACAGGTCAAAGTCCACCTGAGACACTGAGGGACGGGTCAAAGTCCACCTGAAGACACTGAGACACTGAGGGGGGTCAAAGTCCACCTGAGACACTGAGGGACGGGTCAAAGTCCACCTGAGACAGTGAGGGGTCAAAGTCCACCTGAGACACTGAGGGACGGGGTCAAAGTCCACCTGAGACACTGAGGGGGGTCAAAGTCCACCTGAGACACTGAGGGACGGGTCAAAGTCCACCTGAGACACTGAGGGACGGGTCAAAGTCCACCTGAGACACTGAGGGACGGGTCAAAGTCCACCTGAGACACTGAGGGGGACGGGTCAAAGTCCACCTGAGACACTGAGGGAAGGGTCAAAGTCCACCCTGAGACACTGAGGACAGGTCAAAGTCCACCTGAGACGCTGAGGGACGGGTCAAAGTCCACCTGAGACGCTGAGGGACGGGTCAAAGTCCACCTGAGACACTGAGGGACGGGGGTCAAAGTCACCTGAGACACTGAGGGACGGGTCAAAGTCCACCTGAGACACTGAGGGACGGGTCAAAGTCCACCTGAGACACTGAGGGATGGGTCAAAGTCCACCTGAGACGCTGAGGGACGGGGTCAAAGTCCACCTGAGACTCTGAGGGACGGGTCAAAGTCCACCTGAGACGCTGAGGGACGGGTCAAAGTCCACCTGAGACGCTGAGGGACGGGTCAAAGTCCACCTGAGAGACTGAGGGAAGGGTCAAAGTCCACCTGAGACACTGAAGGACAGGTCAAAGTCCACCTGAGACACTGAGGGACGGGTCAAAGTCCACCTGAGACGCTGAGGGGGGTCAAAGTCCACCTGAGACACTGAGGGACGGGTCAAAGTCCACCTGAGACGCTGAGGGACGGGTCAAAGTCCACCTGAGACGGTGAGGGAGGGGTCAAAGTCCACCTGAGACGCTGAGGGACGGGTCAAAGTCCACCTGAGACACTGAGGGACGGGTCAAAGTCCACCTGAGACACTGAGGGACGGGTCAAAGTCCACCTGAGACACTGAGGGACGGGTCAAAGTCCACCTGAGACACTGAGGGACGGGTCAAAGTCATCCTGAAATACTGAGGGACGGGTCAAAGTCCACCAGAGACCCTGAGGGACGGGTCAAAGTCCACCTGAGACACTGAGGGACGGGTCAAAGTCCACCTGAGACACTGAGGGACGGGTCAAAGTCCACCTGAGACACACTGAGGGACGGGTCAAAGTCCACCTGAGACACTGAGGGACGGGTCAAAGTCCACCTGAGAACACTGAGGGTCAAAGTCCACCTGAGACACTGAGGGACGGGTCAAAGTCCACCTGAGACACTGAGGGGGTCAAAGTCCACCTGAGACACTGAGGGACGGGTCAAAGTCCACCTGAGACACTGAGGGGAGGGTCAAAGTCCACCTGAGACACTGAGGGACGGGTCAAAGTCCACCTGAGACACTGAGGGACGGGTCAAAGTCCACCTGAGACACTGAGGGACGGGTCAAAGTCCACCTGAGACACTGAGGGACGGGTCAAAGTCCACCTGAGACACTGAAGGGTCAAAGTCCACCTGAGACACTGAGGGGCAAAGTCCACCTGAGACACTGAGGGACGGGTCAAAGTCCACCTGAGACACTGAGGGACGGGTCAAAGTCCACCTGAGACACTGAGGGACAGGTCAAAGTCCACCTGAGACGCTGAGGGACGGGTCAAAGTCCACCTGAGACACTGAGGGGGGTCAAAGTCCACCTGAGACACTGAGGGGACGGGTCAAAGTCCACCTGAGACTGAGGAGGGGTCAAAGTCACCTGAGACACTGAGGGACACGTTGAAGTCCACTTGAGACACTGAGGGACGGGGGTCAAAGTCCACCTGGACAGTGAGGGGGTCAAAGTCCAAATGAGACACTGAGGGGGTCAAAAGTCCACCTGAGACACTGAGGGACGGGGTCAAAGTCCACCTGAGACACTGAGGAGGGGTCAAAGTCCACCTGAGACACTGAGGGACGGGTCAAAGTCCACCTGAGACACTGAGGGGGGGTCAAAGTCCACCTGAGACACTGAGGGACGGGTCAAAGTCCACCTGAGACACTGAGGGACGGGTCAAAGTCCACCTGAGACACTGAGGGACGGGTCAAAGTCCACCTGAGACTGAGGGAGGGGTCAAAGTCCACCTGAGACGCTGAGGGACAGGTCAAAGTCCACCTGAGACACTGAGGGACGGGTCAAAGTCCACCTGAGACACTGAGGGACGGGTCAAAGTCCACCTGAGACGCTGAGGGACGGGTCAAAGTCCACCTGAGACACTGAGGGGGGTCAAAGTCCACCTGAGACACTGAGGGACGGTCAAAGTCCACCTGAGACACTGAGGGACGGGTCAAAGTCCACCTGAGAGACACTGAGGGACGGGTCAAAGTCCACCTGAGACACTGAGGGACGGGTCAAAGTCCACCTGAGACACTGAGGGTCAAAGTCCACCTGAGACACTGAGGGAGGGTCAAAGTCCACCTGAGACACTGAGGGGTCAAAGTCCACCTGAGACACTGAGGGACGGGTCAAAGTCCACCTGAGACACTGAGGGAGCGGGTCAAAGTCCACCTGAGACACTGAGGGACGGGTCAAAGTCCACCTGAGACACTGAGGGACGGGTCAAAGTCCACCTGAGACACTGAGGGACGGGTCAAAGTCCACCTGAGACACTGAGGGACGGGTCAAAGTCCACCTGAGACACTGAGGGGACGGGTCAAAGTCCACCTGAGACACTGAGGGACGGGTCAAAGTCCACCTGAGACACTGAGGGACGGGTCAAAGTCCACCTGAGACACTGAGGGAGGGGGTCAAAGTCCACCTGAGACACTGAGGGAAGGGTCAAAGTCCACCTGAGAGACTGAGAGGACGGGTCAAAGTCCACCTGAGACACTGAGGGATGGGTCAAAGTCCACCTGAGACGCTGAGGGACGGGTCAAAGTCCACCTGAGACGCTGAGGGACGGGTCAAAGTCCACCTGAGACACTGAGGGACGGGTCAAAGTCCACCTGAGACACTGAGGGACGGGTCAAAGTCCACCTGAGACAACTGAGGGACGGGTCAAAGTCCACCTGAGACACTGAGGGACGGGTCAAAGTCCACCTGAGACACTGAGGGACGGGTCAAAGTCCACCTGAGACGCTGAGGGACGGGGTCAAAGTCCACCTGAGAGACGCTGAGGGACGGGTCAAAGTCCACCTGAGACACTGAGGGAGGGTCAAAGTCCACCTGAGACACTGAGGGACGGGTCAAAGTCCACCTGAGACGCTGAGGGACGGGTCAAAGTCCACCTGAGACACTGAGGGACGGGTCAAAGTCCACCTGAGACACTGAGGGACGGGTCAAAGTCCACCTGAGACACTGAGGGACGGGGTCAAAGTCCACCTGAGACACTGAGGGGACGGGTCAAAGTCCACCTGAGACACTGAGGGACGGGGTCAAAGTCCACCTGAGACACTGAGGGACAGGTCAAAGTCCTGAGAGACACTGAGGGACGGGTCAAAGTCCACCTGAGACACTGAGGGACGGGGTCAAAGTCCACCTGAGACACTGAGGACGGGTCAAAGTCCACCTGAGACGCTGAGGGACGGGTCAAAGTCCACCTGAGACACTGAGGGGGGTCAAAGTCCACCTGAGACACTGAGGGACGGGTCAAAGTCCACCTGACACTGACTGAGGGGTCAAAGTCCACCTGAGACACTGAGGGACGGGTCAAAGTCCACCTGAGACACTGAGGGACGGGTCAAAGTCCACCTGAGACACTGAGGGACGGGTCAAAGTCCACCTGAGACACTGAGGGACGGGTCAAAGTCCACCTGAGACACTGAGGGACGGGTCAAAGTCCACCTGAGACTGCTGAGGGGGTCAAAGTCCACCTGAGACACTGAGGACGGGTCAAAGTCCACCTGAGACACTGAGGGACGGGTCAAAGTCCACCTGAGACACTGAGGGACGGGTCAAAGTCCACCTGAGACGCTGAGGGGGGGTCAAAGTCCACCTGAGACACTGAGGGGGGTCAAAGTCCACCTGAGACACTGAGGGACAGGTCAAAGTCCACTGAGACACTGAGGGACGGGTCAAAGTCCACCTGAGAGACACTGAGGGGTCAAAGTCCACCTGAGACACTTGAGGGACGGGTCAAAGTCCACCTGAGACACTGAGGGGTCAAAGTCCACCTGAGACACTGAGGGACGGGTCAAAGTCCACCTGAGACACTGAGGGGTCAAAGTCCACCTGAGGGAGGGGTCAAAGTCCACCTGAGACACTGAGGGACGGGTCAAAGTCCACCTGAGACACTGAGGGACGGGTCAAAGTCCACCTGAGACACTGAGGGACGGGGGTCAAAGTCCACCTGAGACACTGAGGGACGGGTCAAAGTCCACCTGAGACACTGAGGGACGGGTCAAAGTCCACCTGAGACACTGAGGGACGGGTCAAAGTCCACCTGAGAGACTGAGGGACTGAGACACTGGACGGGTCAAAGTCCACCTGAGACACTGAGGGACGGGTCAAAGTCCACCTCCACCTGAGACACTGAGGGACGGGTCAAAGTCCACCTGAGACGCTGAGGGACGGGTCAAAGTCCACCTGAGACACTGAGGGACGGGTCAAAGTCCACCTGAGACACTGAGGGACGGGTCAAGTCCACCTGAGACGCTGAGGGACGGGTCAAAGTCCACCTGAGAGACTGAGGGAAGGGTCAAAGTCCACCTGAGACACTGAGGGACAGGTCAAAGTCCACCTGAGACACTGAGGGACGGGTCAAAGTCCACCTGAGACACTGAGGGACGGGTCAAAGTCCACCTGAGACACTGAGGGACGGGTCAAAGTCCACCTGAGACACTGAGGGACGGGTCAAAGTCCACCTGAGACTGAGGGACGGGTCAAAGTCCCACTGAGAGACCCTGAGGGGGGGGGTCAAAGTCCACCTGAGACACTGAGGGGACGGGTCAAAGTCCACCTGAGACACTGAGGGACGGGTCAAAGTCCACCTGAGACACTGAGGGACGGGTCAAAGTCCACCTGAGACACTGAGGGACGGGTCAAAGTCACCTGAGATACTGAGGGACGGGTCAAAGTCCACCAGAGACCCTGAGGGACGGGTCAAAGTCCACCTGAGACACTGAGGGACGGGTCAAAGTCCATCTGAGACACTGAGGGACGGGTCAAAGTCCACCTGAGACACTGAGGGACAAGTCAAAGTCCACCTGAGACACTGAGGGACGGGTCAAAGTCCACCTGAAACACTGAAGGGTCAAAGTCCACCTGAGACACTGAGGGACGGGTCAAAGTCCACCTGAGACACTGAGGGGTCAAAGTCCACCTGAGACAATGAGGGACGGGTCAAAGTCCACCTGAAACACTGAAGGGTCAAAGTCCACCTGAGACACTGAGGGACGGGTCAAAGTCCACCAGAGACATTGAGGGACATGTCGAAGTCCACCTGAGACACTGAGGGACATGTCAAAGCCCACCTGAGACACTCAGGGACGGGTCAAAGTCCACCTGAGACACTGAAGGGTCAAAGTCCACCTGAGACACTGAGGGGTCAAAGTCCACCTGAGACACTGAGGGACGGGTCAAAGTCCACCTGAGACATTGAGGGACATGTCGAAGTCCACCTGAGACACTGAGGGACAGGTCAAAGTCCACCTGAGACGCTGAGGGACGGGTCAAAGTCCACCTGAGACAGTGAGGGGTGAAAGTCCACCTGAGACACTGAGGGACGGGTCAAAGTCCACCTGAGACAGTGAGGGGTCAAAGTTCACCTGAGACACTGAGGGACACGTTGAAGGCCACTTGAGACACTGAGGAACGGGTCAAAGTCCACCTGAGACAGTGAGGGGTCAAAGTCCACCTGAGACACTGAGGGACAGGTCAAAGTCCACCTGAGACACTGAGGGACGGGTCAAAGTCCACCTGAGACACTGAGGGGTCAAAGTCCACCTGAGACACTGAGGGACTGGTCAAAGTCCACCTGAGACACTGAGGGACGGGTCAAAGTCCACCTGAGACGCTGAGGGACGGGTCAAAGTCCACCAGAGACGCTGAGGGACGGGTCAAAGTCCACCTGAGACACTGAGGGAAGGGTCAAAGTCCACCAGGGACACTGAGGGACGGGTCAAAGTCCACTTGAGACGCTGAGGGACGGGTCAAAGTCCACCTGAGACACTGAGGGGACGGGTCAAAGTCCACCTGAGACACTGAGGGACGGGTCAAAGTCCACCTGAGACGCTGAGGGAGGGGGTCAAAGTCCACCTGAGACACTGAGGGGACGGGTCAAAGTCCACCTGAGACGCTGAGGGACGGGGTCAAAGTCCACCTGAGACACTGAGGGACGGGTCAAAGTCCACCTGAGACACTGAGGGACGGGGGTCAAAGTCCACCTGAGACACTGAGGGACGGGTCAAAGTCCACCTGAGACACTGAGGGAGGGTCAAAGTCCACCTGAGACACTGAGGGACGGGTCAAAGTCCACCTGAGACGCTGAGGGACGGGTCAAAGTCCACCTGAGACACTGAGGGACGGGTCAAAGTCCACCTGAGAGACACTGAGGACGGGTCAAAGTCCACCTGAGACACTGAGGGACGGGTCAAAGTCCACCTGAGACACTGAGGGACGGGTCAAAGTCCACCTGAGACACTGAGGGAGGGGTCAAAAGTCCACCTGAGACACTGAGGGACGGGTCAAAGTCCACCTGAGACGCTGAGGGACGGGTCAAAGTCCACCTGAGACGCTGAGGGACGGGTCAAAGTCCACCTGAGACACTGAGGGACGGGGTCAAAGTCCACCTGAGACACTGAGTGGACGGGGGTCAAAGTCCACCTGAGACACTGAGGGACGGGTCAAAGTCCACCTGAGACACTGAGGGACGGGTCAAAGTCCACCTGAGACACTGAGGGACGGGTCAAAGTCCACCTGAGACACTGAGGGACGGGTCAAAGTCCACCTGAGACGCTGAGGGACGGGTCAAAGTCCACCTGAGACACTGAGGGACGGGTCAAAGTCCACCTGAGAGCACTGAGGGACGGGTCAAAGTCCACCTGAGACGCTGAGGGACGGGGTCAAAGTCCACCTGAGACACTGAGGGACGGGTCAAAGTCCACCTGAGACACTGAGGGAGGGGGTCAAAGTCCACCTGAGACACTGAGGGACGGGTCAAAGTCCACCTGAGACACTGAGGGACGGGTCAAAGTCCACCTGAGACACTGAGGGACGGGTCAAAGTCCACCTGAGACACTGAGGGAGGGTCAAAAGTCACCTGAGACACTGAGGGACGGGTCAAAGTCCACCTGAGACACTGAGGGACGGGTCAAAGTCCCCACACTGAGGGGGGAGTCCACCTGAGACACTGAGGACGGGTCAAAGTCCACCTGAGACACTGAGGGGGGTCAAAGTCCACCTGAGACACTGAGGGACGGGTCAAAGTCCACCTGAGACACACTGAGGGACGGGTCAAAGTCCACCTGAGACACTGAGGGACGGGTCAAAGTCACCTGAGACACTGAGGAGGGTCAAAGTCCACCTGAGACACTGAGGGACGGGTCAAAGTCCACCTGAGACACTGAGGGAGGGTCAAAGTCCACCTGAGACACTGAGGGAGGGTCAAAGTCCACCTGAGACACTGAGGGGGTCAAAGTCCACCTGAGACACTGAGGGAGGGGTCAAAGTCCACCTGAGACACTGAGGGACGGGTCAAAGTCCACCTGAGACACTGAGGGACGGGTCAAAGTCCACCTGAGACACTGAGGGACGGGTCAAAGTCCACCTGAGACACTGGGGGGTCAAAGTCCACCTGAGACACTGAGGGACGGGTCAAAGTCCACCTGAGACACTGAGGGACGGGTCAAAGTCCACCTGAGACACTGAGGGACGGGTCAAAGTCCACCTGAGACGCTGAGGGACGGGTCAAAGTCCACCTGAGACAGTGAGGGGTCAAAGTCCACCTGAGACACTGAGGGACGGGTCAAAGTCCACCTGAGACACTGAGGGGGGTCAAAGTCACCTGAGACACTGAGGGACACGGTCAAAGTCCACCTGAGACACTGAGGGAACGGGTCAAAGTCCACCTGAGACACTGAGGGGGTCAAAGTCCACCTGAGACACTGAGGGACAGGTCAAAGTCCACCTGAGACACTGAGGGACGGGTCAAAGTCCACCTGAGACACTGTGAGGGGTCAAAGTCCACCTGAGACACTGAGGGACGGGTCAAAGTCCACCTGAGACACTGAGGGACGGGTCAAAGTCCACCTGAGACGCTGAGGGACGGGTCAAAGTCCACCTGAGACACTGAGGGACGGGTCAAAGTCCACCTGAGACACTGAGGGACGGGTCAAAGTCCACCTGAGGACACTGAGGGACGGGGTCAAAGTCCACCTGAGACCACTGAGGAGGGACGGGTCAAAGTCCACCTGAGACACTGAGGGACGGGTCAAAGTCCACCTGAGACACTGAGGGACGGGTCAAAGTCCACCTGAGACACTGAGGGACGGGTCAAAGTCCACCTGAGACACTGAGGGACGGGTCAAAGTCCACCAGAGACACTGAGGGACGGGTCAAAGTCCACCTGAGACACTGAGGGACGGGTCAAAGTCCACCTGAGACACTGAGGGACGGGTCAAAGTCCACCTGAGACACTGAGGGGTCAAAGTCCACCTGAGACACTGAGGGACGGGTCAAAGTCCACCTGAGACACTGAGGGGTCAAAGTCCACCTGAGACACTGAGGGGTCAAAGTCCACCTGAGACACTGAGGGACGGGTCAAAGTCCACCTGAGACGCTGAGGGACGGGTCAAAGTCCACCTGAGACTGAGGTGAGGGGTCAAAGTCCACCTGAGACACTGAGGGAGGGGTCAAAGTCCACCTGAGACACTGAGGGACGGGTCAAAGTCCACCTGAGACACTGAGGGACGGGTCAAAGTCCACCTGAGACACTGAGGGGGGTCAAAGTCCACCTGAGACACTGAGGAACGGTTCAAAGTCCACCTGAGACACTGAGGGACGGGTCAAAGTCCACCTGAGACACTGAGGGACGGGTCAAAGTCCACCTGAGACGCTGAGGGACGGGTCAAAGTCCACCTGAGACGCTGAGGACGGGTCAAAGTCCACCTGAGACGCTGAGGGACGGGTCAAAGTCCACCTGAGACACTGAGGGACGGGTCAAAGTCCACCTGAGACACTGAAGGAGGGTCAAAGTCCACCTGAGACACTGAGGGACGGGTCAAAGTCCACCTGAGACACTGAGGGACGGGTCAAAGTCCACCTGAGACGCCCTGGAGACTGAGGGACGGGTCAAAGTCCACCAGAGACACTGAGGGGGGTCAAAGTCCACCTGAGACACTGAGGGAGGGGTCAAAGTCCACCTGAGACGCTGAGGGACGGGTCAAAGTCCACCTGAGACACTGAGGGACGGGTCAAAGTCCACCTGAGACACTGAGGGACGGGTCAAAGTCCACCTGAGACACTGAGGGAAGGGTCAAAGTCCACCTGAGACACTGAGGGACGGGTCAAAGTCCACCTGAGACACTGAGGGATGGGTCAAAGTCCACCTGAGACGCTGAGGGACGGGTCAAAGTCCACCAGAGACGCTGAGGGACGGGTCAAAGTCCACCTGAGACGCTGAGGGACGGGTCAAAGTCCACCTGAGACACTGAGGGACGGGTCAAAGTCCACCTGAGACACTGAGGGAAGGGTCAAAGTCCACCTGAGACACTGAGGACAGGGTCAAAGTCCACCTGAGACACTGAGGGAGGGGTCAAAGTCCCACCTGAGACGCTGAGGGACGGGTCAAAGTCCACCTGAGACACTGAGGGACGGGTCAAAGTCCACCTGAGACGCTGAGGGACGGGGTCAAAGTCCACCTGAGACGCTGAGGGACGGGTCAAAGTCCACCTGAGACACTGAGGGACGGGTCAAAGTCCACCTGAGACACTGAGGGACGGGTCAAAGTCCACCTGAGACACTGAGGGACACTGAGGGTCAAAGTCCACCTGAGACACTGAGGGACGGGTCAAAGTCCACCTGAGACACTGAGGGACGGGTCAAAGTCCACCTGAGACACTGAGGGACGGGTCAAAAGTCATCCTGAGACACTGAGGGACGGGTCAAAGTCCACTGAGACACTGAGGGACGGGTCAAAGTCCACCTGAGACACTGAGGGACGGGTCAAAGTCCACCTGAGAAACTGAGGGGTCAAAGTCCACCTGAGACATTGAGGGACGGGTCAAAGTCCACCTGAGACAGTGAGGGACGGGTCAAAGTCCACCTGAGACACTGAGGGACGGGTCAAAGTCCACCTGAGACACTGAGGGACGGGGTCAAAGTCCACCTGAGACACTGAGGAACGGGTCAAAGTCCACCTGAGACACTGAGGGACGGGTCAAAGTCCACCTGAGACACTGAGGGACGGGTCAAAGTCCACCTGAGACACTGAGGGACGGGTCAAAGTCCACCTGAGACAGTGAGGGACGGGTCAAAGTCCACCTGAGACACTGAGGGGGGTCAAAGTCCACCTGAGACACTGAGGATAGGTCAAAGTCCACCTGAGACGCTGAGGGGACGGGGTCAAAGTCCACCTGAGACGCTGAGGGACGGGTCAAAGTCCACCTGAGACACTGAGGGACGGGTCAAAGTCCAAAGTCCACCTGAGACACTGAGGGAAGGGTCAAAGTCCACCTGAGACACTGAGGGACGGGTCAAAGTCCACCTGAGACACTGAGGGATGGGTCAAAGTCCACCTGAGACGCTGAGGGACGGGTCAAAGTCCACCAGAGACGCTGAGGGATGGGTCAAAGTCCACCTGAGACGCTGAGGGACGGGTCAAAGTCCACCTGAGACGCTGAGGGGAGGGTCAAAGTCCACCTGAGAGACTGACTGAGGGGGGTCAAAGTCCACCTGAGACACTGAGGGTCAAAGTCCACCTGAGACACCGAGGGGTCAAAGTCCACCTGAGACACCGAGGGACAGGTCAAAGTGTACAAGTGACACCGAGGGACAGGTCAATGTCCACCTGAGACACTGAGGAGTCAAAGTCCACCAAAGACAATGAGGGACAGGTCAAAGTCCCCCTGAGACACTGAGGGGTCAATGTCCACCAGAGTCACTGAGGGGTCAAAGTCCACCAAAGACAATGAGGGACAGGTCAATGTCCACCAGAGACACTGAGGGGTCAAAGTCCACCTGAGACACCGAGGCACGGGTCAAAGTCCACCTGAGACACTGAGGGGTCAAAGTCCACCAAAGACAATGAGGGACAGGTCAAAGTCCACCTGAGACACTGAGGGGTCAATGTCCACCAGAGTCACTGAGGGGTCAAAGTCCACCAAAGACAATGAGGGACAGGTCAATGTCCACCTGAGACACTGAGGGGTCAAAGTCCACCAGAGACACTGAGGGGTCAAAGTCCACCTGAGACACTGAGGGACGGTTCAAAGTCCACCAGAGACACTGAGGGACGGGTCAAAGACCAACAGAGACACCGAGGGGTAAAAGACCAACAGAGACACCGAGGGGTCAAAGTCCACCTGAGACACTGAGGGGTGAAATTCCACCTGAGACACTGAGGGGTCAAAGTCCACCTGAGACAATGAGGGACGGGTCAAAGACCAACAGAGACACCGAGGTGTCAAAGTCCACCTGAGACACTGAGGGGTCAAAGTCCACCTGAGACACTGAGGGGTAAAAGTCCACGTGAGACACTGAGGGGTCAAAGTCCACCTGAGACACTGAGGGGTCAAAGTCCAGCAAAGACACTGAGGGGTCAAAGTCCACCAGAGACCATAAGGGACAGGTCAAAGTCCACCAGAAACATTGAGGGGTCAAACTCCACCAGAGACACTGAGAAGTCAAAGTCCACCAGTGACACTGAGGGACGGGTCAAAGTCCACCTGAGACACTGAGGGTCAAAGTCCACCTGAGACACTGAGGGGTCAAAGTCCACCAGAGACACTGAGGGAGGGGTCAAAGTCCACCTG
Source organism: Periophthalmus modestus (assembly GCA_019594935.1). Lineage (NCBI taxonomy): Eukaryota > Metazoa > Chordata > Actinopteri > Gobiiformes > Gobiidae > Periophthalmus > Periophthalmus modestus. The sequence goes on from JAIEZT010000054.1 coordinate 44,509,071, forward strand.
AGACACTGAGGGACGGGTCAAAGTCCACAGAGACACTGAAGGGTCAAAGTCTACCTGAGACACTGAGGGGTCAAAGTCCACCTGAGACACTGAGGGGTCAAAGTCCACCTGAGACACTGAGGGGTCAAAGTCCACCAGAGACACCGAGGGGGTCAAAGTCCACCAGAGACACCGAGGGACAGGTCAAAGTCCACCTGAGACACTGAGGGGTCAAAGTCCACCAGAGACACCGAGGGGTCAAAGTCCACCTGAGACACTGAGGAGTCAAAGTCCACCAAAGACAATGAGGGAAAGGTCAAAGTCCACCTTAGACACTGAGGGGTCAAAGTCCCCCTGAGACACTAAGGGGTCAATGTCCACCAGAGTCACTGAGGGGTCAAAGTCCACCAACGACAATGAGGGACAGGTCAATGTCCACCAGAGACACTGAGGGGTCAAAGTCCTCCTGAGACACCGAGGGACGGGTCAAAGTCCACCTGAGACACTGAGGGGTCAAAGTCCACCAGAGACATTGAGCGAGGGTTCAAAGTTTACCTGAGACACCGAGGGGTCAAAGTCCACCTGAGACACTGAGGGGTCAAAGTCCACCAGAGACACTGAGGGAGGGTCAAAGTCCACCAGAGACACTGAGGGACGGGTCAAAGTCCACCTGAGACACTGAGGGGTCAAAGTCCCCCTGAGACACTGAGGGGTCAATGTCCACCAGAGTCACTGAGGGGTCAAAGTCCACCAAAGACAATGAGGGACAGGTCAATGTCCACCAGAGACACCGAGGGGTCAAAGTCCACCTGAGACACTGAGGGGCCAAAATCCACCAGAGACACTGAGGGGCCAAAGTCCAGCAGAGACACTGAGGGACGGGTCAAAGTCCACCAGAGACACTGAGGGACGAGTCAAAGTCCACCTGAGACGCTGAAGTACGGGTCAAAGTCCACCAGAGACACTGAGGGACGGGTCAAAGTCCACCTGAGACACTGAGGGGTCAAAGTCCACCTGAGTCACTGAGGGACGGGTAAAAGTCCACCTGAGATACTGAGGGGTCAACGTCCACCAGAGACACTCAGGGACATGTCAAAGTCCACCTGAAACACTGAGGGATGGGTGAAAGTCCACCTGAGACACTGAGGGACAAAACAAAGTCCACCTGAGACACTGAGGGGTCAAAGTTCACCTGAGACACTGAGGGGTCAAAGTCCACCTGAGTCACTGAGGGACGGGTAAAAGTCCACCTGAGACACTGAGGGGTCAACGTCCACCAGAGACACTGAGGGACATGTCAAAGTGCACTTGAAACACTGAGGGACGGGTCAAAGACCAACAGAGACACCGAGGGGTCAAAGTCCACCTGAGACACTGAGGGGTCAAAGTCCACCTGAGACACTGAGGGGTCAAAGTCCACCTGAGACACCGAGGGGTCAAAGTCCACCAGAGACCCCGAGGGACAGGTCAAAGTCCACCAGAGACACCGAGGGACAGGTCAATGTCCACCTGAGACACTGAGGGGTCAGTGTCCACCAGAGTCACTGAGGGGTCAAAGTCCACCAAAGACAATGAGGGACAGGTCAATGTCCACCAGAGACACTGAGGGGTCAAAGTCTACCTGAGACATTGAGCGAGGGGTCAAAGTCCACCAGAGACACTGAGGGGTCAAAGTCTACCTGAGACACTGAGGGGTCAAAGTCCACCTGAGACACTGAGGGGTCAATGTCCACCAGAGACAGCGAGGGGTCAAAGTCCGCCAGAGACACCGAGGGACAGGTCAAAGTCCACCAAAGACAATGAGGGACAGGTCAAAGTCCACCTGAGACACTGAGGGGTCAACGTCCCCCTGAGACACTGAGGGGTCAATGTCCACCAGAGTCACTGAGGGGTCAAAGTACACCAACGAGAATGAGGGACAGGTCAATGTCCACCAGAGACACTGAGGGGTCAAAGTCCACCTGAGACACCGAGGGATGGGTCAAAGTCCACCTGAGACACTGAGGGGTCAAAGTCCACCAGAGACACTGAGGGACGGGTCAAAGTCCACCAAAGACACTGAGGACGGGCCAAAGTCCACCTGAGACACTGAGGGGTCAAAGTCCACCTGAGACACTGAGGGGTCAAAGTCCCCCTGAGACACTGAGGGGTCAATGTCCACCAGAGTCACTGAGGGGTCAAAGTCCACCAAAGACAATGAGGGACAGGTCAATGTCCACCAGAGACACCGAGGGGTCAAAGTCCACCTGAGACACTGAGGGGCCAAAGTCCATCAGAGACACTGAGGGACGAGTCAAAGTCCACCTGAGACGCTGAGGGACGGGTCAAAGTCCACCAGAGACACTGAGGGACAGGTCAATGTCCACCAGAGACAGCTGAGAGGGTCAAAGTCCACCTGAGACACTGAGGGGAGGGGGCCAAGGTCACCACCAGACACAATGAGGGACGGGTCAAACGTCCACCTGAGACACTGAGGGGTTCAAAGTCCTCACCATGAGAGACACTGGAGGAGGAGGGTCAAAGTCACCCTGAGGGGGACACTGAGGGACGGGTCAAAGTCCACCTGAGACTTCTGAGGGGACGGGTAGTCAAGTAAAACATGAGAGACACTGAGGGACGGGTCAAAGTCCACCGAGAACACTGAGGGACGGGTCCAAAGTCCACCTGAGACACTGAGGGGTCAAAGTTCCACCTGAGGACACTGAGGGACATGTCAAAGTCCAACTGAGACACTGAGGGACGGGTCAAAGTCCACCTGAGACACTGGAGGGGGTCTCCTCCTCTCTACTAGAGTCGTCCCTCCTCTCCTCCTCTCCCTCTCCTCTCTCCCTCCTCTCTCCCTCTCTCCTCTCTCTCTCATCTCCTCCCTCTCTCCCTCCTCTCTCCCCTCCTTCTCTCTCCTCTCTCTCGCCTCCTCTCTCCTCCTCCTCCTCCCCATCTTTCTCTCTCCTCTCTCCTGTCCTCTCCTCTCTTCCTCTCCTCCCTCTCTTCTCTGATTCCTCTCCTCCCTCTCCTCCTCTTCCTCTTCTCTCCTCACTCTCTTCTCCTCCTCTCTCCTTCTCTCTCTTCTCTCTCCTCTTCTCTCTCCTCCTCCTCCTCTCTCTCTTCTCCTCCTCTGCCCTCGTCTTCTCTCCAGGGAGCCCTCTCTCCTCCTATTTCTCCTCTCATCTCTCGCCCTCTCTCTCCTATTCTCTCTCCTCCTCTCTCTCTGCCTCTCTCCTCTTCCTCCTCTCTCTCCCTCTTTTCTCTATCTTCCTCTCCTACTCTCTCTCTCTCCTCTCCTCCTCTTCTTCTTCTGCTCCTCTCTCCTCCTCTTCTCTCTCCTCCTCCTCTCTCCTCCTCTTCTCTCTCCTCTCCCTCTTCTCTCCTCCTCCTCTCTCCTCCTACTCCTCCTCCTCCGGGGACAGAGCTCTCCGCTCTTCTGATTGGTCCGTCTCTCTGCGCACATGCCGCGTATGTCCCTCCCACATTCGCTCTCTTTCTCTCTCTTTCTCTCTCCTTCTCTCTCCTCCTCCTCCCTCCTGTTCTCTCCTCTCTTCCTCTCTCCTCCTCTCTCTGCTCTCGCTCCTGTCCACCTGCCCACAGCGCGATGACCACGCACCACGCACGCTGAAGGAAGGAGGGGCCACGCTGCGTGATTCAAACTGACCAGCGCGGTGCACGGTGGAGCAGCGGTGAAAGAGCGGCCTCAGAGCGGACAG
>JAIEZT010000054.1:44512850-44567850 GCA_019594935.1 Periophthalmus modestus
CCTTCCACACTCTTCTTCTGCCCTCTCCCTCCTTCTTTTCCTTCCTCTTCCTTGTTCTTTTCATCTCCTTTCATTCCTCTCTTCTTTCTCACCTCTGTCTCTCCACTCTCACTTTTACTCTCTTCTCTCTTCCCTCCTTTCCTCTCCTCTCTACTCCTCTCTGCCCCTTTGCCCCCTCTCTCCTCCCTCCCCTCCTCTCTCCTTCTCCTCCCTTCCCTCCTCTCTCCTCTCTCCTTCTCCTCTCCTTTATCACATGTCTCCCCCATCCCTCTCCTCTCTCTCTCTCCTCCTCCTCTCCTTTGTCACATCTCTTCCCCCTCTCGTGTTCTCTCCTCCTCCCACTCTCTTCTCTCCTCCTCTTCCTCTCCTCTTTGTCATATCTCTCTCTCCTCCTCCTCTCCTTTGTCACATCTCTCCTCCCTCTCGTGTCCTCTCCTCCTCCCCCTCTTTTCTCTCCTCCTCTTCCTCTCCTCTTTGTCACTCTTTCTGGGGCTGAAGCGGGAAACGAACAAAAAGAAAAAAAGAAAACTCAAATTTGGGCTGTCATGGTAACCATGGCGACCGCTCACCTGTCAATCACACGGAGTAAAAATGTGCCCACGACGGCGATTACAGAGAGAGAGAGGGGGAAAGAGGGGGGAAAACAGAGAGAGAGAGAGAGAGAGAGAGAGAGAGAGAGAGAGGAGAGAAGAGAGAGAGGGGGAAGAGGAGAGGAGTAGAAGAGGAGGAGGAGGACTAGAGAAGAAGATGGGGGAAAGAGGGGAAGGAGAGGAGGAGGAGAGAAAGGAGCCATGTTACAGAAGGTTTATGAGGAATTGTCCTCCTCTCCTCTTCCTCTCCTTCCCTCTCTCCTTGTCTCCCTCCTTCTCTTCTCTCTTCTCCTGTCTCCTTCCCTCCTCCTCTGCCCCTCTCTCCTCCTTTCCCCCTCTCTCCTCCTCTCTGTCCCTCCCTCCTCCTTCCCTCTCTCCTCGTCTTCCTCCCTCCTCTTCTTCTTCCCTCTTTCCTCCTCCTCCTTCTCTCCTCTCCTCCTCCTCTCCTTCCTTCTCTCCCACGTCGCAGATCAGTGTGTCCGGATGTGTTTTGTGTTGTGCCTTTGAGCGTCTGTGTTTATACTGGTTTGACAGTGGCTCACACACAGACACAGCAGTGCACCAGGCTGTATTTATACTGGTTTGACAGTGGCTCACACACAGACACAGCAGTGCACCAGGCTGTATTTATACTGGTTTTACAGTGGCTCACACGCAGCACAGCAGTGCACAGGTTTTATAGTGGCACACACGCTGTATTTGCACTGGTTTTATAGTGTGCTCACACGCAGACACAAGCAGTGCACCAGGCTGTATTTATACTGGTTTTATAGTGGCTCACACGCAGACACAGCAGTGCACCAGGCTGTATTTATACTGGTTTTACAGTGGCTCACACGCAGACACAGCAGTGCACCAGGCTGTATTTATACTGGTTTTACAGTGGCTCACACGCAGACACAGCAGTGCACCAGGCTGTATGTATGAGGCTGAACATGTGACCACAGACTCTTCACGTTTTAATTATTGTGACGTTGGAAAAACCAAAGAGCAGAGTGGGCGGCCATTTTGAGAAGACAGGCCTCCATTTAGTGTGTGGAGGAGGTGGAGGAGGTGGAGGAGCAGGAGGAGCAGGTGGAGGAGGCATACGGAGGAGATGTGCGGAGAAGGAGGAGGTGGAGGAGGATATCGGAGGTGGTGGAGGTGTGTGGAGGAGATGAAGTGGAGGAGGTGTGTGGAGGAGACGGAGGAAGTGTGCAGAGAAGATGGAGGAGGTGGAGGAAGTGTGCAGAAGAGGTGTGTGGAGGAGATGGAGGAGGTGGAGATGGAGGAGGTGGAGATGGAGGAGGTGCAGGAGGTAAAGATGGAGGAGGTGGCGATGAAGGAGGTGGAGGAGGTGTAGATGGAGGAGGTGGAGGACGTGGAGATGGAGGAGGTGGAGGAGGTGGAGATGGAGATGGAGGAGGTGGAGATGAAGGAGATGGAGGAGGTGGAGGAGGTGGAGGAGGTGGGGATGGAGGAGGTGGAGATGGAGGAAGTGGAGGAGGTGGAGATGGAGGAAGTGGAGGAGGTGGAGCAGGTGGAGGAGGTGGGGATGGAGGAGGTGGAGATGGAGGAAGTGGAGGAGGTGGAGATGGAGGAAGTGGAGCAGGTGGAGGAGGTGGAGATGGAGGAAGTGGAGGAGGTGGAGATGGAGGAGGTGGAGGAGGTGGAGATGGAGGAAGTGGAGATGGAGGAGGTGGAGATGGAGGAGGTGGAGATGGAGGAATATAATATATATAATATTTTATATTTGGACTGTGAGATCGGACTTTTAACTATAAAAGTTTTATCTGAGAATCAGGAAGTGCGTTGTGCATGCCAGTTGTTGTAGGGTTACTCTGTTCTCTGATGTGTAAAAGTGCTTATAAACTCATCATGGTGAAACATCAGGATGTTCTGAATGCATAAGGTCAGTGAGGAGGAGGAGTGAGGAGGAGGAAGAGGAGGAGGAGTGGGGAGTGAGGAGGAGGAGGAGTGAGGAGTGGAGGAGGAGGAGTGAGGAGAAGTGTGGAGTGAGGAAGAGGAGTGAGTAGGAGGAGTGAGGAGTGGAGGAGGAGAAGGAGCAGTGAAGAGGAGGAGTGAGGAGGAGGAGTGAGAGTGCGTGGCGTCTGAGTAGCATCTGCGAGTCGTCTGCGAGTCGTCTGCGAGTCGTCTGCGAGTCGTCTGCGTTGCGTCTGCGAGTCGTCTGCGAGTCGTCTGCGAGTCGTCTGCGTTGCGTCTGCGAGTCGTCTGCGTGGCGTCCGCGTGTCGTCCGCGTGACGTCTGTGTGGCGACTGCGTTGCGTCTGCGTGGCGTCTGCGTTGCGTCTGCGAGTCGTCTGCGAGTCGTCTGCGAGTCGTCTGCGTTGCGTCTGCGAGTCGTCTGCGTGTCGTCTGCGAGTCGTCTGCGTGGCGTCTGCGTGGCGTCTGCGTGGCGTCTGCGTGGGTGTCTCTGCGTGGCGTCTGCGTGGCGTCTGCGTGGCGTCAGGGCTTATTTGGCGTTGGCGTTTCTTCGTTGGACGTGTCTGTTCTTGGCGCCGCGGCTCGAGCTTTTACTTTGTCTTGGACCGGCGCCATTTTCCTGTTTTATTTCCGAGCGCCAACGAGACGAGCACAAAGAAAAGTAAATCCTACACATCCGAGGATTTAGGGATTTAGACTGTTCAAAGGAGGAGAGGAGGAGGAGGAGCGACCACCCCGAGAGGAGAGGAGAAGGAGGAGAGAGAGAGGAGAGACCACCCAGAGGAGGAGAAGAAGGAGAGAGAGAGAGAGGAGGAGCGACCACCCAGAGGAGAGGAGAAGGAGGAGAGAGAGAGGAGAGACCACCCAGAGGAGGAGAGAAGGAGGAGAGAGAGAGGAGGAGCGACCCACCCAGAGGAGGAGAGAGAGAGGAGGAGCGACAACCCAGAGGAGAGGAGAAGGAGGAGAGAGAGAGGAGAGAGATCACCCAGAGGAGGAGAGAAGGAGGAGAGAGAGAGGAGAGACCACCCAGGAGGAGGAGAGAAGGAGGAGGAGGAGGAGGAGGAGGAGAGACCACCCAGAGTAGGAGAGAAGGAGAGCAGAAGGAGGAGAGACCACCCAGAGGAGGAGAGAAGGAGGAGAGAGAGAGGAGAGACCACCCAGAGGAGGAGAGAAGGAGGAGGAGGAGAGACCACCCAGAGGAGAAGGAGGAGAGAGAGAGGAGAGACCACCCAGAGGAGAGGGGAGGAGCAAGGGAGGAGGAGGAGAGGAGCAACACTCAGAAGAGGAGACTGGTCCAGTGGTCCACTCGTTCACTCATCCTCCTTTGTCTCTGCTCATTCATTCCTTCACTCGTTCACTAATTCACTAGTTTTGTCTCTCTGCTCCTCGTACACTCGTTCACTGAGGCACTCGTTCACTTTTTCACTCTTTCACTCGTCCATTAGTTCATTAGTACACTAGTTCACTCGTTCACTGATGCACTCGTTCACTGATCCACTCATTCACTCGTTCACTTGTTCAGTCATTCTTTTGTTCACTAATGCACTTATCCATTTGTTCACCTGTTCACTAATTTTTCACTCATTCACTCGTTCACGATCCACTCATTCACTGATGCACTCGTTCACTGATTCACTCGTTCATTCGTTCACTGATGCACTCGTTCACTGATCCACTCATCACTCATTCACTGATACACTCATTCACTCGTTCACAATCCACTCATTCACTGATGCACTCGTTCACTGATCCACTCATTCACTCATTTAATTTTTCACTCATTCACTCGTTCACGATCCACTCATTCACTGATTCACTCGTCCATTTGTCCTCCTTTGTCTTCAGCTTTTTCAATGTTTCTTTTCAATTCAAACACTGATTTTCTCAAACAAAGCCGTCACTTTTCTGTCTTTTGTCTGCCGTTTTTTTCGCTCCATCGATGAAACGATCGGGCTCTCATCGCCTTCGCCGACGCCGTCGCCGACGCCACGCAAACGCCATTTTGTGATTTCATATCGACCGCTCGATGCAACAAAAGATTCTCCCAAACTCATTTCCAGCAAAAACATCTTCACTTCAGATGGTTCTCGTTTAGACCCGTGTTTGGACCTGAATCTCCGAGCTTCACCAAAGGTTAAAGTTCAAAATAAGGCAGAAGTATCGAAAATCACATCGTAATCGATACTTCAACTAGTATCAAAACTAGATATCGAGCAGGTATCGAAAAAAGTCCCACTGACAGAAACAAACTTTTCCTGAATCTATTTATACCGATGTGGAGCTGGAGCCGAGCAAAGACACAGACTGGGACATGGCCCACACGTCTGCGGGCCGGCGTCTGCGGGCCGCCGTGTGCAGGGCCGGCGTCTGTGGGCCCGTGTCTGCGGGCCGGTGTTTAACACAAACCCTGCATACTTAGGCTGAGTTCTTCTCTCAAACTGAAAACCCTCCGTTCCACCTTGTGATGTCATCATGTGATAATACAGGAAGTGCTCCACTGTGTTTTTAAACTCCACACAGCTGCACTAGAATCATTTGCATCATTTCAGCTCCTGGAAACTGAAACATGTGAATGAAACAAACACAACTCCAGACATGTTTTTGAGGCTGTTATGGCTTAAAGCTCACACTGGAACATTTCATACTGTGAGCTGAAACCTTCTCGATAAATCCCAAATGAATGTCCTGGTGCAGTTTCAGTGATGTATGGGAGGCAGGAGGCAGGTTTTCAGACGTTTTTGTGGTTTAATTTACGATGTTTGGGCTCCACTTTGGGCGGTGACATCCCTTTTCATTAAAGCTTCATTCTGTGACATTCTGCTCGACTCGCTAAAATACAAACCTCATAAAACGGCAAACAAATGACGTTTACGGCTGAAAAGTGCAGCGTCGGACGAAAACACGACTGAGACGAGAGCGAATAAAAGCATGAGTCACCTGACCGGGCAGAGTGGTGCAGTCCTGCCTGTGTCTGCCACACAACCAGAAGGTGTCAGGTTCAAATCCAGGATAAGTGTCATGTCCATCAATTTATATTTTTATTTAATTTTTAAGTGAAATAAAAAGTCTTTGAATATTCTATTCATAAACAGGACTGTGCTTTGCTGTGAAGGCTGTGGTTGTGGTTGGCTGCTCTTGTGGCTGACTGGCTGGAACACAGAACAGTTTTTAAACTTGAATTTTTCTTTTACATTATGATATTTTGTGATTTTGACCCATAAAAGCGGTGTGTGCAGTTCAAAGGGCAGAAGGACGATGGGATTGTGTGATTTGAGCAGTTTGTTTGAGCTGTATCCATGGCAACCCTACTTGGAAGTAGCTATGCTATCCAGCTAGCTCTGAAATGCTGCATGATCCAGCTTTTTCAGTCTTGATACTGATTCCAATACCACAGATGTAAGGATCTGCTGATTCTGATTCTCGATGAGACAAATGTATTATATAGTTGTAGTTGTAGCTGTAGTAGTTGTAGTTGTAGCTGTAGTTGTAGCTGTAGTTGTAGTTGTAGCTGTAATTGTAGTTGTAGCTGTAGTTGTAGTTGTAGCTGTAGTTGTAGTTATAGCTTTAGTTGTAGTTGTAGCTGTAGTTGTAGTTATAGCTTTAGTTGTAGTTGTAGCTGTAGTTGTAGTTGTAGTTATAGCTTTAGTTGTAGTTGTAGCTGTAGCTGTAGTTGTAGTTATAGCTTTAGTTGTAGTTGTAGCTGTAGTTGTAGTTGTAGCTGTAGTTGTAGATGTAGTTTGTAGTTGTAGTTGTAGCTGTAGTTGTAGTTATAGCTTTAGTTGTAGTTGTAGCTGTAGTTGTAGCTGTAATTGTAGCTGTAGTTGTAGTTGTAACTTTAGTTGTAGTTGTAGCTGTAATTGTAGTTGTAGTTATAGCTTTAATTGTAGTTGTAGTTGTGGCTGTAGCTGTAGTTGTAGCTGTAGTTGTAGTTATAGCTTTAGTTGTAGTTGTAGCTGTAGTTGTAGCTGTAGTTGTAGCTGTAGCTGTAGTTATAGCTGTAGTTGTAGCTTTAGTTGTAGTTGTAGCTGTAGCTGTAGTTGTAGTTATAGCTTTAGTTGTAGTTAAAGCTGTAGATGTAGTTGTAGCTTTAGTTGTAGTTGTAGATGTAGCTGTAGTTGTAGCTTTAGTTGTAGTTGTAGCTGTAGTTGTAGCTGTAGTTATAGCTTTAGTTGTAGTTATAGCTGTAGCTGTAGTTGTGGCTTTAGTTGTAGTTGTAGCTGTAGTTGTAGTTGTAGTTGTAGTTATAGCTTTAGTTGTAGTTATAGCTGTAGCTGTAGTTGTGGCTTTAGTTGTAGTTGTAGCTGTAGTTGTAGCTGTAGTTATAGCTTTAGTTGTAGCTGTAGCTTTAGTTGTAGCTGTTGTTGTAGTTGTAGCTGTAGTTGTAGCTTTAGTTGTAGTTGTAGCTGTAGTTGCAGATGTAGTTGTAGCTGTAGTTGTAGCTGTAGTTGTAGTTGTAGCTGTAGTTGTAGCTGTAGTTGTAGCTGTAGTTGTAGTTGTAGCTGTAGTTGTAGCTGTAGTTGTAGTTGTAGCTGTAGTTGTAGCTGTAGTTGTAGCTGTAGTTAGTAGCTGAGTTGTAGTTGTAGCTTTAGTTGAGTTAGCTAGTTAGCTTTAGTTTTGTAGCTGTAGTTGTAGTTGTAGCTGTAGTTGTAGCTTTAGTTGTAGTTGTAGCTGTAGTTGTAGCTGTAGTTGTAGTAGCTGTAGTTGTAGCTGTAGTTGTAGCTTTAGTTGTAGTATAGCTTAGCGGTTTGTAGCTTTAGTTGTAGTGTAGCTGTTAGTTGTAGCTGTAGTTATAGCTTTAGTTGTAGCTTGTAGTTGTAGCTGTAGTTGTAGTTGTAGCTGTAGTTGTAGCTGTGTAGTTGTAGCTGTAGTTGTAGCTGTAGTAGTTATAGCTGTAGTTGTAGCTTTGTAGTTGTAGCTGTAGTTGTAGTTGTAGCTGTAGTTGTAGTTGTAGCTGTAGTTGTAGTTGTAGCTGTAGTTGTAGCTGTAGTTGTAGCTGTAGCTGTAGTTGTAGCTGTAGTTGTAGCTGTAGTTGTAGCTGTAGTTGTAGCTGTAGTTGTAGCTGTAGTTGTAGCTGTAGCTGTAGTTGTAGCTGTAGTTGTAGCTGTAGTTGTAGCTGTAGTTGTAGCTGTAGCTGTAGCTGTAGTTGTAGCTGTAGTTGTAGCTGTAGTTGTAGCTGTAGCTGTAGTTGTAGCTGTAGTTGTAGTTGTAGTTGTAGCTGTAGTTGTAGTTGTAGCTGTAGTTGTAGCTGTAGTTGTAGCTGTAGTTGTAGCTGTAGTTGTAGCTGTAGTGGTAGCTGGAGCTTGTAGCTGTAGTTGTAGCTGTAGTTGTGTAGCTGTAGTTGTAGCTGTAGCTGTAGTTGTAGCTGTAGTTGTAGCTGTAGTTGTGTAGCTGTAGCTTGTAGCTGTAGCTGTGTAGTTGTAGCTGTAGTTGTTGTAGTTGTAGCTGTAGTTGTAGCTGTAGTTGTAGTTGTAGCTGTAGTTGTAGCTGTAGCTGTAGCTGTAGTTGTAGTTGTAGTTGTAGCTGTTGTAGTTGTAGTTGTAGTAGTATTAGTAGTTGTAGTAGTACTGTAGTCCTCAGGAGGCTCGTTACAGTAACAGTCTTGTTACAACGTTTTGTCCAAACAGGAAATCGACTCGATTTGGAATCGATTTCTGATCAACTCACGTTTCAGTATCGCCATCCGTGACTCCTTTTCTTCCTTTTCTTCCTTTTCCCTTTTCCCTTCCTCCTTTTTTCCTCTTTTTTCCCTCTATTCCTCTTTTCTTGTTTGTCTCATTTTCCTTTCTTCTTTTTTTCCACATTCCCTTCTCCTTCTCCTCTTCTTTTTCTCTCCTCTTTTCTCCTCCTCCCCTCTTCTCTCCCGTCTCTCTTTTCCTCTCTTCTACTCTCCTCCTCTTCTGCTTCTCCTTTGTTTCTCCCATCCTCTCTTTTTCTTCCCTTGTCCCCCCCCACACACACAAAAGTGTCAGTCCTAAAATAACAAGATGGCCGCCTCTGACAGCTCTTTTCATCCTCTGATTATTCCTCCTCTCACTCAAGAATTCTGGACCCTTCTCTCCTCCCACTACCCATTTACTATCTCTCTCTCTCCTCCAATCTCCCACTTTCTCTGTCTCTCTCCTTTTCTCCCCCTTTTCTCTCTTTCATAGTTTCTCTCTCCTCCATCTCTTCTTACACTTCTCTCTGTCCCTGTCACCTTCTTTCTCTATCTCTTTTATTGATGTCCCCTCCCTTTCTCCCCCCCCCCCCCCTCTCTTCTCCCCCCCCCCTTTTCCGCCCTCTCTTACCCTCTCATCTCTCCCCCGTTCTCCTCCCTCTCAGCCCCTTTCATCCGTGTCTCTCCTCTCCTCTCCTTGTTCTCTCTCTCGCTCCCCCTCTCCCCCTTTTCTAACCCCTCTCTTTTCTGTTTCTTCTCCCTCAATCTTCTCCCTCTCTCTTCCTTTAATTGTAGTTCTCTCTACATCTCTTTCTCTCTCTTTTCACTTTCTTTCCTGTGTCCCTCCCTGACTCCCCCCCTCTCCCTCTGTTCTCCCTCTCTGTCTCTCTCTCCTTTCTCTTTTTTCCCTCTTTCTCCCTCTTTAATCTCAGTCTGGTTCTCTGTTTGCCGCTCTGTCCTGTGATTGGCTGTTGTGACACTGGCCTCGCCGCTGTCATCGCTGTAAACGCTGTAAACGCTCGTCTTTAATTACTCCTTTTGAGAGCAGTGACACATCACACACATGCAAATCCAACACACCGAGACGCTCCCTAACACTCCCAAACTCTCCCAAATGCTCTGAGATGCTCCCTAACACTCCCTAACGTTCCCTAACGTTCCCTAATGCTCCCTAAACACTCCCAAACGCTCCCTAACTCCCCCTAATGCTCCCTAACACTCCAAAACGCTCCCTAACACTCCCTAATGCTCTCAAACGCTCCCTAACACTCCCTAATGCTCCCTAATGCTCCCTAACACTCCCAAACGCTCCCTAACACTCCCTAACGCTCCCTAACACTCCCTAATGCTCCCTAACACTCCCAAACGCTCCCTAACGCTCCCTAACGCTCCCCGAACACTCCCACCCAACTCCCAAATGCTCTGAGATGCTCCCTAACACTCCCTAACACTCCCTAACGTTCCCTAACGTTCCCTAATGCTCCCTAACCATCCCAAACACTCCCTAACACTCCCAAACGCTCCCTAACACTCCCAAACGCTCCCTAAACACTCCCTAATGCTCTCAAACGCTCCCTAACGTTCCCTAACACTCCCTAACCATCCCAAACGCTCCCTAAAGCTCCTTAATGCTCCCTAATGCTCCCAAACGCTCCCAAACGCTCCCAAACGCTCCCAAACGCTCCCTAACACTCCCAAACGCTCCCTAACACTCCCAAACGCGCTCCCTAACACTCCCAAACCTCCCTAACACTCCCAAACGCTCCCTAACACTCCCAAACGCTCCCTAACACTCTCAAACACTCCCTAATGCTCCCTAATGCTCCCTAATGCTCCCTAACACTCCCAAACGCTCCCTAACACTCCCTAACGCTCCCTAACACTCCCTAATGCTCCCTAACACTCCCAAACGCTCCCTAACACTCCCTAACGCTCCCGAACACTCCAAACTCTCCCAAATGCTCTGAGATGCTCCCTAACACTCCCTAACACTCCCTAACGTTCCCTAACGTTCCCTAATGCTCCCTAACCATCCCAAACACTCCCTAACACTCCCAAACGCTCCCTAACACTCCCAAACGCTCCCTAACACTCCCTAATGCTCTCAAACGCTCCCTAACGTTCCCTAACACTCCCTAACCATCCCAAACGCTCCCTAAAGCTCCTTAATGCTCCCTAATGCTCCCAAACGCTCCCAAACGCTCCCAAACGCTCCCAAACGCTCCCTAACACTCCCAAACGCTCCCTAACACTCCCAAACGCTCCCTAACACTCCCAAACGCTCCCTAACACTCCCAAACGCTCCCTAACACTCCCAAACGCTCCCTAACACTCTCAAACACTCCCCTAATGCTCCCTAATGCCGCCCTAAATGCTCCCTAATGCTCCCTAACGCTCCCTAACGCTCCCTAACGCTCCCTAACGCTCCCTAACGCTCCCTAACGCTCCCTAACGCTCCCTAACGCTCCCTAACGCTCCCTAACGCTCCCTAACACTCCCAAACTCTCCCAAAATGCTCTGAGATGCTCCCTAACACTCCCTAACGTTCCCTAACACTCCCTAACCATCCCTAACGCTCCCTAACGCTCCCTAACGCTCCCTAACGCTCCCTAACGCTCCCTAACGCTCCCTAACTCTCCCAAACGCCCCCTAACTCTCCCAAACGCTCCCAAACGCTCGGAAAACTGGAAATAAAACATGAAAAACAAAAAAAACAACATGATGGAAGGAACAAAAAGGATAAAAAAAGAGAAGAGGAGATGCAGATGTGCTGTTTGTGAAGAGAAAGGAGGAAGAGGAGGAGAGATGGAGAGAGGGAGGAGGAGAGGACAAGGGGCAGGTGGAGAGAGAGAGAAGAGGAGGAGGAAGATGGAGGGAGAAGAGAGAGGTGGAGGGTAAGTAGGAGGAGGAAAATGAGGAGGACGAGGAGGAAGAAAGGAGGAAAATGGAGGAGTTTAAAAATGTTTGCTGAGATGGACGTGCATTGATTGTGGTGCCTGCTGTGTCCAGGATGAACAGACAATTAAAGTCTACAAGAATGAAAAAAGAGAGAAAGAAGAGAGGGAGGAGAGAGGAGAGAGAGAGCGAGGGAGGAGAGAGAGGAGAGAGAGAGAGAGGGGGGGGGAGAGGAGAGGGATGAGAGAGAGAGGAGAGGGAGGAGAGAGAGAGAGGAGAGAGAGGAGAAGAGGGAGGGAGGAGAGAGAGAGAGAGGGGAGAGAGAGGGGAGAGGAGGGAGAGAGAGAGAGAGAGGAGAAGAGAGAGAGGGAGAAGAGAGAGAGAGAGAGGGAGAGAGAGAGAGGGGAGAAGAGAGAGGGAAAGAGAGAGAGAGAAAAGAGGAGAGGAGAGAGAGGAGAGGAGAGAGGGAGGAGAGCGAGGAGAGAGGGAGAGAGAGGGAGGAGAGGAGAGAGGGATGAGAGGGAGAGGAGATCTGAGGATCGGATGAGATCTTTCGGAGAGGATCTTCTTGGAGAGGGAGAGAGAGGAGAGAGGGAGAGAGAGAGAGAGCGAGCGAGAGAGAGGGAGAGGAGAGAGAGAGGAGAGAGAGAAGAGAGAGAGAGGAGCAAGAGAGAGGAGAGAGCGAGAGGAGCAGAGGAGAGCGACGAGAGCGCGGAGAGGAGGAGAGAGACTAGAGAGCGAGAGAGAGAGAGCGAGAGAGAGAGGAGAGAGAGGGAGGAGGAGAGGAGAGAGGAGAAATAGCTGTAGATATTTCTGAAGTGGTAGAAGAGGAGACTCAGGAGTTTGGACTTTCACATTTTAAACATTTATTTATTTAAAGTTTATTTGATATAATTTGTATATTTTATAAATCTTGTCTGTTTTAGTATATTCTACATGGTTTGTATATTTTGTACATTAATTATAACCAAACATGATGGTCCAATCAGATTCCTTTATTTCAGTGACAGTTTAGAGCTTCTCCTCCATGTTTTTCTGTCGTTTCCTCGTGAGCCGCCATGTTTGTTTAGATACGGACGGACCACGCCTGTCCCTGATTGGCTAATCCACCTGTCAATCACACCCATCAGCAGTGTGTCTGAAGTGAATAAACATTAAACTGTATTTTCTTAATCGTTGATACTCGTAGATTCAACAGCGTCACGTCGTCATTTTGGTACAAATGTAAAAACATGTGCTGCTCTGGTGTGATGTGCTCTGTCCATAGGGGGCGCCGATAACACGCGGCGCTTTTAACACGTGATGACGTTTACAGCGACAGTTTTCTAACGCGAAAGCCAGCGGACTTGTTTCTTTTTTTTAAGTGGTTTTAGATGATTTAAAATAAATAATAAGTAAATAAAATAAATTATAAGAAAATAATCCACAGAGATGAGAACCATAGAGACACAGCCACAACAGGCCTGATTTAAAATACCGTTCTTAACCCTCTTCTGCCCCCTACAGGCACACTCTGACCCCTCTCTTCTGCCCCCTACAGGCACACTCTGACCCCTCTCTTCTGCCCCCCTACAGGCACACACTGACCCCTCTCTTCTGCCCCCTACACACTCTGACCCCTCTCTTCTGCCCCCTACAGGCACACACTGACCCCTCTCTTCTGCCCCCCTACAGGCACACTCTGACCCCTCTCTTCTGCCCCCTACAGGCACACTCTGACCCCTCTACTCTGCCCCCTACAGGCACACTCTGACCCCTCTACTCTGCCCCCTACAGGCACACTCTGACCCTCTCTCTTCTGCCCCCCCTCAGACACACTCTGACCCCGCTACTCTGCCCCCTACAGGAACACTCTGACCCCTCTACTCTCTAC
This sequence comes from Periophthalmus modestus, assembly GCA_019594935.1. Classification (NCBI taxonomy): domain Eukaryota; kingdom Metazoa; phylum Chordata; class Actinopteri; order Gobiiformes; family Gobiidae; genus Periophthalmus; species Periophthalmus modestus. Next base: position 44,525,787 of record JAIEZT010000054.1, read on the forward strand.
TCTGCCCCTCTACAGGCACACTCTGACCCCTCTCTACTCTCTGCCCCCTACAGGCACACTCTGACCCCTCTCTTCTACCCCCTACAGGCACACTCTGACCCCTCTCTTCTGCCCCCTACAGGCACACTCTGACCCCTACAGACACACTCTGACCCCTCTCTCTTCTGCCCCTACAGGCACACTCTGACCCCTCTCTTCTGCCCCCTACAGGCACACTCTGACCCCTCTCTTCTGCCCCCTACAGGCACACTCTGACCCCTCTACTCTGCCCCCTACAGGCACGCTCCCGTATGACATAAAGATCGTGATCGCAGGGAATCATGAGTTGACCTTTGACCAGGAGTTCATGGCAGATTTGATAAAGCAGGACTTTTACTACTTCCCATCGGCGTCCAAACTGAAGCCGGAGAGCTACGAGAACGTCCAGTCTCTGCTGACCAACTGCATCTACCTGCAGGACTCTGAGGTGACCGTGAGGGGCTTCAGGATCTACGGCTCCCCCTGGTGAGTGCACGGCGTGTTACACTGGCGCTAGCTGTTGGTTTTCAGATTCTAGATGTGATCATGACGATGTCGTAAGAGGAGAGCTGTCGTCCTTGAATCGCCAATTGGTCGATGGCGTCTAAAGCCACACAACAGACCCGGTATGCCCCTCTCACGACCGCAGGGAGGCGTGGTCTGACTTTAGGGAGGCGTGGTCTGACTTCAGGGAGGCGTGGTCTGACTTCAGGGAGGCGTGGTCTGACTTCAGGGAGGCGTGGTCTGACCTCGTCTCCTCTACTCTGTTGTAAAGTTAAACTGCAGCGCTCTCCATATTGTCCTGTAGAATTATCCTCTAAACATTAAGACCTCCAGGCCACAAGGTGGCACCATGACTTGAGTCTGAAGTGTTCTTTTAAAGTAAAAAGGCAAGTAGATCCTCAAGTGTGTCTGTAACTCTACTTCCTGTGAGGGTGACTGTACTTCCTGTGATAGTGACTGTACTTCCTGTGATAGTGACTGTACTTCCTGTCCTCTCCTCCTCTCCTCCTCTCTCTCCTCCTCTCCTCTCCTCCTCTCTCCTCCTCTCTCCTCCTCTCCTCTCCTCTCCTCTCTCTCTCCTCCTCCTCTCTCCTCTCTCCTCCTCTCTCTCCTCTCTTCTCTCTCTCTCCTCCTCTCCTCTCCTCCTCCTCTCCTCTCCTCCTCTCCCCTCCTCTCCTCTCTCCTCTCCTCTCCTCTCTCTCCTCCTCTCCTCTCCTCTCTCTCCTCTCTCCTCTCCTCTCCTCTCCTCCTCCTCGCTCTCCTCGCTCCTCTCTCCTCCTCTCTCCTCTCCTCCTCTCCTCCTCTCTCCTCTCCTCGCTCCTCTCCTCTCTCTCTCCTCTCCTCCTCTCTCTCTCCTCCTCTCTCCCCTCGCTCCTCCCTCTCTCTCTCTCCTCCTCCTCTCTCCTCGTTCCTCCTCTCTTCTCCTCTCCTCCTCTCTCCCCCTCTCCAACCTCTCTCCTCCTCTCTTCTCCTCCTCGCTCCTCCTCTCCGCTCCTCCTCTCTCCTCCTGTACAGACCTGTATAATGCTCTGTAATCCTGGTTTATAATTGAGTCAGAGTTACTAAATCCTCTTATTAGCTCAGATATCCTGACTCTGGTCTAACACGAGCCTTTAGCCGCTAACGCCCGAGGAGCGAGGGATTACCCACAATGCATTTGTCAGGACAGGAACGCCCGAGGAGCCAGGGATTACCCACAATGCATTTGTCAGGACAGGAACTACTTTTTTATTATTTTTTCAATCCCTTTAACACTCAGTGGTTTTATGAGTTTGGACAAAGTGACGTCTGTGTTTAAATTCATGCTCCAGACATGTTCTGTGAAGGTCAGAGGTCAAACAGCGGCCCTGGTCCAGGTCCTGGTCCTGGTCCTGGTCCAGGTCCAGGTCCTGGTCCAGGTCCATGTCCTGGTCCAGGTCCAGGTCCTGGTCCTGGTCCAGGTCCAGGTCCTGGACCTGGTCCATGTCCTGGTCCTGGTCCATGTCCTGGTCCTGGTCCTGGTCCTGGTCCTGGTCCAGGTCCTGGTCCTGGTCCTGGTCCTGGTCCTGGACCTGGTCCTGGTTCTGGTCCAGGTCCTGGTCCTGGTCCATGTCCTGGTCCTGGTCCTGGTCCTGGTCCTGGTCCTGGTCCTGGTTCTGGTCCAGGTCCTGGTCCTGGTCCATGTCCTGGTCCATGTCCTGGTCCTGGTCCTGTCCTGGTTCTGGTCCAGGTCCAGGTCCTGGTCCAGGTCCTGGTCCAGGTCCTTGTCAGAGGAGCAGAGGAGTATCTTGTCTTTTTCTTCTCTTTTTTTTCCTCTCCTTTTTTTTCTTCTTTTTTCTTTTTGAGCTGAGACACAAACAACTTTTTAATTAGATGTTTTGATTATTGAGGAATCGTGTCTTTCATGTCTCCACCACCTCCTCTTCCACCACCTCCTCCTCTCCTCTTCCACCACCTCCTCCTCTCCTCTTTCACCACCACCTCCTCTCCTCTTCCACCACCTCCTCTCCTCTTCCACCTCCTCTCTCTCTTCTACCACATCCTCTTCTCCTCTTCCACCACCTCCTCTCGTCTTCCACCACCTCCACCTCCTCTCCTCTTCCACCACCACCTCCTCTCCTCTTCCACCTCCTCTCCTCTTCCACCACATCCTCCTCTCCTCTTACACCACCACCTTCTCTCCTCTTCCACCACCACCTCCACCTCCTCTTCCACCACCTCCTCTCCTCTTCCACCACCACCACCCCCTCTCCTCTTCCACCACCACCTCCTCTTCCACCACCACCACCTCCTCTCCTCTTCTACCACCACCACCTCCTCTCCTCTTCTACCACCACCACACCTCCTCTCCTCTTCCACCACCACCACCTCCTCTCCTCTTCCACCACCACCACCTCCTCTCCTCTCCTCTCCACCACCACCTCCTCTCCTCTTCCACCACCACCTCTTCTTCCTCTCCTCCTTTCCTCCTCCTCCTCCTCCTGTTCTCTCCCCTCTCCAACACTCTCCTCTTCTTCTTCTCCTTTCTTTATTCTCCTCCTCTCCCTCTTTTCCCTCTTTTCCTCCTCTTTCTCTTCTCCTCTTTCTTTTCTCTTCCTCTTTGTCTCTTCTCTCTTCCTCGTCTCTTCTCCTCCTCTTTCTTTCTTCTTCTCCTCCTCCCCCGTCTCCTCTCCCTCTCTTCCTTCTCCTCTTTCTCTCCTCCTCCCCCCGTTTTCCTCTCCTCTGTACCTGCGTTCGTTTGATGGCGTCGCGTTGACGAGCTGCGTCGTTCGTTTAGTTTAGTTTTTAATTAAGGCTCTTGTTTCGTGACGAGGAGGGAAGTTGCCGTGGTGATAATGACTTAAATTAAGCCAGATGCCACGGAGACGCTGTGACCCGGGTTTAGTCTTTTGTTTGAAACAGTTTAAAAGGAGGAGAAGAAAGAGGAGAAGTAGGAGAAGAAGAAAGAGGAGAAGGAGAATGAGTCATGTGACTAATATGGGACGTCCCCTGAGAGTCATTAAAAACACATTTATACAAAACGTTTAAGAGTAAACCAGGACTAAACCAGGACTAAACCGGGACTAAACCAGGGTCTAAACCAGGTCTAAACCAGGACTAAACCGGGACTAAACCAGGTCTAAACCAGGACTAAAACCAGGACTAAACCAGGTCTAAACAAGGACTAAACCGGGACTAAACTGGGTCTAAACCAGAACTAAACCGGGTCTAAACCGGGACTAAACCGGGTCTAAACCGGGTCTAAACCGGGACTAAACCGGGACTAAACTGGGACTAAACCTGGGACTAAACCGGGACTAAACCAGGACTAAACCAGGCCTAAACCAAGACTAAACCAAGACTAAACCAGGTCTAAACCAGGACTAAACCAGGTCTAAACCTGGACTAAACCGGGTCTAAACCAGAACTAAACCGGGACTAAACCGGGACTAAACCGGGACTAAACCGGGTCTAAACCGGGACTAAACCGGGACTAAACCGGGACTAAACCGGAACTAAACCGGGACTGAACCGGGACTGAACCGGGACTGAACCGGGACTGAACCAGGTCTAAACCAGGTCTAAACCAGGACTAAACCAGGTCTAAACCTGGACTAAACCGAGACTAAACCAGGTCTAAATCAGGATTAAACCTGGACTGAACCTGGACTGAACCGAGACTAAACTGGGACTAAACTGGGACTAAACCGGGACTAAACCAGAACTAAACCAGAACTAAACCTGGACTGAACTGGGACTAAACCGGGACTTAACCAAGACTAAATCGGGACTAAACCAGGACTAAACCAGGACTAAACCAGGCCTAAACCAAGACTAAACCAGGTCTAAACCAGGACTGAACCAGGACTAAACCAGGTCTAAACCAGGACTGAACCAGGACTAAACCAGGACTAAACCAGGACTGAACCAGGACTGAACCAGGACTAAACCAGGACTAAACCAGGTCTAAACCAGGTCTAAACCAGGACTAAACCAGGACTGAACCAGGTCTAAACCAGGTCTAAACCAGGTCTAAACCAGGTCTAAACAGGTCTAAACCAGGTCTAAACCAGGACTAAACCAGGACTAAACCAGGTCTAAACCAGGACTAAACTGGGTCTACACCAAGACTGAACCAGGACAATATTATATCTTTGAGTAGAATGTCCCACAGTGTGGCATTAAACTCATTTATCATTTCAGTCATTTATTTTTCCATCGTGTTCAGAAAAGTTCCGCGTTGGTGCTTTAAATGTCTGAAACACTCCTCATCCATGGCTCCATTTTCCTGACACTTTTTCTGACCGTTTTTCTGGCACATTTCGACTTTAAAATGGCTTCTGTAGATTTCCCATTAAGACTCGCTCGCGTTTATTCACCGTGAAGCGAGCGATCGGGCGCCGCTCTCCGGGCGCCGCTCTCTGCGCTACAGCGGAACCCTATTATCTCTAATGGAACGTTCCGCGCTCAATGGGCTAGAACCCTGTGTCTCTGTGGTACATTACACTGCACACGCTCCCTGTTCTCCGGGGGTCCCTGGGGAGCCCACACACCATTTATACTGTTCTTATTTAAAGAGCCATGTCCTACTTTAGCTTTAGAAACACGCAAACCGCCCACACACTGTCTCCCCCTGCTGGAAACGACACACACCGCGCTTTAAAGAGGAGGGATTATGAGCATGTTTTTCTCTCTCTCTCGTCTTCTCTTTCTCTCGTGTTCTTTCTTTCTCTTTCTCTCGTCTTCTCTTTCTCTCATGTTCTATCTTTCTCTTTCTCTCGTGTTCTATCTTTCTCTCATGTTCTATCTTTCTCTTTCTCTCGTGTTCTTTCTCTCATGTTCTATCTTTCTCTTTCTCTCGTGTTCTATCGCTCTCTCTCGTGTTCTATCTTTCTCTTTCTCTCGTCTTCTCTTTCTCTCGTGTTTTCTCTTTCTCTCATGTTCTATCTTTCTCTTTCTCTCGTGTTCTATCTCTCTCTCTTGTGTTCTAGCTTTCTCTTTCTCTCATGTTCTATCTCTCTCTCTCGTGTTCTATCTTTCTCTTTCTCTCGTCTTCTCTTTCTCTCGTGTTCTTTCTCTCATGTTCTATCTTTCTCTTTCTCTCATGTTCTATCTCTCTCTCGTGTTCTATCTTTCTCTTTCTCTCGTCTTCTCTTTCTCTCATGTTCTATCTTTCTCTCATGTTCTATCTTTCTCTCATGTTCTATCTTTCTCTCGTGTTCTATCTCTCTTGTGTTCTATCTATCTCTTTCTCTCATGTTCTATCTCTCTCATGTTTTATCTCTCTCACGTTCTATCTTTCTCTTTCTCTCATGTTCTCTCTCTCTCTCGTGTTCTATCTTTCTCTCGTGTTCTATCTCTCTCTTTCATGTTCTATCTTTCCTTCGTGTTCTATCTCTCCCTCATGTTCTATCTTTCTCTTTCTCTCATGTTCTATCTCTCTCGTGTTCTATCTTTCTCTCATGTTCTATCTCTCTCATATTCTATCTTTCCTTCGTGTTCTATCTCTCTCTCATGTTCTATCTTTCTCTTTCTCTCATGTTCTATCTCTCTCGTGTTCTATCTTTCTCTCATGTTCTATCTTTCTCTTTCTCTCATGTTCTATCTTTCTCTTTCATGTTTTATCTCTCTCGTGTTCTATCTTTTTCATGTTCTTTCTCTCTCATGTTCTTTCACTTCTATCACTGTTCCCTTCATCAAAAACAAAGAGGTTTAATTGTCAACCATGCATGTTTGAGTAATCTAGTGATCTTGCCTGGGCCCGATTCAAACCCTTCTTACGCAGCAGTACAAGCCTCCTGTTCCTCTGACTGTGCTGCACATGTTTCAGTCTTGTCCTGTTCCTCTGTCTGTGCTGCACATGTTTCAGTCTTGTCCTGTTCTTCTGTCTGTGCTGCACATGTTTCAGTCTTGTCCTGTTCCTGTCTGTGCTGCACATGTTTCAGACTTGTCCTGTTCCTCTGTCTGTGCTGCCTGTTTCAGACTTGTCCTGTTCCTCTGTGCTGCACGTTTCAGACTTGTCCTGTTCTTCTGTTGTGCTGCACATGTTTCAGTCTTGTCCTCTTCTGTCTGTGCTGCACATGTTTTCAGTCTTGTCCTGTTCCTCTGTGCTGCACATGTTTCAGACTTGTCCTGTTCTTCTGTCTGTGCTGCACATGTTTTCAGTCTTGTCCTGTTCTTCTGTCTGTGCTGCACATGTTTTCAGTCTTGTCCTGTTCCTCTGTGCTGCACATGGTTTCAGACTTGTCCTGTTCTTCTGTCTGTGCTGCACATGTTTCAGACTTGTCCTGTTCTTCTGTCTGTGCTGCACATGTTTCAGACTTGTCCTGTTCTTCTGTCTGTGCTGCACATGTTTCAGACTTGTCCTGTTCTTCTGTCTGTGCTGCACATGTTTCAGTCTCTGTCCTGTTCCTCTGTGCTGCACATGTTTCAGTCTTGTCCTGTTCCTCTGTGCTGCACATGTTTCAGACTTGTCCTGTTCCTCTGTCTGTGCTGCACATGTTTCAGACTTGTCCTGTTCCTCTGTCTGTGCTGCACGTTTCAGACTTGTCCTGTTCCTCTGTCTGTGCTGCACATGTTTCAGACTTGTCCTGTTCCTCTGTCTGTGCTGCACATGTTTCAGACTTGTCCTGTTCCTCTGTCTGTGCTGCACATGTTTTCAGACTTGTCCTGTTCCTCTGTCTGTGCTGCACATGTTTCAGACTTGTCCTGTTCCTCTGTGCTGCACATGTTTCAGACTTGTCCTGTTCCTCTGTCTGTGCTGCACATGTTTCAGTCTTGTCCTGTTCCTCTGTCTGTGCTGCACATGTTTCAGACTTGTCCTGTTCTTCTGTCTGTGCTGCACATGTTTCAGACTTGTCCTGTTCTTCTGTGCTGCACATGTTTCAGTCTTGTCCTGTTCCTCTGTGCTGCACATGTTTCAGACTTGTCCTGTTCTTCTGTCTGTGCTGCACATGTTTCAGACTTGTCCTGTTCTTCTGTCTGTGCTGCACATGTTTCAGTCTTGTCCTGTTCCTCTGTGCTGCACATGTTTCAGACTTGCCCTGTTCTTCTGTCTGTGCTGCACATGTTTCAGACTTGTCCTGTTCTTCTGTGCTGCACATGTTTCAGTCTTGTCCTGTTCCTCTGTGCTGCACATGTTTCAGACTTGTCCTGTTCCTCTGTCTGTGCTGCACATGTTTCAGACTTGTCCTGTTCTTCTGTCTGTGCTGCACATGTTTCAGTCTTGTCCTGTTCATCTGTCTGTGCTGCACATGTTTCAGACTTGTCCTGTTCCTCTGTCTGTGCTGCACGTTTCAGACTTGTCCTGTTCCTCTGTCTGTGCTGCACATGTTTCAGACTTGTCCTGTTCCTCTGTCTGTGCTGCACATGTTTCAGACTTGTCCTGTTCCTCTGTCTGTGCTGCACATGTTTCAGACTTGTCCTGTTCCTCTGTCTGTGCTGCACATGTTTCAGTCTTGTCCTGTTCCTCTGTGCTGCACATGTTTCAGACTTGTCCTGTTCTTCTGTCTGTGCTGCACATGTTTCAGTCTTGTCCTGTTCCTCTGTGCTGCACATGTTTCAGACTTGCCCTGTTCTTCTGTCTGTGCTGCACATGTTTCAGACTTGTCCTGTTCCTCTGTCTGTGCTGCACATGTTTCAGTCTTGTCCTGTTCCTCTGTGCTGCACATGTTTCAGACTTGCCCTGTTCTTCTGTCTGTGCTGCACATGTTTCAGACTTGTCCTGTTCTTCTGTGCTGCACATGTTTCAGTCTTGTCCTGTTCCTCTGTCTGTGCTGCACATGTTTCAGACTTGTCCTGTTCCTCTGTCTGTGCTGCACATGTTTCAGACTTGTCCTGTTCCTCTGTCTGTGCTGTACATGTTTCAGACTTGTCCTGTTCTTCTGTGCTGCACATGTTTCAGACTTGTTTAATCTGAGTGTTCAGTCCCACAGGGTTTAGTCTCATTCAATTACCTGCAGTGTCCTCTGGGGGCAGCACCTCTGTGTTTGAATCCTCACGTGGGAGAGCGAGTGTTGTGTTAAAGGAATTATCTATGGGAATAATCTGGGTTTATTTAAACAAGCCGGGACATTAAAGTGGACCAGTTCTACAAACTGTTCTTTTCAGATCTTTAAACATGTTCCAGAGTGTAGCTTTAAACCAGCCCTGTTCAAACTATTCAGATGTTTCTCCAGGTTCTAGTCGTTTCTTCTCGTTGAGCCTCTGAAGTTGTATTTGGAGTGATTCATGTTTGAGTAAATCTTTAATTCACTATTTTCAAGACGCCATTTTGCCCATCTGCCCCTGTTTAAACTCCTTGGGTCCTTGAGTCCTTGGGTAATTGGGTAATCGGGTCCTTGGGTCCTTGTGTCCTTGTGTCCTTGGATCGTTGGGTCCTTGGGTCCTTGTGTCCTTGGGTCCTTGGGTAATCAGGTCCTTGTGTCCTTGGATCCTTGGATCATTGTGTCCTTGGGTCCTTGGGTCCTTGGATCCTTGTGTCCTTAGATCCTTGAGTCCTTGTGTCCTTGGGTCCTTGGATCCTTGTGTCCTTGGATCCTTGAGTCCTTGGGTCCTTGGGTCCTTGGGTCCTTGTGTCCTTGGATCCTTGAGTCCTTGGGTAATCGGGTCCTTGGGTCCTTGGGTCCTTGTATCCTTGTGTCCTTGGGGCCTTGTGTCCTTGAGTCCTTGAATGTGGACTCTGCAGTTTTCTGTTGTGGAAGTCAGCCGACTTGTTTCTTTTATAAAATTTTTAAATAGAGACCTATGGCAGAAAAAAGAACATTATCTTATTTTAATGCAGTTAATAAAGTGTCACCCACTGATCCACTGACCCACTGATACCACTGACCCACTGACCCACTGATACCACTGATACCACTGACCCACTGATACCACTGATCCACTGACTTGATCCACTGACCCACTGATACCACTGACCCACTGACCCACTGATACCACTGATACCACTGACCCACTGATACCACTGACCCACTGATCCACTGACCCACTGATCCACTGATCCACTGACCCATTGATCCACTGACCCACTGATACCACTGACCCACTGATCCACTGACCCACTGATCCACTGATCCACTGACCCATTGATCCACTGACCCACTGATACCACTGACCCATTGATCCCACTGATACCACTGATACCACTGACCCACTGATACCACTGACCCACTGACCCACTGATCCACTGACCCACTGATACCACTGACCCACTGATACCACTGACCCACTGACCCACTGATAACACTGACCCACTGATCCACTGACCCACTGATACCACTGACCCACTGATCCACTGACCCACTGATACCACTGACCCACTGATCCACTGACCCACTGATCCACTGACCCACTGATAACACTGACCCACTGACCCCACTGATACCACTGACCCACTGATACCACTGACCCACTGATCCACTGACCCACTGATCCACTGACCCACTGATACCACTGACCCACTGATCCACTGACCCACTGATACCACTGACCCACTGACCCACTGACCCACTGATACCACTGACCCACTGACCCACTGATACCACTGACCCACTGATACCACTGATCCACTGACCCACTGATACCACTGACCCACTGATACCACTGACCCACTGATCCACTGACCCACTGACCCACTGATACCACTGACCCACTGATACCACTGACCCACTGATAACACTGATCCACTGACCCACTGATACCACTGACCCACTGATACCACTGACCCACTGACCCACTGATACCAGTGATCCACTGACCCACTGACCCACTGATACCACTGACCCACTGACCCACTGATACCACTGACCCACTGATAACACTGACCCACTGATAACACTGACCCACTGACCCACTGATACCACTGACCCACTGATACCACTGACCCACTGATACCACTGACCCACTGACCTACTGATACCACTGACCCACTGACCCACTGATACCACTGACCCACTGACCCACTGATCCACTGATCCACTGACCCACTGATACCACTGACCCACTGACTCACTGACTCACTGACCCACTGATACCACTGACCCACTGATAACACTGACCCACTGATAACACTGACCCACTGATACCACTGACCCACTGATAACACTGACCCACTGACCCACTGATACCAATGACCCACTGATACCACTGACCCACTGACCCACTGATCCACTGACCCACTGATACCACTGACCCACTGACCCACTGATCCACTGACCACTGATCCACTGATCCACTGATAACCTGACCCACTGACCCCACTGACCCACTGACCCACTGACCCACTGATACCACTGACCCACTGATCCACTGATACCACTGATACCACTGATCCACTGACCCATTGATCCACTGACCCACTGATACCACTGACCCACTGATCCACTGACCCACTGATAACACACTGACCCACTGATACCACTGACCCCTGACCCACTGATACCACTGACCCACTGATACCACTGACCCACTGATCCACTGACCCACTGACCCACTGATACCCACTGATACCACTGACCCCACTGACCCACTGACCCACTGATCCACTGACCCACTGACCCACTGATACCACTGACCCACTGACCCACTGATACCACTGACCCACTGATACACTGACCCACTGATACCACTGACCCACTGACCCACTGATACCACTGATCCACTGATACCACTGACCCACTGACCCACTGATACCACTGACCCACTGACCCACTGATACCACTGATCCACTGATACCACTGACCCACTGACCCACTGATACCACTGACCCACTGATACCACTGACCCACTGACCCACTGATACCACTGACCCACTGATACCACTGACCCACTGATACCAATGACCCACTGACCCACTGATACCACTGACCCACTGATACCACTGATACCACTGACCCACTGACCCCACTGACCCACTGATAACACTGACCCACTGACCGACTGATACCACTGACCCACTGATACCACTGACCCCTGATACCACTGTACCCCTGATGACTACCACTGACCCACTGATAACACTGACCCACTGATACCACTGACCCACTGACCACTGACCCACTGACCCACTGATACCACTGACCCACTGATACCACTGACCCCACTGACCCACTGATACCACTGACCCACTGATACCTGACCCACTGACCCCACTGATACCACTGACCCACTGATACCACTGACCCACTGATACCACTGACCCACTGACCCACTGATACCACTGACCCACTGATAACACTGACCCACTGACCCACTGATACCACTGACCCACTGATACCACTGACCCACTGATACCACTGACCCACTGATACCACTGACCCACTGATACCACTGACCCACTGACCCACTGATACCACTGACCCACTGATCCACTGATACCACTGATACCACTGATACCACTGACCCACTGACCCACTGACCCACTGATACCACTGACCCACTGACCCACTGATACCACTGACCCACTGACCCCACTGATCCACTGATACCACTGATCCACTGATACCACCCACTGACCCACTGATACCACTGATCCACTGATACCACTGACCCACTGATACCACTGACCCACTGATACCACTGACCCACTGATACCACTGACCCACTGACCCACTGATACCACTGACCCACTGATCCACTGACCCACTGATACCACTGACCCACTGACCCACTGATACCACTGACCCACTGATACCACTGATCCACTGATACCACTGACCCACTGATACCACTGACCCACTGACCCACTGATACCACTGACCCACTGATACCACTGATCCACTGATACCACTGACCCACTGATACCACTGACCCACTGATACCACTGACCCACTGACCCACTGATCCACTGACCCACTGATACCACTGACCCACTGACCCACTGACCCCACTGATACCACTGACCCACTGACCCACTGATACACTGACCCACTGATACCACTGACCCACTGATACCACTGACCCACTGATACCACTGACCCACTGACCATGATACTGATATCCACTGACCCACTGATAACCACTGACCCACTGACCCACTGACTGATACCACTGACCCACTGATACCACTGACCTACTGATACCACTGACCCACTGATACCACTGACCCACTGATACCACTGATACCACTGATCCACTGATACCACTGACCCACTGATACCACTGACCCACTGACCCCACTTTTACCACTGTGTCCTGATGGTCCTGACCCCACTCCTACCACTGACCCACTGTTACCACTGGGTCCTGACTCACTTGTACTTTGACCCACTGATACCACTGACCCACTGATCCACTTTTTTCTTTGTGTCCTTGGGTCCTTGTGTTTTGGGTCCTTTTGTTCTTGGGTGTTTGTTTTTTTTTGGGTCCTTTGGTCTTTGTGCTTTTAGATTCTTGGGTCCTTGTGATGTTGGGTTCTTGTGTCCTTATGCTCTTGTGTTCTTGAGTGAGGTCTTGGGTCCTTGGATCCTTGTGTCCTTGTATTCTTGGGTCTTTTTGCTCTTGTGTCCTTGGGTCGAGCGGCTAGGTCAAATTACTGCTGGACACTGTCCTACTTAGCATTGTCATTCAAGCCCCGAATGAGTGATTTCACACCTATTAGCATCCTGGCTAGCCCTGTTGTTTTCTTTGTTCTTTTTGTTTGCTTTGGGTCTGAGGATGGAGTTATAGATGGGGGATAAATGGTGTCTGAGGCTCTCAATTCTGTTCAAGTAAGGATTGTCTTTTCCTAACAAAAAACATGTATACATTATAAATGCTAATCTTTGCTTCCAGGAGCTTCTGAACCATGTTCTAAACCTGCGGCTCGTTCATGACAGTTGAGGTCGTTCACATCGCTCACATGCTCGTTCATGACGTACCATGTGACTGCTCTAACCAATCAGAGCCTGAGCTTAGCTGAAGTGGCACAGAGCGTAGCCGAAGCTAACGATTAAAAGACAACACATGGACTTTGATTTGAGAAAGTTTATGATCCGAAAATAGGTAAAAATGAACACAAAATTGGACCTCGTAGGTTCACTGTCAGTCCCCGTCTGTTCCTGTCAGTCAAACATATCTCGCTCTCTCTGTCGTTCTCTTCTCTTTCTTTCCTCTCTTCTCTCTCTCTCTTTCTTTGAGCAGAGCTTATCTCATTTATCTGTTTTCTGTTTGTTTCTCCTCACCCTCTCTTTCTCTCATTTATTTTGTACAGTTGTTTTCTGGTGCAGATGCTAATTGCATTAGCATCAGCATTCTGCATTAGCATTAGCATCATCATTAGCGTTAGCATTCTGCATTAGCATTAGCATCATTTCACTATTTTCAAGCTTTATCTGTGTTTGTTAATGTGTGTTATATCACCATGGTAACCGCTGGACAATCCCTCACTCGTCTGATCCATAGTAAAAGCGAAAGAAAAATCTGTCAACTGGACAAATCATTACAGAACTGAAGACGTTTCACTGCTTCAGTTCTGGTCAGATTATTGTTTACAGTTTCAGTGTCGTTAGCGCCTCCTTCAGACAAATATAAGGCAGTGTCCAGCAGTGACCAGAACTGAAGAAGAATCTGACCAAAACTGAAGAAAAATCTGACCAGAACTGAAGAAATAATCTGACCAGAACTGAAGAAGAATCTGACCAGAACTGAAGAAATAATCTGACCAGAACTGAAGAAGAATCTGACCAGAACTGAAGAACTGATAAGATCTGACCAGAACTGAAGAAGAATCTACACCTACAACTGTTTGTCCAGTGACAGATTTAACTGTTTTTTATTATTCTGCCCTAGACATACATGTAGAACACCCCCAGCATGTTTTCACTTAAAAATATCAACAGGACATAGAACTCAGGCTGAGGGACCTCACAGAAGACCTCATACTGTCTGAGGGACCTCACTGTCTCATGGTCTCTCCCCCTCCTCCTTCTCTCCCTCCCCCTCTCTCCTCTCTCCTCCTCTCCTCCTCCTCTCTCTCTCTCCTCTCTCCTCCTCCTCCTCTCTCTCCCCTCCTCTCTCCTCTCTCTCCTCCTCTCCTCTCTCCTCCTCTGTCTCCTCTCCTCTTCTCTCTCCTCTCTCTCTCCTCTCTCCTCCTCTCTCTCTCCTCTCTCTCCTCTCTCTCTCCTCTCTCCTCTCTCTCCTCCTCCTCTCTCTCCTCCTCTCCTCTCTCCCTCCTCTGTCTCTCCTCCTCTCTCTCCTCTCTCCTCTCTCCTCTCTCCTCCTCTGTTCTCTCCCTCTCTCTCCTCCTCTCTCCCTCTCCTCTCTCTCCTCCTCCTCTCTCTGTTCTCGCTCTCTCTCCTCTCTCTCTCTTCCTCTCTCTCCTCCTCTGTTCTCCTCTCCTCTCTCCTCTCTCTCCTCCTCTGTTCTCCTCTCTCTCCTCTCTCCTCTCTCTCTCTCTCTTTCTCCTCTCTCTCCTCTCTCTCCTCTCTGTTCTCCTCCTCTCTCTCCTCCTCTGTCTCCTCTCTCTCCTCCTCTCTCTCTCTCTCCTCCTCCTCTCCTCCTCTCTCTCCTCTGTCCTCTCTCTCTCTCTCCTCTCTCCTCCTCTCTCCTCTCCTCCTCTCCTCCTCCTCCTCTCTCTCCTCTCTGTTCTCTCTCTCTCTGCTCTCTTCTCCTCTCTCCTCTCCTCTCTCTCCTCCTCTGTTCTCGCTCCTCTCTCCTCTCTCCTCTCTCTCTCTCTCCTCTCTGTTCTCCTCTCTCCCTCCTCTCTCCTCCTCTCTTCCTCTCCTCTCTCTCCTCCTCTCCTCTCTCTCTCCTCTCTCTCCCTCTCTCTCTCCTCTCTCCTCTCTCTCTCCTCTCGCTCCTCCTCTCTCTCCTCTCTCGCTCTCTCTCTCTCCTCTGTCTCTCCTCTCTCTCTCTCTCTCTCGCTCCTCTCTCTCTCCTCTCTCTCCTCTCTCTCTCTCTTCTCCTCCTCCTCTCTCTCTCCTCTCCTCCTCTTCTCTCCTCTCTCTCCTCCTCTCTCTCCTCCTCTCGTTCTCCTCTCTCCTCCTCTCTCCTCTCTCCCTCCTCTCTCTCTCCTCTCTCTCTTTCTCTCCTCTCTCTCCTCTTCTCCTCTCCTCTCTTCTCCTCTCTCTCTCTCCTCTCTCTCCTCCTCTGTTCTCCTCTCTCTCTTCTCTCCTCTCTCTCCTCCTCTGTTCTCCTCTCTCCTCCTCTCTCTCTCTCTCTCCGTCTCTCCTCCTCTCCTCCTCTGGCTCCTCCTCTCCTCCTCTGTTCTCCTCTCCTCTCCTCTCTCTCCTCCTCTGTTCTCTCCTCTCTCTCCTCTCTCTCCTCTCTCTCTCTCTTCTCCTCCTCTGTTCTCCTCCTCCTCCCTCTCTTCTCTTTAAACTCGTTTGCTTGCTCTCGGTCTCTTGGGTTTTTTTATACATTCTAATTTCCGACTAAATGGGACATCTGTTTGATTCGGGGAGATTCGCCCGAGGTTTCCACGGCAACCGTCGCTCCCAAAAAAAAAAAAAAATGGCAGCAGAAGAAGACGAGGAGCGGGACAGACTTAAGGACAGAAAGATATCGACAAACACGATGAGCTTTAGACCTGGTTTAGTCCTGGTTTAGTCCTGGTTTAGACCTGGTTTAGTCCTGGTTTAGTCCTGGTTTAGTCCTGGTTTAGTCCTGGTTTAGACCTGGTTTAGTCCTGGTTTAGTCCCTGGTTTAGTCCTGGTTTAATCCTGCTTTAGTCCTGGTTTAGTCCCTGGTTTAGTCCTGGTTTAGTCCTGGTTTAGTCCCTGGTTTAGTCCTGGTTTAGTCCCGGTTTTAGTCCTGGTTTAGTCCTGGTTTAGTCCTGGTTTAGTCCTGGTTTAGTCCTGGTTTAGTCCTGGTTTAGTCCTGGTTTAGACCTGGTTTAGTCCCGGTTTTTTAGTCCTGGTTTAGTCCCGGGTTTAGACCTGGTTTAGTCCTCGGTTTAGTCCTGGTTTAGTCCCTGGTTTAGTCCTGGTTTAGTCCTGGTTTAGTCCCGGTTTAGTCCCGGTTTAGACCCGGTTTTAGTCTCGTTTTAGTCCTGGTTTAGTCCCGGTTTTAGTCCCGGTTTTAGTCCCGTTTTAGTCCCGGTTAGTCCCGGTTTAGTCCGGTTTTTTTAGTCTCGGTTTAGACCTGGTTTAGTCTCTGGTTTAGTCCTGGTTTAGTCCCGGTTTAGTCCCGGTTTAGTCCCGGTTTAGTCCCGGTTTAGTCCCCGGTTAGTCCCTGTTTAGTCCTGTTTAGTCTCGGTTTAGTCTCGGTTTAGTCCCGGTTTAGTCCTGGTTTAGTCCCGGTTTAGTCTCCCCTGGTTTAGTCCCTGTTTAGTCCCGGTTTAGTCTTGGTTTAGTCCTGTTTTTATCCCGGTTTAGTCTCCCGGTTTTAGTCCCCGGTTTAGTCCCGGTTTAGTCCCCGGTTTAGTCCCCGGTTTAGTCCCGGTTTAGTCCCGGTTTAGTCCCGGTTTAGTCCCGGTTTAGTCTTAGTCCCGGTTTTAGTCTCGGTTTAGTCCCGGTTTAGTCCTCGGTTTAGTCCTGGTTAGTCCTGGTTTAGTCCTGGTTTAGTCCTGGTCCGGTTTAGTCCCCCGGTTTAGTCTCGGTTTAGTCTCGGTTTAGTCCCGGTTTAGTCCCCGGTTTAGTCCCGGTTTAGTCCTGGTTTAGTCCCGGTTTAGTCCTGGTTTAGTTCTGGTTTTGTCAGACCCTCGAGTTACACTGGAGCTTTATATTCTGGGATGTATCATTCCTGCGTCTCCATGACGACCAGCACACTGTCTCCTGATTGGACTAAAGACATTTCAGTTAAAGTTGTTTCCCTCGTCTCAAACCTGGAGCTGTGTTTTTGTTTCATTCACATGTTTAACTCACAAACCTGCAGATTTAGGCCGAGTTCTCTCAAACTGAAAACACTCTGTTCCACCTTGTGATGTCATCATGTGGTAATAAGAAGTGCTCCACTGTGTTTTTAAACTCCACCTTCACTAGAATCATTTGGAATCATTCATAACGTGAAAACTACCACAAGAATCAATGTTCCGTAATATAGAACTTTTAAAGCTCATTTTCCGTTTCCATGGCACCAGCTGCTGGAGCACACTGCGGCATTAGGTCTATGTAAAGTGGGTGAAGTGTCTTGCCTAAAGACACAACAGCCCAGCTCTTCTCCAGTTTAACATCATCACATGGTAAAGCTGCACTCTGTAACTTTTCTGGCACATGGATCTTTGTTTGTCGGTGAGCAGGACGCCTCTCCACAGATCTGACTCACTCATCTTCTTGGAGATGAATAAGATTAATGCCATACTGTGGAATATGGCACAAATGAAAACAAAGTGACGAGGCTTATAGCGCCCTCTGACACTCTGACCTCTGACCTATGCCTCTCTGCCCCTCTGTCCCTCTGACCTCTGCCCCTCTGACGTCTGACCCTCTGTCCCTCTGCCTCTCTGACCTCTGACCCTCTACCCCTCTGACCTCTGACCCTCTGTCCCTCTGACCCTCTGTCCCTCTGATCCTCTGACCTCTGTCCTCTGACCCTCTGACCCTCTGACCTCTGACCCTCTGATCCTCTGACCTCTGACCCTCTGTCCCTCTGACCCTCTGTCCCTCTGACCTCTGCCCCTCTGATCCTCTGGCCCTCTGACCCTCTGACCTCTGCCCCTCTGACCCTCTGTCCTCCCTTCTGACCCTCTGACCTCTGACCCTTGGACCCTCTGACCCTCTGACCCTCTGACCTCTGACCCCTCTGACCCTCTGTCCCTCTGACCCTCTGACCTCTGACCCTCTGACTGACCCTCTGACCCTCTGACCCTCTGATCCTCTGACCTCTGATTCCTCTGACCCTCTGACCTCTGTCCCTCTGACCCTCTGCCCCTCTTTACCTCTGACCCTTTGTCTCTCCCTTAGCTCCTCTTCTAGCCCCTCTTTAGCTCCTCTTTAGGCTCTTTAGCTCGTCTTTAGCTCCTCTTTAGCTCCTCTTTAGCTCCTCTTTAGCTCCTCTTTGGCTCCTCTCTAGCTCCTCTCTAGCTCCTCTTTAGCTCCTATTTGGCTCCTTTTTGGCTCCTCTTTAGCTCCTCTTAGCTCCTCTTTAGCTCCTCCTTAGCTCCTCTTTAGCTCCTCTTTAGCTCCTCTTTAGCTCCTCTTTAGCTCCTCTTTAGCTCCTCTTTAGCTCCTCTTTAGCTCCTCCTTAGCTCCTCTTTAGCTCCTCTTTAGCTCCTCTTTGGCTCCTCTTTAGCTCCTCTTTAGCTCCTCTTTGAGCTCCTCTTTGAGCTGTTACTAGAGCGATTAGCGTGTTAGCACCGCCTTCCCTCCGCTCTCCTCTGATCCGCCGGGAGCTCATTATCGCCGGGCACGCACTCGCTCCAAGCTCCCCCGCGATTTGTCACTTGGCAGCCCACAGACGGAGCTCGTGTGTGGGGTGAGAGGAGAGGGACAAGGGGGGTGGAGATGGAAGCATCCAGGGGGAGACTGAGGAGACTACAGCCCACAGACGTAGCCTGTGTTTGGGGTGAGAGGAGAGGGGAAAAAGGGGTAAATCTGGAGGTATTCAAGGGGGGAGAGAAAGGAGATTACAGCCCACAGACGGAGCTCTTGTTTGGGGTTAGAAGAGAGAGTAAGGAGGGTTAGAGATGGAAGCGTTTAAGGGGAGAAAGCTGAGACTACAGCCCAGAGAGGGAGCTTGTGTTTTGGGTGAAAGGAGAGGAGAGAGGAGGGTAGTGATGGAGGTTTTCAGGGGGAGGTGGAGGAGACTACAGCCCACAGACAGAGCTCGTGTTTGGGGTGAGAGGAGCTTGTGTTTGGGGTGAGAGGAGCTCGTGTGTTTGGGTGAGAGGAGCTCGTGTTTTGGGTGAGAGGAGCTCGTGTTTGGGGGTGAGAGGAGCTCATTTTGGGGGGTGAGGAGCTCGTGTTTGGGGGTGAGAGGAGCTCGTGTTTGGGGGTGAGAGGAGCTCATTTTGGGGGTGAGAGGAGCTCATTTTGGGGGTGAGAGGAGAGAGGAGCTCGTGTTTGGGGTGAGAGGAGCTCGTGTTGGGGGGAGAGAGGAGCTCGTGTTTTGGGGGTGAGAGGAGCTCGTGTTGGGGGGCGAGAGGAGCTCGTGTTTGGGGTGAGAGGGAGCTCGTGTTTGGGGGTGAGAGGAGCTCGTGTTTGGGGTGAGAGGAGCTCGTGTTTTGGGTGAGAGGAGCTCGTGTTTGGGGGTGAGAGGAGCTCGTGTTTGGGGGTGAGAGGAGCTCGTGTTTGGGGGTGAGGGAGAGGAGCTCGTGTTGGGGGCGAGAGGAGCTCGTGTTTTGGGGGTGAGAGGAGCTCGTGTTTGGGGTGAGAGGAGCTCGTGTTTGGGGGGTGAGAGGAGCTCATTTTGGGGGGGTGAGAGGAGCTCGTGTTTGGGGTGAGAGGGAGTTCGTGTTTTGGGGTGAGAGGAGCTCGTGTTTGGGGTGAGAGGAGCTCGTGTTTGGGTGAGAGGAGCTCGTGTTTGGGGGGTGAGAGGAGCTCGTGTTTGGGGGTGAGAGGAATCTCGTGTTCTGGGGTGAGAGGAGTTTCGTGTTTGGGGGTGAGAGGAGCTCGTGTTTGGGGTGAGAGGAGCTCGTGTCCTTGGGGCGAGAGGAGCTCCTGTTTGGGGGTGAGAGGAGCTCGTGTTTGGGGGTGAGAGGAGCTCTCGTGTTTGGGGTGAGAGGAGCTTGTGTTTCCTCCTCTCTCTCTCTCCTCTCCTCTCCCCTCTCGCTCTTCCTCTCTCACTCTCTCCTCCTCTCTCTCCTCTGACTCCTCCTCTCCTCCTCTCCTCTCCTCTCTCTCTCCTCCTCTCTCCCTCCTCTCTCTCTCCTCTCCCCTCTCTGTCTCCTCCTCCGCTCTCGCTCCTCTCTCTCCTCCTCTCCTCCTCTCTCTCCTCTCCTCTCCTCCTCTCTCTCTCCTCCTCTCTCCTCCTCTCGCTCTCCTCCTCTCTCCTCTTCTCCTCCTCTCCTCTCCGTCCATCTTGTGTCTTCTTTCTGATGCTGTGGTGCGTATGGGTTTATATCTTTTGTTTTGCTCAAAGGAACGCCGGCGCTCCCCCTCCTCCTCCTCCCCCCCTCCTCCTCCTCCCCTCTCCCTCCTCCTCCTCCTCCTCCTCCTCCCTCCTTCACAAAGAGAAAATGGGGCGATCAAATCCATCACTTTAAAATACATCTGTGTAAAGACCCGCCTCCAGAAAAGAACCAGTGCGGAACATTTAGACCCACTGAATCCTGCTCAAAAACAACAAAAGCACTGGTAGTAATAGCAGTAGTAGTCGTAGTAGTGGTAGTAGTAGTAGCAGTAGTAGTTGTAGTAGTGGTAGTAGTAGTAGCAGTAGTAGTAGCAGTAGTAGTAGCAGTAGTAGTAGCAGTAGTAGTTGTAGTAGCAGTAGTAGCAGTCGTAGTAGTCATAAATATGATGTAGTACATGTAGTACTTGAGGTACTGCTGAGGAGGACAAGTTCATGCCCATATGTACCTCAGAGTGGGCGTGTACCTCACAGTGGGCGGGTCCTTCCCAGTGGGCGTGTACCTCTAAGTGGGCGTGTACCTCTAAGTGGGCGTGTGTACCTCACAGTGGGCGTGTACCTCACAGTGGGTGGGTCCTTCACAATGGGCGTGTCCCTCACAGTGGGCGGGTCCTTCACAGTGGGCGTGTACCTCACAGTGGGCGTGTACATCAGAGTGGGCGGGTCCTTCCCAGTGGGCGTGTACCTCTAAGTGGGCGTGTCCTTCACAGTGGGCGTGTCCTTCACAGTGGGCGTGTACCTCACAGTGGGCGTATCCCTCACAGTGGCCGTATCCCTCACAGTGGCCGTATCCCTCACAGTGGGCGTATCCCTCACAGTGGGCGTATCCCTCACAGTGGGCGTATCCCTCAGAGCTCTTTGTGACTTATATGGTTATATGCTTACTAAATGTTCCGTAATATATCTTTAAGTATGTTAATATTCAACTCCATCAGAAAAGCATGTGACCAGGACAAGGTCTGTGTCCTCCACATTTGACCCATCCTCCAGAGCCAGAGGAGCAGAGGAGCAGAGGAGGAGAGGAGGAGAGGAGGAGAGACAGAGGAGCAGAGACAGAGGAGCAATCAGGAGCAGGTAAGAGCAGACAGGAGGAGGCAGGAGCAGACAGGAGGAGGCAGGAGCAGACAGGAGGGAGCAAAGAGGGAAGAGGTAGAGCAGACAGGAGGAGGTAGGAGCAGACAGGAGCAGACAGGAGCAGACAGGAGAGGACAGGAGCAGACAGGAGGAGGAGGAGGCAGACAGGAGCAGACAGGAGGAGGCAGGAGCAGACAGGAGCAGACAGGAGGAGGCAGGAGCAGACAGGAGCAGACAGGAGCAGACAGGAGGGAGCCAGGAGCAGAGCAGACAGGAGCAGACAGGAGGAGCCAGGAGCAGACAGGAGCAGACAGGAGGAGCCAGGAGCAGACAGGAGGAGCCAGGAGCAGACAGGAGGAGGCAGGAGCAGACAGGAGCAGACAGGAGCAGACAGGAGCAGGCAGGAGCAGACAGGAGGAGGCAGGAGCAGACAGGAGCAGACAGGAGCAGACAGGAGGAGGCAGGAGCAGACAGGAGGAGGCAGGAGCAGACAGGAGGAGGCAGGAGGAGGCAGGAGCAGACAGGAGGAGGCAGGAGGAGGCAGGAGCGGTGCTTTGGGGGGTCTGCAGTGGGACGAGGCGACACATGGATCTATAGGAGGTCCATCCATCACTCTGCAGGGACCTGTCTGCGACGCAAAGCCCAGAATCAAGTGAGTCTGTGGGGGAGACACAGCACCAAGTCCCCCCCCACATCTGGAGAACTCTAGTCCTACTCAGCAGTACTTCAAGTACTACATGTACTACTTCATATTTATGACTACTACTGCAACTACTACCACTACTACTACCACTACTACTACTACTCCTACTACTACTCCTAGTCTTACTGCTACTGCTACTACTACTACTGTTACTGCTACTACTACTGCTACTACTATTACTACTACTGCTACTACTACTACTGTTACTGCTACTACTACAGCTACTACTATTACTACTACTGCTACTACTACTACTGCTACTAGTATTACTACTACTACTACTACTGCTACTGCTACCACTGTTACTGCTACTACTACTGCTACTACTATTACTACTACTGCTGCTACTACTGCTGCTACTACTACTACTACTACTACTACTACTACTACAACTACTATTTCTACTATTACTACTACTACTGTTTTTGCTACTACTACTATTACTACTACTACTGTTTTTGCTACTACTACTACTACTATTACTACTACTACTGTTTTTGCTACTACTGCTACTACTACTACTACTACTACTGCTACTGCAACTACTACTACTACTACTGTTTCTGCTACTACTACTACTACTACTACTACTGCTACTGCAACTACTACTACTACTACTACTACTGTTTCTGCTACTACTACTACTACTAGTGCTGCTACTACTACTACTACTACTAATACTAGGTTAAACTATAGAGGCACAAAAACAACAGGCTCATTTAAACCTGAAAAACCTAAACTCGGGATCATTTAAACATAAAGCTCAGGCTCATTTAAACCTGAAACTCAGGCTAATTTAAACTGGAAACACAGGCTCATTTAAACCTGAAACTGTCGGTCAGAGTGTTTAAACTCTGAGGTGTGTTTCAGTTTCTTCTTTTAATGTCTTTAGAGCTTTGGAAAAGTGAAGAATGTTCTAAACTGTGGCCGCCATCTTGTCCTCTTTTCTCTCTCGTTCTTGTCTGTCGTTCGTCGCTCGGCGTTCCTTTCTCTCTGAAGGATTTTTCTTCTATTGTTCAAACCAATGTCACGAATCACAACACAACAGGAGAGTGGGAAAAGAAGGAGAGAGGGAGGAGAGGGGGAGGAGAGGGGGAGGAGAGAGGGAGAGACACAACAGGAGTCTGAAGAAAGAGTGGGAATAAAGAGAAAAAGAGGAAGAGGGGAGGAGAGAGGGAGGAGGGGAGAGAGAGACACGGGAGTCTGAAGAAAGAGTGGGAATAAAGAGAAAAAAAGGAGAGGAAGGGGGAGAGAGGGAGGAGAGGGAGAGACAACAGGAGTCTGAAGAAAGAGTGGGAATAAAGAGAGAAAAGAGAGAGGAAGAGGGGAGGAGAGAGGGAGACACAACAGGAGTCTGAAGAAAGAGTGGGAATAAAGAGAAAAAGAGAGGAAGAGGGGAGGAGAGAGGGAGACACAACAGGAGTCTGAAGAAAGAGTGGGAATAGAGAGAAAAAGAGAGGAAGAGGGGAGGAGAGAGGGAGACACAACAGGAGTCTGAAGAAAGAGTGTGGAATAGAGAGAGAAAAAGAGAGGAAGAGGGGAGGAGAGAGGGAGAGGAACAGGAGTCTGAAGAAAAGAGTGGGAATAAAGAGAAAAAGAGAGGAAGAGGGGGAGGAGGAGGGAGGAGGGAGACACAACAGGAGTCTGAAGAAAGAGTGGGGAATAAAGAGAAAAAGAGAAGAGGGGAGGAGCGAGAGGAGGGAGGGAGGAGACACAACGGGAGTCTGAAGAAAGAGTGGGAATAAAGAGAAAAAGAGAGGAAGAGGGGAGGAGAGAGAGGAGAGGGAGAGACAACAGGAGTCTGAAGAAAGAGTGGGAATAGAGAGAAAAAGAGAGAGGAAGAGGGGAGAGAGAGGGAGACACAACAGGAGTCTGAAGAAAGAGTGGGAATAGAGAGAAAAAGAGAGGGAAGAGGGGAGGAGAGAGCAAGAGGAGGGAGAGACACAACAGGAGTCTGAAAAAGAAAGAGTGGAGAATAGAGAGAAAAAAGAGAGGAAGAGGGGAGGAGAGAGGGAGGAGGAGGAGAGACACAATAGGAGTCTGAAGAAAGAGTGGAGAGAGTGGGAATAGAGAGAAAAAGAGAGGAAGAGGGGAGGAGAGAGGGAGGAGGGAGAGACAACGGGAGTCTGAAGAAAGAGTGGGAATAAAGAGAAAAAGAGAGGGAAGAGGGGGAGGAGAGAGAGGGAGACACAACAGGAGTCTGAAGAAAGAGTGGGAATAAAGAGAAAAAGAGAAGAGAGGAGGAGAGGAGGGAGGAGGGAGAGAGACAACAGGAGTCTGAAGAAAGAGTGGGAATAAAGAGAAAAAGAGAGGAAGAGGGGAGAGAGAGAGGGGGAGACACAACAGGAGTCTGAAGAAGAAGAGTGGGAATAAAGGAAGAGGAAAAAGAGAGGGAAGAGGGAGGGGAGGAACAGAGGGAGACACAACAGGAGTCTGAAAGAAAGAGTGGGAATAAAGAGAGAAAGAGGAGGAAAGAGGGGAGGAGAGGAGAGGGAGAGAGGAGAGAGAGAAACGGGAGTCTGAGGAAAGAGTGGGAATAAGAGAAAAAGAAAGGAAGAGGGGAGGAGGAGAGAGGGAGACACAAAGAGGAGTCTGAAGAAAGAGTGGAATAGAGAGAAAAAGAGGAAGAGGGGAGGAGAGAGGGAGACACAACAGGAGTCTGAAGAAAGAGTGGGAATAAAGAGAGAAAGAGAGAGGAAGAGGGGAGGAGAGAGGGAGACACAATAGGAGTCTGAAGAAAGAGAGGGGAATAGAGAGAAAAAGAGAGGAAGAGGGAGGAGAGGAGAGGAGGGAGAGGGAGAGACACAACAGGAGTCTGAAGAAAGAGTGGGAATAAAGAGAGGAAAAGAGGGGGAGAGGAGAGAGGGAGGAGGGAGAGACACAATAGGAGTCTGAAGAAAGAGTGGGAATAGAGAGAAAAAGAGAGGAAGAGGGGAGGAGAGAGGGAGGAGGGAGAGACACAACAGGAGTCTGAAGAAAGAGTGGGAATAAAGAGAAAAAGAGAGAAAGAGGGGAGGAGAGAGGGAGACACAACAGGAGTCTGAAGAAAGAGTGGGAATAGAGAGAAAAAGAGAGGAAGAGGGGACCCTCGCTCACACTATGTGCAGAGGGAGAGAGAGGGAAAGAGAGAGGGATGGAGGGAGGAGAGAGGGAGACAAGGGAGAGTGAGGAGAGGGCGAGAGAGAGAGACAAGGGGGAGAGTGAGGAGAGGGGGGGGAGAGAGAGACAAGGGGGGAGAGTGAAGAGAGGGAGGAGAGAGGGAGAGAGAGGTTGAATGAGAAAAGAGAAAATTAAACAGGAATGAAAGAGAGGGGGCAGAGGGAAGAAAAGAAAGAGAAATAGGAGAAAGACAAGATGAAAGGAGGTGAAGGAAAGGAGGATAGCGCAAAAAAGAGAGAGAAAAATGGAGAAGTGGTGGATGGACAGTTGAGAAAGAGGAAGAAGTGGAGGATGGACAGAGGAGTTATTCTGAGCAACTGAAGCTCTGAAAAATTTATGTGATTCTCCCCCAGAATGTCTGGTTCAGTCCTGGTTCAGTCCTGGTTTAGTCCTGGTTTAGTCCTGGTTTAGTCCTGGTTCAGTCCTGGTTCAGTCCTGGTTCAGTCCTGGTTTAGTCCTGGTTTAGTCCTGGTTCAGTCCTGGTTCAGTCCTGGTTTAGTCCTGGTTTAGTCCTGGTTCAGTCCTGGTTCAGTCCTGGTTCAGTCCTGGTTCAGTCCTGGTTTAGTCCTGGTTTAGTCCTGGTTTAGTCCTGGTTTAGACCTGGTTTAGTCCTGGTTTAGTCCTGGTTCAGTCCTGGTTCAGTCCTGGTTTAGTCTTGGTTTAGTCCTGGTTAAGTCCTGGTTTAGTCCTGGTTTAGTCTTGGTTTAGTTCTCGTTTAGTCCTGGTTTAGCTCTCGTTTAGTCCTGGTTTAGTTCTCGTTTAGTCCTGGTTTAGTTCTCGTTTAGTCCTGGTTTAGTTCTCGTTTAGTCCGGGTTTAGTTCTCGTTTAGTTCTCGTTTAGGTCGGGTTTAGTTCTCGTTTAGTCCGTGGTTTAGTTCTCGTTTAGTCCGGGTTTTAGTTCTCGTTTAGTCCGGGTTTAGTTCTCGTTTAGTCCGGCTTTAGTTCTCGTTTAGTCCGGGTTTAGTCTCGTTTAGTCCGGGTTTAGTTCTCGTTTAGTCCGGGTTTAGTTCTCGTTTAGTCCGGCTTTAGTTCTCGTTTAGTCCGGGTTTAGTTCTCGTTTAGTCCGGGTTTAGTTCTCGTTTAGTCCGGGTTTAGTTCTCGTTTAGTCCGGGTTTAGTTCTCGTTTAGTCCGGTTTAGTTCTCGTTTAGTCCTGGTTTAGTTCTCGTTTAGTCCTGGGGTTTAGTTCTCGTTTAGTCCTGGTTTAGTTCTCGTTTAGTCCGGTTTAGTTCTCGTTTAGATCGGGTTTAGTTCTCGTTTAGATCGGGTTTAGTTCTCGTTTAGTCCGGTTTAGTTCTCGTTTAGATCGGGTTTAGTTCTCGTTTAGATCGGGTTTAGTTCTCGTTTAGTCCGGTTTAGTTCTCGTTTAGTCCGGGTTTAGTTCTCGTTTAGTCCGGGTTTAGTTCTCGTTTAGTCCGGGTTTAGTTCTCGTTTAGTCCGGGTTTAGTTCTCGTTTAGTCCGGGTTTAGTTCTCGTTTAGTCCGGGTTTAGTTCTCGTTTAGTCCGGGTTTAGTTCTCGTTTAGTCCGGGTTTAGTTCTCGTTTAGTCCGGGTTTAGTTCTCGTTTAGTCCGGGTTTTAGTTCTCGTTTAGTCCGGGTTTAGTTCTCGTTTAGTCCGGGTTTAGTTCTTTAGTTTTAGTCCCGGGTTAGTAGTTCTCGTTTAGTCCCGGTTTAGTTCTCGTTTAGGGTCCGGTTTAGTCCGGGTTTAGTTCTCGTTTAGTCCGGGGTTTTAGTTCGGTTTAGTCCGGGTTTAGTTCTCGTTTAGTCCGGGTTTAGTCCGGGTTTAGTTCTCGTTTAGTCCGGGTTTAGTTCTCGTTTAGTCCGGGTTTAGTTCTCGTTTAGTCCGCGTCCGTTTTAGTTTCTCGTTTAGTCCGGGTTTAGTTCTCGTTTAGTCCGGGTTTAGTTCTCGTTTAGTCCTGGTTTAGTTCTCGTTTAGTCCGGGTTTAGTTCTCGTTAGTCCGGGTTTAGTTCTCGTTTAGTCCGGGTTTAGTTCTCGTTTAGTCGGGGTTTAGTTCTCGTTTAGTTCTCGTTTAGTCCGGGTTTAGTTCTCGTTTAGTCCGGGTTTAGTTCTCGTTTAGTCCGGGTTTAGTTCTCGTTTAGTCCGGGTTTAGTTCTCGTTTAGTCCGGGTTTAGTTCTCGTTTAGTCCGGGTTTAGTTCTCGTTTAGTCCGGGTTTAGTTCTCGTTTAGTCCGGGTTTAGTTCTCGTTTAGTCCGGGTTTAGTTCTCGTTTAGTCCGGGTTTAGTTCTCGTTAGTCCGGGTTTAGTTCTCGTTTAGTCCGGGTTAGTTCTCGTTTAGTCCGGGTTTAGTTCTCGTTTAGTCCGGGTTTAGTTCTCGTTTAGTCCGGGTTTAGTTCTCGTTTTAGTCCGGGTTTAGTTCTCGTTTAGTCCGGGTTTAGTTCTCGTTTAGTCCGGGTTTAGTTCTCGTTTAGTCCGGGTTTAGTTCTCGTTTAGTCCGGGTTTAGTCCGGGTTTAGTTCTCGTTTAGTCCGGGTTTAGTTCTCGTTTAGTCCGGGTTTAGTTCTCGTTTAGTCCGGCTTTAGTTCTCGTTTAGGTCCGGTTTTTAGTTCTCGTTTAGTCCGGGTTTAGTTCGTTTAGTCCGGGTTTTGGACAGTGTGCGTTTGGCGTTTAAAAACTTGGCGTTTACGCTTGATGCTCACGGTAAATTTGGAATGAAAGAACGATCTCATGTGAAAGAGGAGAGGAGAGAGAGAGAGAGAGGGATGGAGGAGAAAGGAGGACGGAGGAGAGAGAGAGATGCAGGGTGGAGAGATGGAGGAGAAAGAAGGAAGATGGGGATGGAGGAGAGGACAGAGAGATGAGGGATGGAGAGATGGAGGAGAGCTAGAGGAGAGGAAAGAGAGATGGAGGGAGATGGAGGAGGAGAGATGGAGGGAGAGAGGAGGAGAGATGGAGGAGAGATGGAGGTAGATGGATGGAAGAACAGATTGTAAGTGACATGTTAATTTCTTTGTCGTCACTCACGCTTCAGCGGCAGCTTCTGTCCAGAACTCAGAGTCTGAAAACGACAAGAAAGAGAGAAAGGGAGGGAAGGAGGGAGAGGAGAAGAGGGAGAGAGAGGAGAAAGAGAGCTGCAGCTTCTGTCCAGAACTCAGAGTCTGAAAACGACAAGAAAGAGAGAAAGAGAGGAGGGAGGGAGGAGAAAGAGGGAGAGGAAAAAGAGTGAGAGGGATAAGAGAGAAAAAGAGGAAGTGAGAAAGAGAGGGAGAGGAGAAAGAGAGGGGTGAGAGAGAGAGGGAGAGGTGGAGGGATTTAACCCTAAAATTAAAGCTGTAACTTTATTCGAGTCAAAATTTGAATAAATGACATTTTCAAATCACAGAGAAGCTGTGAGTCAGATTGTGTCAGATGCCCTCCCCCCGTCTTATTCTTAACATGTAACCTGCAGGTCTGCACAAACAGGTTTGTGATTCTGGTTTGAGTTTAGTCCTGGTTTAGTCCTGGTTTAGTCCTGGTTTAGTCCTGGTTTAGACCCGGTTTAGTCCTGGTTTAGACCCGGTTTAGTCCTGGTTTAGTTCTGGTTTGGTCCTGGTTTAGTCCTGGTTTAGTCCTGGTTTAGACCTGGTTTAGTCCTGGTTTAGACCCGGTTTAGTCCTGTTTTAGTCCTGGTTTAGACCCGGTTTAGTCCTGGTTTAGTCCTGGTTTTTAGTCCTGGTTTTAGTCTGGTTTAGACCCGTTTAGTCCTGGTTTAGTCCTGGTTTAGTCCCTGGTTTAGTTCTGG
Source organism: Periophthalmus modestus (assembly GCA_019594935.1). Classification (NCBI taxonomy): domain Eukaryota; kingdom Metazoa; phylum Chordata; class Actinopteri; order Gobiiformes; family Gobiidae; genus Periophthalmus; species Periophthalmus modestus. The sequence goes on from JAIEZT010000054.1 coordinate 44,554,860, forward strand.
TTTGGTCCTGGTTTAGTCCTGGTTTAGTCCTGGTTTAGACCTGGTTTAGTCCTGGTTTAGACCCGGTTTAGTCCTGTTTTAGTCCTGGTTTAGACCCGGTTTAGTCCTGGTTTAGTCCTGGTTTAGTCCTGGTTTAGTCCTGGTTTAGACCCGGTTTAGTCCTGGTTTAGTTCTGGTTTGGTCCTGGTTTAGTCATGTGTCTTTGCTGTATATTTCAGGCAGCCGTGGTACTACGGTTGGGGGTTCAATCTCCCGCGAGGTCAGGCACTTCTGGACAAGTGGAACCAGATCCCGGACAGCACGGACATCCTGGTGACACACTGCCCCCCGCTGGGTGAGACACACACTGCACCTCCATGTCTAAGCCATTTCATTTCATTATAGTAGCTGAAAGTATACTGCCTCCTACAGTTCAACAAAGGTACTACACTCACACCTGACCCTGTGTCCAGAGCCTTGACCTGCAGTTAGAGAATCCTGGTTTAGTCCTAGTCTAGTCCTGGTTCAGTCCTGGTTCAGTCCTGGTTTAGTCCTGGTTTAGTCCTAGTCTAGTCCTGGTTCAGTCCTGGTTTAGTCCTGGTCTAGTCCTGGTTCAGTCCTGGTTTAGTCCTGGTTCAGTCCTGGTTCAGTCCTGGTTCAGTCCTGGTTCAGTCCCGGTTCAGTCCTGGTTAAGTCCTGGTTTAGTCCTGGTTTAGTCCTGGTTTAGTCTCATAAAACCAATTAATCTGATGGACACCTGCCTGACTTTATGTTAGTTAATATTTACATTGTAACTGAGCGCTCCTGTCACACGCCCCTATCACACGCCCCTGTCACATGCCCCTGTCACACGCCCCTGTCACACCCCCTATCACACGCCCCTGTCACATGTCCTGTCACATGCCCCTGTCACACGCCCCTGTGTCACGCCCCTGTCACATGCCCCTGTCATATGCCCCTGTCACACGCCCCTGTCACACGCCCCTATCACACGCCCCTGTCACATGTCCCTGTCACATGCCCCTGTCACATGCCCCTGTCACACGCCCCTGTCACACGCCCCTGTCACACGCCCCTGTCACACGCCCCTGTCACACGCCCCTGTCACACGCCCCTGTCACATGCCACTGTCACATGCCCCCCTGTCACACGCCCCTGTCACACACCCCTGTCACACGCCCCTGTCACACGCCCCTGTCACACGCCCCTGTCACAGGTACCTGTCACACGCCCCTGTCACACACCCCTGTCACACACCCCTGTCACATGCTCCTGTCACATGCCCCTAGCACATGCCCCTGTCACACGCCCCTCTCACAGGTACCTGTCACTGGTACCTGTCACAAGCCCCTGTCACACGCCCCTGTCACATGCCCCTGTCACAGGTACCTGTCACACGCTCCTGTCACACGCTCCTGTCACATGCCCCTGTCACATGCCCCTGTCACACGCCCCTGTCACACGCCCCTGTCACACGTACCTGTCACTGGTACCTGTCACTGGTACCTGTCACACGCCCCTCCACACGCCCCTGTCACACGCCCCTGTCACACGCCCCTGTCACACGCCCCTGTCACACGCCCCTGTCACACGCCCCTGTCACACGCCCCTGTCACACGCCCCTGTCACACGCCCCTGTCACACGCCCCTGTCACACGTACCTGCAGGTTGAACTCAGAGTCTGGTGTCTGTTCTGTCCACAAAGTTCCTCAGTGCAGCATTTCTCATCCTGCTTTATTTTGTTGCTCAAAAATACCTCGAGCTCGCCCCTCCACAGATCTGACCTGTAATATGGCCTGGTTTAATGCCACGCCTGCACGTGTTTGAAAAGTGCGTCCTCTGCAGAGTGATCTGTCGTCATGGTGACGGAGGCTCAGACTTTACGAAGCGCGTCTGCGATTCTCAGACAACGCTGCGTCTTCAGTTTGTCTCATTTAAAACCATCCATCACAACGAGAACAGCGGGACGGAGGATGGAGGGAGCGAGGGAGTGAGGGAGGAGAGAGGGAGGGAGGAGAGGAGGAGAGAATGAGAGGAGGGTAGAGGGAGGGAGGACAGGAGGAGAGCAAGGAGAGAGGGAGAGGAGGAGGAGAGGAGGGAGGGAGGAGAGGAGGAGGAGAAGGAGAGGAGAGGAGGGAGGGGAGGAGAGGAGGAGAGCAGGAGAGGGAGGAGAGGAGGAGAGAGGGAGGGAGAGAGGGGGGGAGAGGAGAGAGAGAGTGATGAGGAGGAAGGAGGAGAAGGGAGGAGGGTTAGGGGGAGAGGAGGAGGAGGAGGAGGAGGGAGGAGAGGAGGGGAGGGAGGAGGAGAGGAGGAGGAGAGAGGGAGAGGAGGAGAGAGAGAGAGTGATGAGGAGAGAGGAGGAGAGGAGAGGAGGGAAGAACAAGTACAGGGGAGGAGGAGAGGGGGAGAGAGGTAGAGGGAGGAGAGAGGGAGGACTTAGAGAATGAAAGAGCGAGGGAGATGGAGAGGGGGTCCAAATAGGCTGATGATGCTGAGTCAATACAACTGCTCCATCTGTCCAAGTATTTACAACTGGAGAGAAAGAAGGAGAAGGGAGAGAGGAGAAAGAGGGAGAGAGAGAGGGAGGAGAAAGAGGGTGGAGAAAGGGGGAGGAGAGGGAGGAGAAAGAGGGTGGAGAAAGAGGGTGGAGAAAGAGCGGGAGGAGAGGGAGGAGAAAGAGGGTGGAGAAAGAGCGGGAGGAGGAAAGAGGGTGGAGAAAGAGGGATGAGAGGGAGGACGAGAGGGAGGAGAAAGAGGGTGGGAGAAAGGGGGGAGGAGGAAGTGGGTGGAGAAAGAGGGTGGAGAAAGAGGGTGGGAGAGAAAGAGCGAGAGGGGGAGAGGAGAGAGAAAGAGGGGGAGGAGAAAGAGGGTAGGAGAAAGAAAGGGGGTGGAGAAAGAGGGAGAGGGAGGGTGGAGAAGAGGGTGGAGAAAGAGGGGAGGAGAGGGGAGGAAGGAGGTGGAGGAGAAGGGTGGAGAAAGAGGAGGAGAGGGGAGAGAGGGAGGAGGAGAAGAGGGTGGAGAAAGGGGGGGGAGGGCAGAGAGAGGGAGAGAAAGAGGGGGAGAAAAGGGTTTGACAGGTCGACTCCTGCTACACTTTTCTGTGTAAAAAGATGTTTTAAAGCTGCGCAGGTGAAAGAGTTTGTTTGTTTGTTTGTTTGTTTGTTTGTTTGTTTGTTTGTTTAATGAAGGGACAGTGCACATTAAGAGCAGAGGCCTGAGGAACAAATCCTACAGCTGTGAATGTGCAGGATTATAGCCAGTGCTAATTTTCATCCTTAGTCCCTTGCTGGGGAGTCATGCATGTGAATACTACAGTGAATACTACAGTGAGCCATAAAAGTCATGCATGTGAATACTACAGTGAGCCATAAGAGTCATGCATGTGAATACCACAGTGAGCCATAAGAGTCATGCATGTGAATACCACAGTGAGCCATAAGAGTCATGCATGTGAATACCACAGTGAGCCATAAGAGTCATGCATGTGAATACCACAGTGAGCCATAAGAGTCATGCATGTGAATACTCACATTTAAACTATTAATTTTTCAGTTTGAGAATCAGGTTCTTTTTAAGAGCAGCCATGTAGCAGTTTGAGCAGGACAGCCCCCCCTCTCATCCTCCAAACTCACAGTGAGCCATCCTCCTCCTTTCCTCCTCCTCCCTCCTCCTCCTCCCCTTCTCCTCCTCCCTCTCCTCCTCCCTCTCCTCCTCCTCTTCCTCCTCATCCTCCCTCTCTCCTCCTTCTCTCTTCCCTCCTCCTCCTCTCCTCCTCCCTCTCTTCCTATCTCTCTTCCCTCCTCCCTCTCCTCCTCCCTCTCTCCCTCCTCCTCTCTCTCCTCCTCCTCCTCCTACTCCTCACTCTCCCACCTCTCTCCTTCCTCCTCTCCCTCTCCTCCTCTTCCTCCTCTCTCTCCTCCTCCTCCTCCTCCTCCCTCTCCTCCTGCTCCTCCTCCTCCTCCCTCTCCTCCTCCTCCCTCTCCTCCTGCTCTTCCTCCTCCTCCCTCTCCTCCTCCCTCTCCTCCTCCCCCTCTTCCTCCTCCCTCTCCTCCTCCTCCTCTTCTCTCCCTCCTCCCTATCTCTCCTCCTGCTCTTCCTCCTCTTCCCTCTCCTCCTCCTCCCTCCTCTTCCTCCTCTTCCCTCCCTCCCTCTCCTCCTGCTCCTCCTCCCTCTCCTCCTGCTCCTCCCTCCTCCTCCTCCCTCTCTTCCTCCTTCTTCTTCTTCTGCACAGCTGTTGAACATATCTGCTGTTTGAGCGGATGGTGCAGCTCGACTGGAACAGGAGCTGTTAGCCGTCGTTAGCCCCAGAGCTAACAGGGGCTAACAGGGGCTAACAGGGGCTAACAGGGGCTAACAGGGGCTAACAGGGGGCTAGCATCAGCTCGTCAGTGTGTTTCCACAGAGAGGAGAATCCAAACAGCAGCTGCTCACAGTGTGAACACATGGAGATGTGACTGGAAAGTTCCACACTGTGGCTTTAAAGTGGCACATTTAGCATTTACTCACTCTGTAAATAAATACTTTCTTACTTGTCTCCATAAGATAAGATAAGATAAGATATGCCTTTATTAGTCCCACAGTGGGGAAATTCCAGCATTGCACCGCACACATAGAACAGAAGGAAATAAAATAAAACAAGATAATAGATAAATAACAAGATAATAGATAAATAGAAATAATTTAAGAAATAGATTCAAGAATAACTCTAATATACACACACACACACATATATATACATATAAATATACATCTCCTTAGTAAAGTGACTTGTGAAGTGGGTATTGCACATAGTGGAATGACACATGTTCAGTGCTAACAGTGTTCATTGTATAGCCTGACAGCAGCAGGAAGGAAAGACCTGAACCTCTCCTTCACACAGCGAGGGTGAATCAGTCTGTCACTGAAGCTGCTCTCCAGGGCAGACAGAGCGTCCTGCAGGGGGTGAGACTCATGGTCCAGCATTGAGATGACCTTAGCCAGGACCCTCTCCTGTCCCCCACCTCCTGCACTGAGTCCAGAGGACAGCCCAGGACAGAGCTGGACTTCTTGATGACCTTGTCCAGCTTCTTCCTCTCCCTCTCTGTGATGCTGCTGTTCCAGCAGACCACACCGTACAGGATGATGCCACCACAGAGTCATAGAAGGTCTTCAGGAGTGGCCCTCTCACTCCAAAAGACCTGAGTCTCCTCAGGAGATAGAGCCTGCTCTGGCCCTTCCTGTACAGTGCGTCTGTGTTATGAGTCCAGTCCAGTTTGTTGTTCAGATGAACACCCAGGTACTTGTATGAGTCACTCTCTCAATGTCCCTTCCCTGGATGTTCACTGATCACCTTAACCTGTCATGGAGACAGGTTAAGTTTAATTCCATACCTAACCTAAAATCTCTAGACAAAAGAAGCTTCTCCATGGAGACGAGCAGGTGATGAACCTCCGCCAGAAATTTACACAGTGTAACTTTAATTCATAAAACTGTTAGAGTCCATGTCACACACACGTCACACACACGTCACACACACGTCACAAAACACGTCACAAACACGTCACACACACGTCACACACACGTCACAAACACGTCACACACGTCACGTCACACACACGTCACACACACGTCACACACACGTCACACACACGTCACAAACACGTCACACACACGTCACACACACGTCACACACACGTCACACACACGTCAAAAACACGTCACACACACGTCACAAACACGTCACACACACGTCACACACACGTCACACACACGTCACAAACACGTCACACACACGTCACACACACACACGTCACACACACGTCACACACACGTCACACAACACGTCACACACACGTCAAACACGTCACACACACGTCACACACACGTCACACACAAAACACGTCACACACACGTCACACACACACACGTCACACACACGTCACACACACGTCACACACACGTCACACACACGTCACACACACGTCACACACACGTCACACACACGTCACACACACGTCACACACACACGTCACACACACACGTCACACACACGTCACAAACACGTCACACACACACGTCACACACACACACGTCACAAACACGTCACACACACGTCACACACACGTCCACAAACACGTCACACACACGTCACAAACACGTCACACACACGTCACACACACGTCACACACACGTCACACACACGTCACAACACACGTCACACACACGTCACACACACACGTCACACACACACGTCACACACACGTCACACACACGTCACACACACGTCACACACACGTCACACACACGTCACACACACGTCACACACACGTCACAACACACGTCACACACACGTCACACACACGTCACACACACGTCACACACACGTCACAAAACACGTCACACACGTCACACACACACACGTCACACACACGTCACACACGTCACACACACGTCACACACACACGTCACAACACGTCACACACACGTCACACACACGTCACACACACGTCACACACACGTCACACACACGTCACACAACACGTCACACACACGTCACACACACACGTCACACACACGTCACAAACACGTCACACACACGTCACACACACGTCACAAACACGTCACACACACGTCACAAACACGTCACACACACGTCACACACACGTCACAAACACGTCACACACACGTCACACACACGTCACACACACGTCACAAACACGTCACACACACACGTCACACACACGTCACACACACGTCACACACACGTCACACACACGTCACACACACGTCACACACGTCAACACACGTCACACACACGTCACACACACGTCACACACACGTCACACACACGTCACACAACACACGTCACACACACGTCACAACACGTCACGTCACAACACGTCACACACACGTCACACACACACACACACGTCACACACACACACACACACACACACGTCACACACACGTCACACACACGTCACACACACACGTCACACACACGTCACACAAACACGTCACACACACAAACACGTCACACACACGTCACACACACACACACACGTCACACACACACGTCACACACACACACGTCACACACACACGTCACACACACACGTCACACACACGTCACACACACGTCACACACACACGTCACACACACACGTCACACACACACGTCACACACACGTCACACACACGTCACAACACAACACGTCACAAACCACGTCACACAACACGTCACACACACGTCACACACACGTCACACACACGTCACACCACACGTCACACACACGTCACACACACGTCACACACACGTCACAACACACGTCACAAACACGTCACACACACGTCACACACACGTCACACACACGTCACACACACGTCACACACACGTCACACACACGTCACACACGTCACACACACACGTCACACACACGTCACACACACAAACACGTCACACACACGTCACACACACGTCACACACGTCACACACACGTCACAAACACGTCACACACACGTCACACACACGTCACACACACACGTCACACACGTCACACACGTCACACGTCACACACACGTCACACACACGTCACACACACGTCACACACACGTCACACACACGTCACACACACGTCACACACGTCACACACACGTCACACACACACGTCACACACACGTCACACACACGTCACACACGTCACACACACGTCACACACGTCACAAACACACGTCACACACACGTCACACACACGTCACACAACACGTCACAAACACGTCACAAACACGTCACAAACACGTCACACACACGTCACACACACGTCACACACACGTCACACACACTCACACACACGTCACACACACGTCACACACACGTCACACACACGTCACACACACACGTCACACACACGTCACAAACACACACACACACACGTCACACACACGTCACAAACACGTCACAACACACGTCACACACACGTCACACACACGTCACACACACGTCACAACACGTCACACACACGTCACACACACGTCACACACGTACACACACGTCACACACACGTCACACACACACGTCACACACACAACACACGTCACACACACGTCACAAACACGTCGTCACACACACGTCACACACACGTCACACACACGTCACACACGTCACACACGTCACACACACGTCACACAACACGTCACAACACGTCACACACACACACACACACGTCACACACACGTCACACACACGTCACACACACGTCACACACACGTCACACACGTCACAAACACGTCACACACACGTCACACACACGTCACACACACGTCACACACACGTCACAACACGTCACACACACACGTCACACACACGTCACACACACGTCACACACACGTCACACACACGTCACACACACGTCACACACACGTCACACACACGTCACACACACGTCACAAACACGTCACACACACGTCACACACACGTCACACACACGTCACACACACGTCACACACACGTCACACACGTCACACACACGTCACACACACGTCACACACACGTCACAACACACGTCACACACACACACACGTCACACACACACACGTCACACACACGTCACACACACGTCACACACACACACACGTCACACACACGTCACACACACGTCACACACACGTCACACACACGTCACACACACGTCACACACACACGTCACACACACACGTCACACACACGTCACACACACGTCACACACACGTCACACACACGTCACACACACGTCACACACACGTCACACACACACGTCACACACACGTCACAAAACACGTCACACACACGTCACACACACACGTCACACACACGTCACACACACACGTCACACACACACGTCACACACACGTCACACACACACACACACACACACGTCACAACACACGTCACACACACGTCACACACACGTCACACACACGTCACACACACACGTCACACACACGTCACACACACAAACACACGTCACACACACGTCACACACACGTCACACACACACACGTCACACACACGTCACACACACACACAAACACGTCACACACACGTCACACACACGTCACACACACGTCACACACACGTCACACACACACGTCACACACACGTCACACACACGTCACAAAACACACGTCACACACACGTCACACACACACGTCACACACGTCACACACACGTCACACACACGTCACACACACGTCACACAACACGTCACACACACGTCACACACGTCACACACGTCACACACACGTCACACACACGTCACACACACGTCACACACACACACGTCACACACACGTCACACACACGTCACACACACGTCACACACACGTCACACACACGTCACACAACACACGTCACAAACACGTCACACACACGTCACACACGTCACACGTCACACACACGTCACACACACGTCACACACACACGTCACACACACGTCACACACACGTCACACACACGTCACACACACGTCACAAACACGTCACAACACACACGTCACACACACGTCACACACACGTCACAAAACACGTCACACACACGTCACACACACGTCACACACACGTCACACACACGTCACACACACGTCACACACACACGTCACACACACGTCACACACACGGTCACACACACGTCACACACGTCACACGTCCACACACGTCAAACACGTCACACACACGTCACACACACGTCACACACACGTCACACGTCACAAACACGTCACACACACGTCACAAACACACGTCACACACACGTCACACACACGTCACACACACGTCACACACACGTCACACACACGTCACAAACACGTCACACACACACGTCACACACACACACACGTCACACGTCACAAACACGTCACACACACGTCACACACGTCAACACACGTCACACACACGTCACACACACGTCACACACACGTCACACACACGTCACAACACACACACACACACGTCACACACACGTCACACACACGTCACACACACGTCACACACGTCACACACACGTCACAAACACGTCACACACACGTCACAACACACGTCACACACACGTCACACACACGTCACACACACGTCACAAACACACGTCACACACACGTCACACACACGTCACACACACGTCACACACACGTCACACACACGTCACACACACACGTCACAAGTCACACACACGTCACACAACGTCACAAACACGTCACACACACGTCACACACACGTCACACACACGTCACACACACGTCACACACACGTCACACACACGTCACACACACGTCACACACACGTCACAAACACGTCACAAACACGTCACACACACGTCACACACACGTCACACACGTCACACACACGTCACAAACACGTCACACACACGTCACACACACGTCACACACACGTCACACACACGTCACACACACGTCACACACACGTCACACACACGTCACACACGTCACGTCACGTCACACACACGTCACACACACGTCACACACACGTCACAAACACGTCACACACGTCACACACACGTCACACACACGTCACACACACGTCACAACACGTCACACACACACACGTCACAACACGTCACACACACGTCACACACACACGTCACACACACGTCACACACACGTCACACACACGTCACACACACGTCACACACACGTCACAAACACGTCACACACACGTCACACACACGTCACACACGTCACAAACACGTCACAAACACGTCACACACACGTCACACACGTCACACACACGTCACACACACGTCACACACACGTCACACACACGTCACACACACGTCACACACACGTCACACACACGTCACACACACGTCACACACGTCACAAACACGTCACACACACGTCACACACACGTCACACACACGTCACACACACGTCACACACACGTCACACACGTCACACACACGTCACACACACGTCACACACACGTCACAAACACGTCACACACGTCACACACACGTCACACACCGTCACACACACGTCACAAACACGTCACACACACGTCACACACACGTCACAAACACGTCACACACACGTCACAAACCACGTCACAACACACACACACGTCACACACACGTCACACACACGTCACACACACGTCACACACGTCACACACACGTCACACACACGTCACACACACGTCACACACGTCACACGTCACACGTCACACACGTCACACACACACGTCACAACACACGTCACAAACACACACGTCACACGTCACACACACGTCACACACGTCACACACACGTCACAAACACGTCACACACGTCACACACACGTCACACAACGTCACACACGTCACAAACACGTCACACACACGTCACACACACGTCACACACACGTCACACACACGTCACACACACGTCACACACACGTCACACAACACGTCACACACACGTCACAAACACGTCACACACACGTTCACACACACGTCACACACACGTCACACACACGTCACACACACGTCACACACACACACACACGTCACACACGTCACAACACACGTCACACACGTCACACACACGTCACAAACACGTCACACGTCACAAACACGTCACACACACGTCACACACACACGTCACACACACACACACACAACACACACACACACACACACACACGTCACACACACGTCACACACACGTCACACACACACACAAACACACAACACGTCACACACACACACACGTCACACACACACACACACGTCACACACACGTCACACACGTCACACACACACGTCACAAACACGTCACACAAACACGTCACACACACGTCACACACACGTCACACACACGTCACAAACACGTCACAAACACGTCACAAACACGTCACAAACACGTCACACACACGTCACACACACGTCACACGTCACACACACGTCACGTCACACACGTCACACACACGTCACACACACGTCACACACACGTCACACACACACGTCACACACGTCACAAACACGTCACACACACGTCACACACACGTCACAACACACGTCACACACACGTCACACACGTCACACACACGTCACACGTCACACACACGTCACACACACGTCACACACACGTCACACACACGTCACACACACGTCACACACGTCACACACACGTCACACACACGTCACACACACGTCACACACGTCACACAACACGTCACACACACGTCACAAACACGTCACACACACGTCACACACACGTCACACACACGTCACACACACGTCACACACACGTCACACACACGTCACACACACGTCACACACACGTCACACACACACACACACACACGTCACACACGTCACGTCACACACACGTCACAAACACGTCACACACACGTCACACAAACACGTCACACACACGTCACACACACGTCACACACACGTCACAAACACGTCACACACGTCACACACACACAACACGTCACACACACGTCACAAACACGTCACACACACGTCACACACACGTCACACACACACTCACAAACACGTCACACACACACACGTCACACACACGTCACACACACGTCACAAACACGTCACACACACGTCACACACACGTCACACACACGTCACACACACGTCACACACACGTCACACACACGTCACACACACGTCACAAACACGTCACAACACACGTCACAACACACGTCACACACACGTCACAAACACGTCACACACACGTCACACACACGTCACACACACGTCACACACGTCACACACACGTCACACACACGTCACACACACGTCACACACACGTCACACACACACGTCACACGTCACACACACGTCACACACACGTCACACACACACACGTCACACACACGTCACACACGTCACACACGTCACACAACACGTCACACACACGTCACACACACGTCACACACACGTCACAAACACGTCACACACACACGTCACACACACGTCACAAAACACGTCACACACACGTCACAAACACGTCACACACACGTCACACACACGTCACACACACACG
>JAIEZT010000054.1:44575350-44630350 GCA_019594935.1 Periophthalmus modestus
ACCTAAAAACATTACAACTCACAACGTTCACATGAGTCTGAACCAGCGAAACAGCAGGAAGGGAGCGAGGAGCGAGGGGCGAGGAGTGAGGAGTGAGGAGTGAGGAGCGAGGGTGAGGAGCGAGGAAGCGGGGAGCGAGGAGCGAGGAGCGCGGGGAGGAGCGAGGGGTGAGGTAGGAGCGAGGGGAGCGAGGGGTGAGGAGCGAGGGGCGGGGAGCGAGGAGTGAGGAGCGAGGGGCGGGGAGCGAGGAGTGAGGAGCGAGGGGCGGGGAGCGAGGGGGGAGGAGCGAGGGGCGGGGAGCGAGGAGTGAGGAGCGAGGGGCGGGGAGCGAGGGGTGAGGAGCGAGGGGCGGGGAGCGAGGGGCGAGGATGTGAGGAGCGGGGAGCGAGGAGGTGAGGAGCGAGGGGTGAGGAGCGAGGGGCGAGGAGAGAGGGGCAAGGAGCAAGGGGCGAGGGCGGAGGAGGGAGGGAGAGAGGTGAGGAGCGAGGGGCGAGGAGCAAAGGGCGAGGAGTGAGGGACGAGAAGGGACGATGAGGAGCGGGGAGCGAGGTGTGAGGAGGGAGGAGCTGGGAGCGAGGGGCGAGAGCAAGGGGCGAGGAGCTGGGAGCGAGAGTGAGGTGTGAGGAGGGAGGAGCTGGGAGCAAGGGGCAGGGAGCGAGGGGCGAGGAGGGAGGGGGCGAGGAGGGAGGAGCGAGAAGCGAGGGTCGCGGAGCGTGGGGCGAGAGGGAGGGGCAAGAGCGAGGGGCGGGGAGGGAGGGGCGAAGAGGGAGGAGCTAGGAGTGAGGGGCGAGGAGCTGGGAGCGAGGGGCGAGAGCGAGGAGCGTGGAGCTGGAAGCGAGGGGCTGGGAGTGAGGAATGAGGAGCAAGGAGCTGGGAGCGAGGAGTGAGGGGCGAGGAGCTGGAGCGAGGTTCTGGGAGCTAGGAGTGAGGAATGAGGAACGAGGGGCGGGGAGTGAGGAGCGAGGAGCGAGCAGAGAGGAGCTGGGAGCTGAGTGTCTTCACACTTGTCCATTTGTGCTTTTGGACGCTGCTCTTTTCACAGTTTGTTCAGATTTTAAAGTGTCGCGGCTAAAACTTTAGCTCCGAGTCCGGCTAATTATGTAACAGACAGGTCTTAAAGGGATGATCCTAACTCACAGACAGGTCTTAAAGGGATGGTTCTAACTCACAGGCAGGTCTTAAAGGGATGGTTCTAACTCACAGACAGGTCTTAAAGGGATGGTCCTAACTCAGACAGGTCTTAAAGGGATGATCCTAACTCACAGACAGGTCTTAAAGGGATGGTTCTAACTCACAGACAGGTCTTAAAGGGATGGTCCTAACTCACAGACAGGTCTTAAAGGGATGGTTCTAAAGCTGGTTCCTCAAAAACACGTCTGAAGAAGTTTAGGTTTAGTCATACATGCATGTTCGAGTAATCTAGAGATCTCTCCTGGGCCCCATTCAAACCCTCCTAATGGTTAGCAGGACGAGCCTGTACGAGGCTCCGCCCACAAGCCCACATCACCCACGCTCCACACGACATAAATCTACAAAAACATGAACAAAACTGTTCACCATGACTTCACAAACCTCAGGTGATGTGCAGTAGTGCATGTGCATTGTTTTCATTGAATATAACATTTTCAAACCCGGACCTAACCCGGACTAAACCGGGACTAAACCAAGATTAAACCAGGACTTAACCAAGACTAAACCAGGACTTAACCAAGACTAAACCAGGACTTAACCAAGACTAAACCAGGACTTAACCAAGACTAAATTAAGACTAAACCAGGACTAAACCCGGACTAAGCCCAGACTAAACCAGGTCTAAACCGGGACTAAACCAAGATTAAACCTGGACTAAACCCGGACTAAACCAGGACTAAACCAGGACTTAACCAAGACTAAATCAAGACTAAACCAGGACTAAAACCCGGACTAAACCCGGACTAAACCCGGACTAAACCAAGGACTAAACCAGGTCTAAACCGGGACTAAACCAAGATTAAACCCTGGACTAAACCCGGACTAAACCAGGACTAAACCAAGACTAAATCAAGACTAAACCAGGACTAAAACCCGGACTAAGCCCAGACTAAAACAGGTCTAAACCGGGACTAAACCAAGATTAAACCCGGACTAAACCCGACTAAACCCGGACTAAACCAGGACTTAACCAAGACTAAATCAAGACTAAACCAGGACTAACCCCAGACTAAACCCGGACTAAACCCGGACTAAGCCCAGACTAAACCAGGTCTAAACCGGGACTAAACCAAGATTAAACCTGGACTAAACCCGGACTAAACCAGGACTAAACCAGGACTAAACCAAGACTAAATCAAGACTAAACCAGGACTAAAACCCGGACTAAACCCGACTAAACCCGGACCCAGACTAAACCAGGTCTAAACTGGACTAAACCATGATTAAACCCAGACTAAACCCGGACTAAACCCGGACTAAGCCCAGACTAAAACAGGTCTAAACCGGGACTAAACCAAGATTAAACCCGGACTAAACCCGGACTAAACCCGGACTAAACCAGGACTTAACCAAGACTAAATCAAGACTAAACCAGGACTAACCCCAGACTAAACCAGGTCTAAACCGGGACTAAACCAAGATTAAACCCGGACTAAACCAGGACTAAACCCGGACTAAACCCGGACTAACTCAGATGCCCTGCTCTGTGTGTTTCAGGTTATGGGATGATGACAGACGGCACCACTACCTTTGTCAACGCCTCCGCCTGCACCGTCAACTTCCTGCCCATGAACCCGCCCATCGTGTTTGACCTGCCCAATCCCAGAAGCTCATGACGCCAGGAGCCCCGCCCACCCGACCCACCGGCCAATCAGGACCAAGCAGGCGGCTCCATGTGTCAATAAAACTACAAAAACTGTCAATCAAACAAGAACATCAGATGGAAACTCACCTGGATTTGAGTCACTTTGAGTTTAGTCGATTAATGGCGTCACTTTGTAATAACTACATCTGGATTAGGCCTTAAAAACATGAACAAAGACTTAAGTCATAAGAAATAAACAGTTTAAGAATGATTCAGTTTTAGTAACTCCTAAATTAAAGGGTTAGGGTTTAGGAGATTAAAGGCCCTGTACCTGATTTTCTCCGTGTATTTGACAAAATGTGTCTGGCCCCAGAGCCGAGGTCGAAATAAGTCACTGTGCACCGTCTGCAGCTAATTATAAAGTATTTTACTGTCTGAGAGTCAGGAAGTGCTACTTAGCATGCTAGTTATTGTTAGCTCTACTGTGATGCCAAAACTCCGCTCTGGTCTCTGAGAGTTGTGAAAAGTGCTTATAAACTCATCATGGTGAATCATCAGGATGTTCTGAATGCATAAGGTCAGAAGAGTAAGGAGGAAGAGTAGGAGGAGTGAGGAGGAGGAGTGAAGAGGAAGAGTAGGAGGAGTGAGGAGGAGGAGTAAGGAGGAGGAGTGAAGAGGAAGAGTAGGAGGAGTGAGGAGTGAAGAGGAAGAGTAGGAGGAGGAGGAGTGAAGAGGAGGAGAGAGGAGGAGGAGAGAGGAGTGAGGAAGAGGAATGAGGAGGAGTGAGGAGGAGTAACTCTGGACCAAACTGTTTAAAATGAAATTGTTCTGTTTTTAATGATTTTAAGACAGAAAAAATCAGGTACAGCGACTTTAAAGAACTCGTTCCTTTAATGAACTCGTTCCTTTAAAGAACTCGTTCCTTTAATGAACTCGTTCCTTTAAAGAACTCGTTCCTTTAATGAACTCGTTCCTCGTTCCTTTAAAACTCGTTCCTTTAATGAACTCGTTCCTTTAAAGAACTCGTTCCTTTAAAGAACTCGTTCCTTTAAAGAACTCGTTCCTTTAATGAACTCGTTCCTTTAAAGAACTCGTTCCTTTACTGAACTCGTTCCTTTAAAGAACTCGTTCCTTTAATGATCTCGTTCCTTTAAAGAACTCGTTCCTTTACTGAACTCGTTCCTTTACTGAACTCGTTCCTTTAAAGAACTCGTTCCTTTAATGAACTCGTTCCTTTAAAGAACTCGTTCCTTTAATGAACTCGTTCCTTCCTTTAAAGAACTCGTTCCTTTACTGAACTCGTTCCTTTAAAAGTTCTCGAACTCGTCCCTTAAAGAACTCGTTCCTTTAAAGAACTCGTTCCTTTAAAGAACTCGTTCCTTTAAAGAACTCGTCTCGTTCCTTTAAAAGAACTCGTTCCTTTAAATGATCTCGTTCCTTTAAAGAACTCGTTCCTTACTGAACTCGTTCCTTTACTGAACTCGTTCCTTTAATGAACTCGTTCCTTTAAAGAACTCGTTCCTTTAAAGAACTCGTTCCTTTAAAGAACTCGTTCCTTTAACTGAACTCGTTCCTTTAATGAACTCGTTCCTTTAAAGAACTCGTTCCTTTAAAGAACTCGTTCCTTTAAAGAACTCGTTCCTTTAAAGAACTCGTTCCTTTAAAGAACTCGTTCCTTTAATGAACTCGTTCCTTTAAAGAACTCGTTCCTTTACTGAACTCGTTCCTTTAATGAACTCGTTCCTTTACTGAACTCGTTCCTTTAATGAACTCGTTCCTTTAAAGAACTCGTTCCTTTACTTAAAGAACTCGTTCCTTTAAAGAACTCGTTCCTTAAAGAACTCGTTCCTTTAAAGAACTCGTTCCTTTAAAGAACTCGTTCCTTTAAAGAACTCGTTCCTTTACTGAACTCGTTCCTTTACTGAACTCGTTCCTTTAAAGAACTCGTTCCTTTAATGAACTCGTTCCTTTAAAGAACTCGTTCCTTTACTGAACTCGTTCCTTTACTGAACTCGTTCCTTTAATGAACTCGTTCCTTTAAAGAACTCGTTCCTTTAAAGAACTCGTTCCTTTAATGAACTCGTTCCTTTAAAGAACTCGTTCCTTTAAAGAACTCCTTTAAAGAACTCGTTCCTTTAAAGAACTCGTTCCTTTACTGAACTCGTTCCTTTAAAGAACTCGTTCCTTTAATGAACTCGTTCCTTTAATGAACTCGTTCCTTTAATGAACTCGTTCCTTTAAAGAACTCGTTCCTTTAAAGAACTCGTTCCTTTACTGAACTCGTTCCTTTACTGAACTCGTTCCTTTAATGAACTCGTTCCTTTAAAGAACTCGTTCCTTTAATGAACTCGTTCCTTTACTGAACTCGTTCCTTTACTGAACTCGTTCCTTTAAAGAACTCATTCCTTTAAAGAACTCGTTCCTTTAAAGAACTCGTTCCTTTAATGATCTCGTTCCTTTACTGAACTCGTTCCTTTACTGAACTCGTTCCTTTAAAGAACTCGTTCCTTTAATGATCTCGTTCCTTTAATGAACTCGTTCCTTTAAAGAACTCGTTCCTTTAAAGAACTCGTTCCTTTAAAGAACTCGTTCCTTTAATGAACTCGTTCCTTTAAAGAACTCGTTCCTTTAATGAACTCGTTCCTTTAAAGAACTCGTTCCTTTAATGAACTCGTTCCTTTAAAGAACTCGTTCCTTTAATGAACTCGTTCCTTTAAAGAACTCATTCCTTTTAAAGAACTCGTTCCTTAAAGAACTCGTTCCTTTAATGAACTCGTTCCTTTAAGAACTCGACTCTCGTTCCTTAAAGAAACTTTTTACTCGTGAACTCGTTCCTTTAAAGAACTCGTTCCTTTAATGATCTCGTTCCTTTAAAGAACTCGTTCCTTTAAAGAACTCGTTCCTTTAAAGAACTCGTTCCTTTAATGATCTCGTTCCTTTAAAGAACTCGTTCCTAAACCTGAATTGTTTTTATTTGTTATAAACTTCATTATAACTGAAATGTTCATGTTTCTTTTTCCGTGACTTTCCGTCTTCGTTCAGCTGTTCATCCTTCAGCCAATCAGGACGCAGACTGTAAATAAATGAGTTTCTTTTTAAAAAAAAAAAAAGAACCAGCTTTGTGCTCTTCACTGCAGCGACAATCTGCGAACACACAACGAAACAATCAGACGTTTAGCAGGAACAGAAAGACAAACAAAACACAAACATAAAAAATAAAATACCAAAATACTGCAGAGTGTGAGGCTCAAAGCTGCAGTTTGCAGAGAACTTTTTATGATGTAGAATCGTTTGGGTTGAACTTTCTGTATTTGCTTGTTTCAGCTTGAGTCACAGAATGACGAGACTTAAGGGTTGATCACATCAGAGGCTTCGACGTGCGGACGCCTCAGTTTGAGACAGATTCAAGGTCAGATTTTGGTGTTTTGTTTGACCCAAACTGTCAACGCTCAAGCACTTAAAACGCCACGATGATCGAGAGACCCACGTCCTCCATAGACTCTGCAAGTGACCCGACGCCCCCTTAACGCCCCGACGCCCCCTTAACGCCCCCTTAACGCCCCCTTAACGCCCCGACGCCCCCTTAACGCGCGGACCCCCTGATGCCCCCGACGCCCTTGACGCCCCCAATGCCCGGCGCCGCGGCCTGAACGCAGCGTTAGCAGAACACCAGGAGGAGGTTCCTCATTCAGGCCTCGTCCAAAGACGAGACACATGTTTGTGCTGATTTCACAGCGTGTCTCTGATTGACGTCCCGTCCCTCTCGGATTCATGAGGGTCAAAGGAGGAGATTCTGAAGTATCTCCACGAGGTTTAAGAATCAAACTGCAGCTTTTTGAGAGTGAGGCCTCCTCCAGAACATTCAGAATGTTTCTCATGTTTAAAACTTGTTTTAAAAAGAAGAAAACAGCATTTTTTAGATACTGAGTTTGCTCTGGTGAAGCTTGATGTTTTTAATGTTTTTGTCTGAAAATCAAACTTGACTTTTCTGTAAATGTGGCCATGCTCGGTCCATGTGTTCTTCTGATATTTTCATCTGTAAATTTGACCCATTTAAAGAACATGAAGCTTTATTGTGGCTTTGATCCCATTTTAAACCTGATCGTTAAAGGTCCTGTATTACACAAACTGACTGTTCTACTGCTGTTCCTCAAAAACACCTGGAGTCACAAACATCCAGGACTGAAATGATCCAGATGATTCTAGTGAAGGTGGAGTTTAAAAACACAGAGGAGCACTTCCTGTATCACCACATGATGACATCACAAGGTGGAACAGAGTGTTTTTCTGTTTAAGAGAAGAACTCAGCCTAAATCTCAGGTTTGTGTTAAACATGTGAATGAAACAAACACAGCTCCAGGTTTGAGACGAGGAAACGACATTAGAACAGATCAGAGAATCATGTAACGTGAGGCTTTAAACAGAACAGAGTCTCATGGGCCCTTAATATGGGCCCTGTAACATGGGCCTTTAATATGGGCCTTTACAGAACATGTGGTGCATTCTTGTGGGTTTTTGTCGCTTTGGGATCAGTATTTCAGTATTAAAATAATTTCTGCATTTGGAAAATTGACTTTATAAACAACACGTTTACAGTGATGCATTAGGAGGCGAGTGACTCGGGCTGTTTAAGGTTCCCGCCTGCGCCGCTGGTTTAGCAGGTTATGTCCATTTATATAGAGAGTCTATGTTAAAAAGTGAAAAAGTCCATTTTGCATCACATGTTCATGAAGCGACACTTGTTTATGACCTGAACACTTCCTGTTTATGACCTGAACACTTCCTGTTTATGACCTGAACACTTCCTGTTTATGACCTGAACACTTCCTGTTTATGACCTGAACACTTCCTGTTTATGCCTGTACATGTTGGTGCTGTGTTTGTGAATGGGAGGGATTCTGGGGCTTTAAAAAAACTTTTTCTGAAGACAAATGTGTGACGATATTTTCATCTAACCCAGAGACATGGGGATGGGTCAAATGCAGGTTTAACCCGGAGACATGGGGATGGGTCAAATGCAGGTTTAACCCGGAGACATGGGGATGGGTCAAATGCAGGTTTAACCCGAGACATGGGGATGGGTCAAATGCACACCCTACGGGGACAATAAAAAATACCGTAACTCTTTGACTTTTTGTGGTTC
Organism: Periophthalmus modestus; assembly: GCA_019594935.1. Taxonomy (NCBI): domain Eukaryota; kingdom Metazoa; phylum Chordata; class Actinopteri; order Gobiiformes; family Gobiidae; genus Periophthalmus; species Periophthalmus modestus. The sequence goes on from JAIEZT010000054.1 coordinate 44,583,270, forward strand.
ATGTTTGTTTAGTCCTGCCTCTCAGATCCTCAGTGTTTTACAGACGTCACCTGAACCGGGACCAAAGTCAAGTCTCCTGTGTCCCCGATTCCAGAGGACGTGATTGACAGGCGGATTAACCAATCAGAGAGACACATGCTCCATTTATGTTAAAATAAACATGGCAACTTTTGTTAAAAAAAAGAGCAGAAAGGATTGAGAATGGTCCCATTATATTTCATATGTTTTTATGATTATATATACAGTCTATGGTCACATTATACTCCATATATGTTTTTATGATTATATATACAGTCTATGGTCACATTATACTTCATATATGTTTTTATGATTATATATACAGTCTATGGTCACATTATACTCCATATATGTTTTTATGATTATATATACAGTCTATGGTCACATTATACTTCATATATGTTTTTATGATTATATATACAGTCTATGGTCACATTATACGTCATATATGTTAGTGTGGGAGGGATTTGTTTATTTCAGTGACTCAAAGTTTCTCACTGGAGAAATCCTTCATGTTTTTCAGCCCTGTGATATTTTTGTCTTTTTTCTCATATTTGTTTAGCTACAGATGCCTGTCCCTGATTGGCTAATCCACCTGTCAATCACACCCATCTGAACTTTCACCAGGCTCACGTCTTCACAAAGTGTTGGAGATATTTCGGCCACTGCTGTACTTCAGAAAACTTAAAAAATATGAGTGTCCTCGGTGGTTTGGTGGTTTGGTTATTTATGAATTAAATTAACGCCTGTTTACGTTTTGAATTCGCTCAAACGTTTTATTTTGTTTGTACTTTTAAAAATACTGGAGATAAAAGTTTTCCACACTGCACAAACACTGCGCCTCATCTCCATTTAAAACACAGCTTAATTATAAAAGAACAGGAACGTCGGAGTAAATCCCTCTCCCTCGAACGCCTCACGCTTTGATGCTCCAACGACGACGCGTTTGGGAACGTCGGGAAAAACAGGCTCTGGTTTTGTTTTTAATGGGCTCAGGCAGCGGTTTAAGAGACGAGGAGATGGAGGAGTGAGTTTAAAAGACACGAGGAGACGGAGGAGTGAGTTTTAAAAGACACGAGGAGACGGAGGAGTGAGTTTAAAAGACACGAGGAGACGGAGGAGTGAGTTTAAAAGACACGAGGAGACGGAGGAGTGAGTTTAAAAAGAGACGAGGAGACGGAGGAGTGAGTTTAAAAGAGACGAGGAGACGGAGGAGTGAGTTTAAAAGAGACGAGGAGACGGAGGAGTGAGTTTAAAAGAGACGAGGAGACGGAGGAGTGAGTTTAAAAGAGACGAGGAGACGGAGGAGTGAGTTTAAAAGAGACGAGGAGACGGAGGAGTGAGTTTAAAAGACACGAGGAGACGGAGGAGTGAGTTTAAAAAAGAGACGAGGAGACGGAGGAGGAGTGAGTTTAAAAGAGACGAGGAGACGGAGGAGTGAGTTTAAAAGAGACGAGGAGACGGAGGAGTGAGTTTAAAAAGAGACGAGGAGACGGAGGAGTGAGTTTAAAAAGAGACGAGGAGACGGAGGAGTGAGTTTAAAAGAGACGAGGAGACGGAGGAGTGAGTTTAAAAGAGACGAGGAGAAGGAGGAGTGAGTTTAAAAGACACGAGGAGACGGAGGAGTGAGTTTAAAAGAGACGAGGAGACGGAGGAGTGAGTTTAAAAGACACGAGGAGACGGAGGAGTGAGTTTAAAAGACACGAGGAGATGGAGGAGTGAGTTTAAAAGACACGAGGAGAGATGGAAGAGTGAGTTTAAAAGAGACGAGGAGACGAGGAGTGAGTTTAAAAGACACGAGAGATGGAGGAGTGAGTTTAAAAGAGACGAGGAGACGGAGGAGTGAGTTTAAAAGGGACGAGGAGATGGAGGAGTGAGTTTAAAAAGACACGAGACGGAGGAGTGAGTTTTAAAAGACACGAGGAGATGGAGGAGTGAGTTTAAAAGAGACGAGGAGATGGAGGAGTGAGTTTAAAGACGAGGAGATGGAGGAGTGAGTTTAAAAGACACGAGGAGAGATGGAGGAGTGAGTTTAAAAGAGACGAGGAGATGGAGGAGTGAGTTTAAAAGACACGAGGAGATGGAGGAGTGAGTTTAAAAAAGACGAGGAGACGGAGGAGTGAGTTTTAAAAGACACGAGGAGATGGAGGAGTGAGTTTAAAAGACACGAGACGGAGGAGTGAGTTTAAAAGACACGAGGAGATGGAGGAGTGAGTTTAAAAAGACCGACGAGGAGATGGAGGAGTGAGTTTAAAAGAGACGAGGAGATGGAGGAGTGAGTTTAAAAGAGACGAGGAGATGGAGGAGTGAGTTTAAAAGACACGAGGAGATGGAGGAGTGAGTTTAAAAGACATGAGGAGATGGAGGAGTGAGTTTAAAAAGACACGAGGAGATGGAGGAGTGAGTTTAAAAGACACGAGGAGATGGAGGAGTGAGTTTAAAAGACACGAGGAGATGGAGGAGTGAGTTTAAAAGAGACGAGGAGACGGAGGAGTGAGTTTAAAAGACACGAGGAGATGGAGGAGTGAGTTTAAAAGACGAGGAGATGGAGGAGTGAGTTTAAAAGATACGAGGAGATGGAGGAGTGAGTTTAAAAGACACGAGGAGATGGAGGAGTGAGTTTAAAAGACACGAGGAGATGGAGGAGTGAGTTTAAAAGAGACGAGGAGACGGAGGAGTGAGTTTAAAAGAGACGAGGAGACGGAGGAGTGAGTTTAAAAGACACGAGGAGACGGAGGAGTGAGTTTAAAAGACACGAGGACGGAGGAGAGTGAGTTTAAAAAGACACGAGGAGATGGAGGAGTGAGTTTAAAAGAGACGAGGAGATGGAGGAGTGAGTTTAAAAGAGACGAGGAGATGGAGGAGTGAGTTTAAAAGAGACGAGGAGATGGAGGAGTGAGTTTAAAAGACACGAGGAGATGGAGGAGTGAGTGACAGACGGCAGGAGGACAACGCTGTAAAAATACACACATGGGTAAAAGTGCAGAACAGTCATGTTTTTTCAGGGGCAGACGTGTCTTGGACACATGGACGTGGGGGACATGGACAATTCCATGTCCCCAAAGCCAGTCTCCATGTCCAGAGATCCTGTCGTCAAGGCCTCCGCCTTCGAGAGCTGTCCAGATCTCTTTGCACCGGCCCCTCACAGATCCTCCTGCAGGTGATGGGCCACTAGAGGACGGCCCCATGTTCCTCCTTCGGGTTGTGCCTGGCCGGGCCCCGTGGAAAAGGCCCGGCCGCCGGGCACTCGCTGCACCAGGCCTGGCTCCAGGGTGGGGCCCTGGTAATGCTAGTCCGGGCGACATAACTGGCCTTGATGTCATACTCGTCATGAGGGGCTTCTGAACCGCTCTTAGTCTGACCTGTTTCCCATGGCTGACCCTACCAGGGGCATGAAGCCCCCGATAACACAGCCCCCAGGATCATTCGGAGGTTTAAACCCCTCCACCCTGTTAAGGTGGTGGTTTGAGGAGAAACTGATGTGATTTTTTTCAGTAAAACTTGCAGCACCTGCCAGTCTGTTGGTAAGCCAAACCAGGTTGTACCGCCGGCCCCACTACGTCCTGTGTCTACTGTCGGTGAGCCATTTGAGATTGTCATTGTTTGTTTTTGGCAGGGGACCAACACAAAGTCGGATAAGCAGTTTTTGTTAGCCATAATGTGTGTCACCAACCGTTTTCCTGAGGCTCTTCCTCTGAGCCTCGTCTGGCCTCTCTAGGGTTGTGCTGACAGACCAAGGAACAAACTTCTTGTCTAGGACCTTTAAAGAGACCTTCCAGTCATTTGGTGTGACCCACTCCGTGTCCACCTCGAGTCTCACGGTGCATTAGAAATATGGCACCAGACTCTAAAGTCAATGCTGAGCAAGTTCTGTTTTGAGACAGGCAAAGGCTGGGATGAGGATGTTCCTTTTGTGCTATGTGCTGCTAGAGATTCCACTTAAGAACCCTTAGGCTTCAGTCCAGCTGAACTTGTGTTTGGTCCTAGTTTCTCTGTTCTACTAACAGGGCTGAAAGAGAAGTTTTTGTTTGTATCAGTGTCCACAGGGAATGTGTCAGACTTTGTTTCTAAATGTAGAGAACAGTTACAGAAGGTCACTAAACTGCCTGAGGAAGCTCTCTCTTCTTCACAGGGTTAGGGTCAGTATGAAGAGCCGTTTTGACAAAAGGGCTGTGGCCTGTCACAAACTCGGTGATAGTGTTAGTGTTGCTTCCCACTTTTGGCTCTGCTCTCTCAGTCCGTTTCTCTGGCCCCTTTGATAATATGCTCAGGCCTTTCCACGTGAGCCTCAGTGTTTTGACATGTCAGCTCAGGAGGATTTAGAAGAGTCCAGGGTTACCTAACCGTGTGGTCATTTGTCCAGCTCTGACTTTATGTCCAGTCAATCTGTCATATCTCACTGAAGACCAACATCTTGGCGTCCTGCTTTAGTTCAGTCCTGCCCTCGTTCGGTGACGCTCCCTCTCGCTCTTGTCCACTGGAGAATGACACTGATGTAGGTTCTGCTGCTTCAAACAGGAGGCTCGTCCTTTGACCAGGGTGAGGCCTGTTAGATAATGGCCTGGAGATAAGATAGATAAGATTTGCCTTTATTAGTCCCACAGTGGGGAAATTCCAGTATTGCACCGCCGCACAGTTAAAGAACAGAAGGAAAATGTTACATGCAATAAAACAACATAAAAAATAAATTGCTTAAAATAAAAAAAAAAATAGACTTAAAAATAAACTAAAAATAGACTTATGTAACATCTCCGTAAAGTGACTTTGTGATAATGTCTGGTTTTAGGGCCAACACGCACGACTCAGAGGCCAGTTTAACAGTGTTTATTCACAAAGTGGCAAGTGTATTTACAAGGTGCGGCGTAATAGAGTCTCTTTCTCTGTGGTGAGTGTATATACAAAGTGCAGGGTAACAGAGTCTCTCTCTCTCGGGTCGGGGAACGAGGTGACGAGCAGTGGATGGTGAGAAGAACAGGATCCAGTGCACGGAGACAAACAGGTGAAGCACAGTACGATACGAGGTGAGGAGCAGGGTCGGGACGAGGTGAAGACAGGCTGACAGGCGAAACCGGAGGCAGGAGTCTGGAGGCAAAAATATCCAAGTGAGCACAAGACAAAAACACAGGGAAGCATAAGTAACAGGAGCTAGGTCGTCACGTTTGGTACACGGACGTTCTGGCCCCGGGTAGCACTCTCCAGCTCTCTTTATCCCCCACGGCAGGTGGTGGTAATCAGCCTGATGAGCGGCAGGTGCGCGTGGGAGTGGCTGGAGGCTCCGCCCAGCTCCGGAGTCAGCAGGTGCAGGAGGGGGGAGGAGAACACAGGAACAGGCAGGAATGACAGATCATGACAGACTTGAGTATTATGGGTTTGGTTAAATATGGCTGAATGACACATGTTCAGTGTTAACAGTGTCATTATACAGTCTGACAGCAGCAGGAAGGAAAGACCTGAACCTCTCCTTCACACAGCGAGGGTGAATCAGTCTGTCACTGAAGCTGCTCTCCAGGGCAGACAGAGCGTCCTGCAGGGGGTGAGACTCATGGTCCAGCATTGAGATGACCTTAGCCAGGACCCTCCTGTCCCCCACCTCCTGCACTGAGTCCAGAGGACAGCCCAGGACAGAGCTGGACTTCTTGATGATCTTGTCCAGCTTCTTCCTCTCCCTCTCTGTGATGCTGCTGTTCCAGCAGACCACACCGTACAGGATGATGCCACCACAGAGTCATAGAAGGTCTTCAGGAGTGGCCCTCTCACTCCAAAAGACCTGAGTCTCCTCAGGAGATAGAGCTGCTCTGGCCCTTCCTGTACAGTGCGTTTGTACAGGACCCCGTTGTGGTCCCTGGAGTTCTCGTCTTCTTGCTCCCAGGTCAGATGGTGCAGAGTGATGTCCCTAATTGTAAAGTTTACCTCGATGATAGTGTTGTTTACTCATACAGTCCAGACACATCTGCACCTTACAGGACGTCTTTAAGTGGTCGTCTCAACTTCACTCTCAACTCGCCCAAATGTAATTTAATTTACCTGAGCAAAGTCTTTGGTCATGGACGGGTCCGACCTGTAAACGCAAAGGCTGTTCTCACCCTGCTCCTGGAGAGAGTTGTGCCGTTTTTTGTGTTTAACTGGCGATTGTTTGTGTAAAAAAAACTTTTGGTGTTGCCCCCCTCACTGTCCTCTGTGGTCCCTCTGTCCTCGTCATTTGAACGGCTGAGGGTGGATGTATTTTCCGAGAGGCCTACTCCTGTAGACTCTCCTCCTTTAGGTCCTCCTGTAGGCCCTCCTCCTGTAGGCTCTCCTGTAGGTTCTCCTCCTGTAGGCTCTCCTCCTTTAGGCCCTCCTCCTGTAGGTTCTCCTGTAGGTTCTCCTCCTGTAGGCTCTCCTCCTGTAGGCTCTCCTCCTTTAGGCCCTCCTCCTGTAGGCCCTCCTCCTGTAGGTTCTCCTCCTGTAGGCCCTCCGTCTGTAGGCCCTCCTCCTGTAGGCTCTCCTCCTGTAGGCTCTGCTTCTACCGACAGATTATGCTTCATTTCTTATGTTCATTTTTTTTAAACCTCCTTTTGACACGATTTGAGCTAAAAACATTTTGTCCTGATGAGAAAAGAAATAATTACATGAGTCGACCCCCGGGAGGCGCTGTGAGCTGAGGGCGCACAGGGAAATCAGCGCCGGCCTCAAATATTCACAGAAAGTAGGTCTCAGGTTCATTTATCAGACACGTCCTCCCTCTCACCAGGAGGTTGTGGGTTAAACTCCTGATGAGTGTGCATGTCCTCTCTGGACACTGTGGCAGAGTGGTTAGCCTGTCTCCTCTCAGGACACTGTGGCAGAGTGGTTAGCCTGCCTCAGTGGCTGTGGGTCACTGTGGCAGAGTGGTTAGCCTGTCTCAGGACACTGTGGCAAAGTGGTTAGCCTGTCTCCTCTCTGGACACTGTGGCAGAGTGGTTAGCCTGTCTCCTCTCTGGACACTGTGGCAGAGTGGTTAGCCTGTCTCCTCTCAGGACACTGTGGCAGAGTGGTTAGCCTGTCTCCTCTCAGGACACTGTGGCAGAGTGGTTAGCCTGTCTCAGGACACCGTGGCAGAGTGGTTAGCCTGTCCTCAGGACACTGTGTCTCCTCTCAGGACACTGCAGAGTGGTTAGCCTGTCTCTGGACACTGTGGCAAAGTGGTTAGCCTGTCTCCTCTCAGGACACTGTGGCAGAGTGGTTAGCCTGTCTCAGGACACTGTGGCAGAGTGGTTAGCCTGTCTCAGGACACTGTGGCAGAGTGGTTAGCCTGTCTCTGGACACTGTGGCAGAGTGGTTAGCCTGTCTCTGGTCTGAGGTCAGTGTATCTGGTCCAGAGCTGGAGGTAAAACTGAAGAGTCTGAAACGATTTTAATACAAAACTCTGGGATCGGATATTGCAAAACTTAGATCTCCCTCCCTGTCTCTCTGAGAGAGACCTCTGACCCTCTCCTCCTCTGACCCTCTCCTCTGACCCTCTCCTCCTCTGACCCTCTCCTCCTCTCTCCTCCTCTGACCCTCTCCTCTGACCCTCTCCTCCTCTGACCCTCTCCTCTGACCCTCTCCTCCTCTGACCCTCTCCTCCTCTGACCCTCTCCTCTGACCCTCTCCTCTGACCCTCTCCTCCTCTGACCCTCTCCTCCTCTGACCCTCTCCTCTGACCCTCTCCCTCCTCTGACCCCTCTCCTCTGACCCTCTGACTCCTCTGACCTCTGACCTCCTCTGACCCTCTCCTCCTCTGACCCTCTCTGACCTCTCTCCTCTCTCCCTCTCCTCTCTGACCTCTCCTCCTCCTCTGACCCTCTCCTCCTCTGACCCCTCTCCTCTCTCTCCCTCTCTCTCCTCTGACCCTCTCCTCCTCTGACCCTCTCCTCCTCTGACCTCCTCTGACCCTCTCCTCCTCTGACCCTCTCCTCCTCTGACCCTCTCCTCCTCTCTCCTCCCTCTCCTCTCTGACCCTCTCCTCCTCTGACCCTCTCCTCCTCTGACCCTGACCCTCTCCTCCTCTGACCTCTCCCTCTCCTCTGACTCTCCCCTCTGACCTCTCTCCTCCTCTGACCCTCTCCTCCTCTCTCCTCTCTCTCCTCCTCTGACCCTCTCCTCTGACCCTCTGACCTCCTCTGACCCCTCTCTGACCCCTCTCCTCCTCTCCTCCCCTCTCCTCTGACCCTCTCCTCCTCTGACCCTCTCCTCCTCTCACCCTCTCCTCCTCCTCTCTCCCCTCTCCTCTGACCCTCTCCTCCTCTCCTCCTCTGACCCTCTCCTCCTCTCCTCTGACCCTCTCCTCCTCTGACGCTCTCCTCTGACCCTCTCCTCCTCTGCCTCTCCTCCTCCTCTGACCCTCTCCTCCTCCTCTCTCCTCTGACCCTCCTCCTCTCCCTGACCCTCTCCTCTGACCCTCTCCTCCTCCTCTCTCCTCTGACCCTCTCCTCTGACCCTCTCCTCTGACCTCTGACCCTCTCCTCCTCTGACCCCTCTCCTCCTCTCTCCTCCTCTGACCCTCTCCTCTGACCCCTCCTCTGACCCTCTCCTCCTCTGACCTCTCTCCTCTGACCCTCTCCTCCTCTGACCCTCTCCTCTCCTCTCCTCTGACCCTCTCCTCCTCTGACCTCTCCTCCTCTGACCCTCTCCTCCTCTGACCCTCTCCTCCTCTGACCCTCTCCTCCTCTCCCTCTGACAGATGGCCTCACAGTGCGTTTCTTTGTGTCTTGGGTTGCCAGATAGGGCGCTCTCCCACGCGGTTTCAGCCTCAGCGGGTGTCATTGTGGAAACGCGGATACGCCCGGAGGTGCCAGGAGCGACGCGGCGTGTTGTAGGCCCCGCGTTGCCAGGTTTGGTGATCGGAGGCGAAATGTGTGAGCTGGAGGTGGGAGGTCCCCGCTGAGATGAGCACAATCTGGCAACGTGAGGCTGCCAGTCCCTCCCCCTCAAAAACACAGTCTAAACATTGTTTCATTAGTGTCAGATGCCCTCCCTCGATTTCCCCGTGTCCTGCTTCAGGTCCAGTGTAGACCAGGCCTTGTCTTGGTCTAAACCTGGTTTAGTTCTAATCTAAACCTGGTTCAGTTCTGGTCTAAACCTGGTTCAGTTCTGGTCTAAACCTGGTTTAGTTCTGGTCTAAACCTGGTTTAGTTCTGGTCTAAACCTGGTTCAGTTCTGGTCTAAACCTGGTTTAGTTCTGGTCTAAACCTGGTTTAGTTCTGGTGGGAGGGGCCGATGGCGCAGATTCAGTCAGTCTGCCCCAGGGCAGCTGTAGCTGCAGTGTTAGAACAGTTTAGTCTGAATGAAAGAAACTAAATGAAACACTTAATAATAATAATAATAATAATAATAATAATAATAATAATAATAATAATAATAATAATAATAATAATAATAATATTCACCCTCTTCATCCTCTTCACCCTCTTCATCCTCCTCATCCTCTTCATCCTCCTCATCCTCTTCACCCTCTTCATCCTCTTCTCACCCTCTTCACCCCTCCCTTCTTCACCCTCTCCCCCTCTTCCATCCTCTTCACCCTCTTTCACCCTCCTCATCCTCTCTCATCCCTCCTCATCCTCTTCATCCCTCCTGACCCTCTCTCATCACCCTCTTCATCCTCTTCACCCTCTTCATCCTCTTCACACCTCCTCACCCTCTTCATCCTCTTCTGGACTCTTCATCCTCTTCATCCTCTTCTCTCTCACCCTCTTCATCTCTTCAATCCTCCTCATCCTCTTCATCCTCTTCACCCTCTTCATCCTCTTCACCCTCTTCACCCTCTTCATCCTCTTCATCCTCTTCACTCCTCTTCATCCTCTTCATCCTCTTCACCCTCTTCATCCTCTTCATCCTCTTCATCTTCTTCATCCTCTTCATCCTCTTCATTCTCTTCACCCTCTTCATCCTCTTCATCCTCTTCATCTTCTTCATCCTCTTCATCCTCTTCATTCCTCTTCACCCTCTTCATCTGCTCCTCTTCTCCTCTTCATCCTCTTCACCCCTCTTCATCCTCTTCATCCTCTTCACCCTCTTCATCCTCTTCATCCTCTTCACCCTCTTCACCCTCTCACCCTCTTCACCCTCTTCAACCCTCTTCATCCTCTTCATCCTCTCTCACCCTCTTCATCCTCTTCACCCTTCTTCATCCTCTTCACCCTCTTCACCCTCTTCACCCTCTTCACCCTCTTCATCCTCTTCACCCTCTTCATCCTCTTCATCCTCTTCACCCTCTTCATCCTCTTCATCCTCTTCACCCTCTTCACCCTCTTCATCCTCTTCACCCTCTTCACCCTCTTCATCCTCTTCATCCTCTTCACCCTCTTCATCCTCTTCACCCTCTTCATCCTCTTCATCCTCTTCATCCTCTTCAACCCTCTTCATCTTCTCTCCCCTCCTCATCCTCTCATCCTCTTCACCCTCTTCATCCTCTTCACCCTCTTCACCCTCTTCATCCTCTTCATCCTCTTCACCCTCTTCACACCTCTTCATCCTCTTCACCCTCTTCATCCTCCTTCATCCTCTCATCCTTCATCCTCTTCATCCTCTTCATCCTCTTCATCTTCTTCTCCTCTCACCCTCTTCATCCTCTTCATCCTCTTCATCTTCTTCATCCTCTTCATCCTCTTCATTCTCTTCACCCTCTTCATCCTCTTCAATCCCTCTTCCCCTCTTCATCCTCTCTTCATCCCTCTTCATCCTCTTCATCCTCTGCATCTTCATCTCTTCACCCTCTTCATCCTCTTCATCCGCTTTCACCCTCTTCCTCCCTCTTCAATCCTCTTCATCCTCTTCATCCTCTTCATCTTCTTCATCCTCTTCATCCTCTTCATTCTCTTCACCCTCTTCATCCTCTTCATCCTCTTCACCCTCTTTCACCCTCTTCACCCTCTTCACCCTCTTCAACCCTCTTCATCCTCTTCATCCTCTTCCTCTCATCTTCACATCCTCTTCATCCTCTTCATCCTCTTCACTTCCTCTTCATCCTCTTCATCCTCTTCACCCTCTTCATCTTCTTCATCCTCTTCATCCTCTTCATCTTCATCCTCTTCACCCTCTTCATCCTCTTCATCCTCTTCATCCTCTTTTTCCAGTTTGGTGAAATTTATATTTTATTTCCTGATTAGAGACGAGCAGCAGATGTGACAGATGCAGAGGTGACTCCAAAACTGTTACCATAGCAACCATGATGTACCATAGCAACCATGATGTACCATAGCAACCATGATGTACCATAGCAACCCTGATGTAAACAAGAGCCAGAACTTCTCCACCAAACCAAGTCAGAATTATGAAAAAATCATATGCTCTCTCTCCTTCTGCTCCCTCTCTCCTCCTGCCTCCCATCTCTCCATTCTGCTCCTTCTGCTCCCTCTCTCCTCCTGCTCCCTCTCTCAAGAAGCTCCTCTCCTGCTCCCTCTCTCCTCCTGCTCCCTCCTCTCCTCCTGCTCCCTCTCCTCCTCCTGCTCCCTCTCTCCTCCTGCTCCCTCTCTCTCCTCCTGCTCCCTCTCTCCTCCTGCTCCCTCTCTCCTCCTGCTCCCTCTCTCTCCTCCTGCTCTCTCTCCTCCTGCTCCCCTCTCTCCTCTCCTCCTCCTCTTGCCTCTCTCTCCTGCTCCTCCTGCTCTCCTCTCCTCCTCTCCTCTCTCCTCCTCCTCTCCCTCTCGTCCTCCTGCCCCTCTCTCCTCCTCTCCCTCTCTCCTCCTGCTCCCTCCTCTCCTCCTGCTCCCTCTCTCCCTCCTCTCTCCTCTCTCTCCTCCTGCTCTCCTCTCTCCTCCTGCTCCCTCTCTCTCTCCTCTCCTCCTCCTGCTCCTCTCTCTCCTCCTCTCTCTCTCTCTCCTCCTGCTCCCTCTCTCCTCTCCCTCCTCTCCTCCTGCTCTCCCTTTCTCTCTCCTCCTCTGCTCCCCTTCTCCCTCTCCTCCTGCTCCCTTTCTCTCTCTCCTCCTGCTCTCTCCTCTCCTCCTGCTCCTCTTCCCTCCTCCTGCTCTCCTTTCTCCTCTCTGCCTCTCTTCTCTCTCTCCTGCTCTCTCTCTGCTCCTGCTCCCTCTCTCCTCCTGCTCCCTTCCTGCTGTTCTATCCACTCTTTTTTACCTGTGGCTCCTCTTTCACTCCCGCTGTCAATCTCCTTTCTTCCTCTCCCCCTCCTCATCTCTCTTTCCTCTCTTCTTGTTGTGTTATTGCGTTCACATGCTTCTCTCTGCTCTCCTCCTCTCCTCTCCTCCTCTCCTCCTCTCTTTTCTTCTTCTTGTGTTCTCGTCGTTTTCTCTCCTCTCCTCCTCTGCTCTCCTCCTCTCCTCTCCTCCTATCCTCTCCTCCTCTCCTCCTCTCTTTTCTTCTTGTGTTCTTTGTTCTCTCTCCTCTCCTCCTCTCCTTCTCTCTTTTCTTCTCGTGTTCACCGTTCTCTCTCCTCTCCTCCTCTCCTCTCCTCCTCTCTTTTCTTCTTGTGTTCTTCGTTTTCTCTCCTCTCCTCCTCTCCTCTCCTCCTCTCTTTTCTTCTTGTGTTCTTCGTTCTCTCTCCTCTCCTCCTCCTCCTCTCTCCTCCTCTCCTCCTCTCCTCTCCTCTCCTCCTCTCCTTCTCTTTTCTTCTTCGTGTTCTTCTTCTCTCTCTCCTCTCCTCCTCTCCTTTCCTCCTCTCCTTCTCTCCTCCTCTCCTCTCCTCCTCTCCTCCTCTCTTTTCTTCTTGTGTTCTTTGTTCTCTCTCCTCTCCTCCTCTCCTCTCCTCCTCTCCTCCTCTCCTCCTCTCTTTTCTTCTCGTGTTCTTTGTTCTCTCCTCCTCTCCTCCTCTCCTCCTCTCCTCCTCTCCTCTCTCCTCTCCTCCTCTCCTCCTCTCTTTTTTCTTCTTGTGTTCTTTGTTCTCTCTCCTCTCCTCCTCTCCCTCCTCCTCCTCCCCCTCCCTCCTCTCCTCCTCTCCTCTCTTCCTCTCTTTGTCTTCTTGTGTTCTTTGTTCTCTCTCTCCTCTCCTCCTCTCCTCTCCTCCTCCTCTCCTCCTCTCCTCCTCTCCTCCTCTCTTTTCTTCTCGTGTTCTTCGTTCTCTCTCCTCTCCTCCTCTCCTCTCCTCCTCTCCTCCTCTCCTCTCCTCCTCTCCTCCTCTCCTCCTCCCCTCCCTCTCTTTCTTCTCTCGTGTGTTCTTCGTTTTCCTCTCCTCTCCTCCTCTCCTCCTCTCCTCCTCTCCTCCTCTCCTCCTCTCCTCCTCTCCTCCTCTCCTCCTCTCTTTCTTCTCTCTGTTCTTGTGTTCTTGCGTTCTCTCTCCTCTCCTCCTCTCCTCTCCTCCTCTCCTCCTCTCTTTTCTTTCTTGTTGTTCTTCGTCTCTCTCTCCTCTCCTCCTCTCCTCTCCTCCTCCTCCTCCTCCCTCTCCTCCTCTCCTTCTCTCTTTCTTCTTTTGTGTTCTCGTTCTCCTCTCCTCTCCTCCTCTCCTCCTCTCTTTTCTTCTTGTGTTCTTTGTTCTCTGTCCTCCTCTTCTCTCCTCCTCTCCTCCTCTCCTCTCCTCTCTCTCCTCTCCTCTCCTTCTCCTCTCTCCTCCTCCTCTCCTCCTCTCCTCCTCTCGTGTTTCTTCTCGTTCTCCTCTCCTCTCCTCCTCTCCTCTCCTCCTCCTCCTCTCCTCTCCTCTCCCCTCCTCTCCTTCTCTCTTTTCTTCTTGTGTTCTTTGTTCTCTCTCTCCGCTCCTCCTCTTCTCTCTCCTCTCCTCCTCTCTTCCCTCCTCCTTCTCTTTTTTCTTCTCGTGTGTTCTTAGTTCTCTCTCCTCTCCTCCTCTCCTCTCCTCTCCTCTCCTCCTCTACTCCTCTCTTTTCTTCTCGTGTTCTTAGTTCTCTCTCCTCTCCTCCTCTCCTCTACTCTCCTCCTCTCCTCCTCTCTTTTCTTCTCCTGTTCTTTGTTCTCTCTCCTCTCCTCCTCTCTTTTCCTTGTTGTGTTCTTTGTTCTCTCTCCTCTCCTCCTCTCCTCTCCTCCTCTCCTCCTCTCCTCTCTTTTCTTCTCGTGTTTGTTAGTTCTCTCTCCTCTCCTCTCCTCCTCTCCTCCTCTCCTCCTCTCCTCTCCTCCTCTCCTCCTCTCTCTCTCCTCCTCTCCTCCTCTCTTTTCTTCTCATGTTGTTAGTTCTCTCTCCTCTCCTCTCCTCTCCTCTCCTCCTCTCCTCCTCTCCTCTCCTCCTCTCTTTTCTTCTCCTGTTCCTGTGTATGTTGTTGAATTCTTAAACTTTCTTTGTGACACTTTGGCGGCGCCGCTGTGTTTGAGTGACAGTCCAAACATCAAACGTGGCTCTGAAAATAATGATTTAAAAAAGTGGATTTTATTATTTCTTTTCTGTGTAAAAGTCTGAGATGCAGAACCGACTCGGATGAGAGTCGCCGGAGCATCTGGTGAAGATGGCGACGTTTGGAGCCTGAAGAGGAGCTGCCACAGAATCCCAGAGGAGAACCAGAGCTACACTTAACACGACGGCAGTGATGGAGGCGAAAGAAGAGTAGAAAAGGAGACGGAGGAGACGGAGGAGACGGAGGAGACAGAGGGGAAAGAGGAGACGGAGGAGACGGAGGAGACAGAGAAGACAGAAGAGACAGAGGAGACTGAGGGGAAAGAGGAGACGGAGGAGACGGAGGAGAAGGAGGAGACAGAGGAGACAGAGGAGACAGAGGAGACAGAGGAGACAGAGGAGACAGGGGAAAGAGGAGACGGAGGAGAAGAGGAGGAGACAGGGGAAAGAGGGAGACAGAGGAGACAGAGGAGGAGACAGGGGAAAGAGGACGAGGAGACGGAGGAGACGGAGGAGACGGAGGAGACGGAGGAGACAGAGGGGAAAGAGGAGACGGAGGAGACGGGAGGAGACAGAGGAGACAGAGGGGAAGGAGACGGAGGAGACAGAGGAGACAGAGGGGAAAGAGGAGACGGAGGGAGACGGAGACAGAGACAGACAGAGAGACAGAGGAGACTGAGGGGAAAGAGGAGACGGAGGAGACGGAGGAGAAGGAGGAGACAGAGGAGACAGAGGAGACAGAGGAGACAGGGGAAAGAGGAGACGGAGGAGACGGAGGAGACGGAGGAGAAGGAGGAGACGAGGAGAAGGAGGAGACAGAGGAGACAGAGGAGACAGAGGGGAAAGAGGAGACGGAGGAGACGGAGGAGACAGAGGAGACAGAGGGGAAAGAGGAGACGGAGGAGACGGAGGAGACGGAGGAGACGGAGGAGACAGAGGGGAAAGAGGAGACAGAGGAGACGGAGGAGACAGAGGAGACAGAGGGGAAAGAGGAGACGGAGGAGACGGAGGAGACGGAGGAGACAGAGGGGAAAGAGGAGACGGAGGAGACTGAGGGGAAAGAGGAGACTAATATAACTCTATATAACTCTATAGATACCTCTATATAACGCTGCATAACTCTATATAACTCTGTATAACTCTGTATTCTCTATACAACTCTATATAACTCTATATAACTCTATGTAACTCTGTTTCCCTCTATATAATTCTATATAACTCTATACAACTCTGTATAACTCTATATAACCTTATATAACTCTGTATTCTCTATATAACTCTATATAACGCTGTAAAACTATATAACTCTACATAACTCTGTATAACTCTATATAATTCTGTATCACTCTATATAACTCTATATAACTCTGCATAACTCTATATAACTCCGTATAACTCTATTTAACTCTACATAACTCTGAATAACTCTATATAGCTCTGTATAACTCTATATTAACTCTATATAACTCTGTATAATTCTATATAACTCTGTATCACTCTATATAACTCTGTATTCTCTATATAACTCTATATAACTCTATGTAACTCCATCTATCCATCCATTTTCTTCCTCTTATCCGGGGCCGGGTCGCGGGGACATCAGTCTAAACAGGGACTCCCAGACTTCCCTCACCCCAGACACGTCCTCCAGCTCCTCCGGTGGGACCCCAAGGTGTTCCCAGGCCAGAGAGACATAGTCCCTCCAGTGTGTCCTGGGTCTTCCTCGGGGCCTCCTCCCGGTGGGACATGCCCAGAACACCTCCCTAGGGAGGCGTCCAGGAGGCATCCTGAGCAGATGCCCGAGCCTCAGCTGGTTCCTCTCGACGTGAAGGAGCAGCGGCTCTACTCCGAGCTCCTCCAGTGTGACTGAGCTCCTCACCCTGTCTCTAAGGGAGCGCCCAGCCACCATGAGGAGGAGACTCATTTCGGCCACTTGTATCTGTGATCTTGTCCTTGTCATGACCCAGAGTCATGACCATAGTTGAGGTGATACAGATTGAGGTAAATCCAGAGTTTTTCCTTTGGACTCAGCTCCTTCTTCACCACAACAGACGATACAGCGACATCATCACTGCAGACGCTGATCCAACTGTCAACCTCACGCTCCATCCTCCCCTCACTCAAGAACAAGACCCAGAGATACTTGAACTCCTCCATTTGAGGCAAAGACTCACCACCCGGAGAGGACAAGCCACGTTTTTCCGGTCGAGAATCTATACAACTCTATATAACTCTATATAACTCTGTATTCTCTATATAACTCTTTATAACTCTGCATAACTCTATATAATTCTATATAATTCTATATAACTCTATATAACTAACTCTGAATAACTCTGTATGAAACTTTGAGATTGAAAGTTAGACAAATGTTAAACCTTTGCATGTTTGGGGCTGAGTTCTCTCTCTTGTTTTTGAATTGTCTCTTGTTCTTTTTACTTCTCTCTCATTGTTTGTTTGTGAATTCTCTCTTGTTTGTTTCTGATTTCTCTCTTGTTCTTTTTGATTTCTCTCTTGTTGTAGTTTATTTCTCTCTTGTTGTAGTTTACTTCTCTGTTGTAGTTTATTTCTCTCTTGTAGTTTACTTCGCTCTTGTTGTTTTTTATTTCTCTCTTGTTGTAGTTTATTTCTCTCTTGTTGTAGTTTACTTCTCTCTTGTAGTTTACTTCTCTCTTGTTCTTTTTTATTTCTCTCTTGTAGTTTATTTCTCTCTTGTTGTAGTTTACTTCTCTTTGTTGTAGAACTTCTCTCTTGTTGTAGTTTATTTCTTTGTATTTACTCTCTCTTGTTGTAGTTTACTTCTCTCTTGTTGTAGTTTACTTCTCTCTTGTAGTTTACTTCTCTCTTGTTCCCTGCTCAGTTGTTCTTCACCTGTTTATCGTCCCGACTACATTACAAACATTATCCTGGTGTAATTGGGCCGTGGCTCCGGCCCGTTCCATATTATAACCTGCTGTTGTTTCTTATGCGTCAGATCTGGTGCAGCGTCCGCTCAGCTCATTATACTCAATAAATCTTTAATTACACATTTATTTACAGAACAGACACTTCATAATGACTTAGACATGCTTCACCAACAGACGCCAGATGGAGAAGACTGAACCTGGACTGAACCAGGACTGAACCAGGACTGAACCAGGACTGAACCAGGACTGACCCTGCACTAAAAAACCTGGACTGAACCTGGACCAAACCTGGACCAAACCTGGACTGAACCTGGACCAAACCTGGACTGAACCAGGACTGAACCAGGACTGAACCTGGACTAAACCCAGGACTGAACCTGGACCAAACCTGGACTAAACCAGGACTGAACCTGGACTGAACCAGGACTGAACCTGGACTGAACCTGGACTGAACCTGGACTGAACCTGGACTGAACCTGGACCAAACCTGGACTGAACCAGGACTGAACCAGGACTAAACCTGGACTAAACCTGGACTGAACCTGGACCAAACCTGGACTAAACCTGGACTGAACCGGGACTGAACCTGGACTAAACCTGGACTAAACCTGGACTGAACCTGGACCGAACCTGGACTGAACCAGGACTGAACCTGCACTAAACCTGGACTAAACCTGGACTAAACCTGGACCGAACCTGGACTGAACCAGGACTGAACCTGGACTGAACCGGGACTGAACCAGGACTGAACCAGGACTGAACCTGCACTAAACCTGGACTAAACCTGGACTGAACCTGGACCGAACCTGGACTGAACCAGGACTGAACCGGGACTAAACCGGGACTGAACCGGGACTGAACCTGGACTAAACCTGGACTAAACCTGGACTGAACCAGGACTGAACCAGGACTGAACCTGGACTGAACCAGGACTAAACCTGGACTGAACCAGGACTGAACCAGGACTGAACCTGGACTGAACCAGGACTGAACCAGGACTGAACCTGCACTAAACCTGGACTAAACCTGGACTGAACCTGGACTGAACCGGGACTGAACCAGGACCGAACCAGGACTGAACCAGGACTGAACCTGGACTGAACCAGGACTGAACCAGGACTGAACCTGCACTAAACCTGGACTAAACCTGGACTGAACCTGGACCGAACCTGGACTGAACCAGGACTGAACCTGGACTGAACCTGGACCAAACCTGGACTAAACTTGGCCTAATATATGTGCACTGCCCTTTTTGCACAGAGAAGACAGTGAATGACCTTTGACCTCTGCTCTTTGGCCTGGTCATGTTTCAGGAGCCATGACCAGACCATAGTCTGTATACAGTGTCCTGAGCGTCACCCCCAGCACGAGCTGAGCAGGTTAATCTGTAACCTTCCCACCCCGACACCACTGAGCAAAAAAATATGAAAAAAACCCCCCAAAAAACAGGATCATGCAGAGTTAAAACCAACATTTTAAAGTCAGAATGACACTCTGACAGCAGCAGTTACAGAGGGGACACGGTTTTTCAATAGAAAGTGAATTGGAGCCGACGCAGCTGAATCGTGCTCACTCTCACTTCCTGGTTGAAATGCGGTGGCTAGCAGGTTAGCTATGTCCATTTATATAAGTCTATGATCCAGACCAAATCCAGACCAGGATCTGGACCCAGACTGGGACCAGATGGTCTAAGTTTGACGAGGGTGATCTTCACTGTCAGTCTGAACGAGGTCACAGCAAACACGAGGGATCGGAGCAATTAAAGAGGAAAATGAGCCACGTCCCTGTGTCCGCCTCATGAGGAAAGAGAAAGAGGAGAGAGGAGGAGAGAGGAGAGGGGGAGGGGAGAGGGAGGGAGAGGAGAGGAGGAGGAGGAGGAGAGGAGAGGAGGGGGAGGGGGAGACAAGAGGAGGAGAGGAGGGGGAGGGAGAGGAGGGGAGGAGGGGGAGGGAGAGGAGGGGAGGAGGGGGAGAAGAGAGGAGAGGAGGGGAGGGAGGGGAGGGGGAGGGTAAGAGAGGGGAGGAGGGAGGAGAGGAGGGGAGGAGGGGGAGGGAGAGGAGGAGAGGAGGGAGGAGAGGAGGGGGGAGGGGGAGGGAGGAGGAGGGAGGGAGGAGAGGAGGGGGAGAAGAGGAGGAGGAGAGGAGGGGGAGAAGGGAGGAGAGGAGGAGGGGAAGAAGAGGAGGAGAGGAGGAGGGGGGAGGGAGAGGAAGGGAGGAGGGGGAGAAGAGAGGAGAGGAGGTTGGGGAGAAGAGAGGAGAGGAGAGGGGGAGGAGGAGGGGGGAGGGAGAGGGAGGGGAGAGGAGGGGGAGAGGAGGGGAGGAGGGGGAGGGAGAGGAGAGGAGGGGGAGAGGAGGGGGAGGGGGAGGGAGAGGAGCAGGGGGAGAAGAGAGGAGAGGAGGGGAGAGGAGGGGGAGAAGAGGAGGAGAGGAGGGAGGAGACGAGGGGGAAGAGGAAGAGGAGGAGACGAGGGGGAAGAAGAGGAGGGAGAGAGAGGGGGGAAGAAGAGGAGGAGAGGAGGGGAGGGAGAGGAGGGAGGAGGGGGAGGGGAGGAGGGGGGAGGGGGAGGGAGAGGGAGGGGAGGAGGGGGAGAAGAGAGGAGAGGAGGGGGAGAGGGAGGGGAGGGAGAGGAGGGGAGGAGGGGGAGAAGAGGGGGAGAGAGGAGGAGAGGAGGAGGAGAGGAGGAGAGGAGGGAGGGGAGGAGGGGGAGGGTAAGAGAGGGGAGGAGGGAGGAGAGGGGGGAGGGGGAGGGAGAGAGGAGGAGAGCAGGGGGAGAAGAGAGAGAGAGGAGAGGAGGGGAGAGGAGGGGGAGAGAGAGGGAGGAGAGGAGGGGGGGGAAGGAAGAGGAGGAGAGGAGGGAGGGGAGGAGGGAGGGTAAGAGAGGGGAGGAGGGAGGAGAGGAGAGGAGGGGGAGAGGAGGGGGAGAGGAGGGAGGAGAGGAGGGGGAAGAAGAGGAGAAGAGGAGGAGAGGATGAGAGAGTGAAGAAGAGGAGGGGAGGAGGGAGGGTAAGAGAGGGGAGGAGGGAGGAGAGAAGGGAGGAAGAGGAGAAGAGGAGGGGGGATAAGAGAGGGGAAGAGGAGGAGAGGAAGAGAGGATGAGAGGGGGAAGAAGAGGAGGAGAGGAGGACTGAACCAGGACCAAACGAGGCTTTATGTAAAAGTACCTGTTCAATGAGATAAATGTTGTATTTTCCTTTTTCGTAATATTCCAGATTCTGGTCGACGTCGTTTCTATGGCGACGTCATTTCTGGAGCCTAAAATAGTTGATAATTATAAATCCACTTTCAGACTGACAGCTCATTAAGTCCAGTAATAGAACTTTAATTTCGAAACTGGGTCAGCCAGAAGTAAAATCACATGACTGTACCTGTCAAAGTGTGGCCTGAGGCCCAAACGAGGCCCAAACGAGGCCCAAACGAGGCCCAGGGACCAGTGTCTGTGGCCCTCCTGCTCAAATGTCCCAAACTGCTTTAGTTACTTTACATTTAAGTATTTCAAGATTTTCAAGCATAAAAATACTAAAGAGGGGTATTTACTTCTTTTACTTGTGGATCTGGAGAAGACATTCGACCGTGTCCCTCGTGGTGTCCTTTGGGGGGCGCTCTGGGGTCCGGGGCCCTTTGCTAAGGGCCCTCCGGTCCCTGTGTGACCAGAGGAGGAGCTGTGTTCTCTGCAGTGAGTCAGACCTGTTCCTGGAGCATGTTGGATCCACCAGAACTGCTCTTTGTCACTGGTTCTGTTCATTGTTTTTATGGACAGAATTTACCTCGATTTACCTCAGTCTCCGTCCTGCCCAGTGTCATGACCGAAAGGACAAGATCACAGATACAAACAGTCAAAAAGAGTCTCCTCCTCAGG
Source organism: Periophthalmus modestus (assembly GCA_019594935.1). Classification (NCBI taxonomy): domain Eukaryota; kingdom Metazoa; phylum Chordata; class Actinopteri; order Gobiiformes; family Gobiidae; genus Periophthalmus; species Periophthalmus modestus. The sequence continues at coordinate 44,604,274 of JAIEZT010000054.1, forward strand.
GGACTGGGCGCTCCCTCAGAGACAGGGTGAGGAGCTCAGTCACACATGAGGAGCTCGGAGTAGAGCCGCTGCTCCTCCACGTCGAGAGGAGCAACTGAGGCTCTGGTATCTGTTCAGGATGCCTCCTCCCTGGGGAGGTGTTCATGTCCCACTGGGAGGAGGCCCCGGGGAAGACCCAGGACACACTAGAGGGACTATCTCTCTCTGGGCTGGGAACACCGCGGGGTCCCGGAGGAGCTGGAGGGAGTGTCTGGGGTGAGGGAAGTCTGTGGGTCCCTGTTTAGAGCTGCCCCCGCGACCTGGCCCCGGATAAGAGGCAGAAAATGGATGGATATTTGCTTCTATGGGGTATTAAAGAGGGGGTATTTACTTCTGTGGGGTATTAACGAGGAGGTATTTACTCCTGTGGGGTATTAAAGAGGAGGTATTTACTTCTGTGGGGTATTAAAGAGGAGGTATTTACCTCTGTGGGGTATTAAAGATGGGTATTTACTTCTGTGGGGTATTAAAGAGGAGGTATTTACTCCTGTGGGGTATTAAAGAGGAGGTATTTACCTCTGTGGGGTATTAAAGATGGGTATTTACTTCTGTGGGGTATTAAAGAGGAGGGTATTTTACCTCTGTGGGTATTAAAGAGGGGTATTTACCTCTGTGGGGTATTAAAGAGGGGTATTTACTTCTGTGGGGTATTAAAGAGGAGGTATTTACTTCTGTGGGGTAATAAAGAGGAGGTATTTACTTCTGTGGGGTATTAAAGGAGAGGTATTTACTCCTGTGGGGTATTAAAGAGGAGGTATTTACTTCTGTGGGGTATTAAAGAGGAGGTATTTACTCCTGTGGGGTATTAAAGAGGAGGTATTTACTCCTGTGGGGTATTAAAGAGGAGGTATTTACCTCTGTGGGTATTAAAGATGGGTATTTACTTCTGTGGGTATTAAAGAGGAGGTATTTACCTCTGTGGGGTATTAAAAGAGGGGTATTTACCTCTGTGGGGTATTAAAGAGGAGGTATTTACTTCTGTGGGGTAATAAAGAGGAGGTATTTACTTCTGTGGGGTATTAACAAGGAGGTATTTACTCCTGTGGGGTATTAAAGAGGAGGTATTTACTTCTGTGGGGTATTAAAGAGGAGGTATTTACTCCTGTGGGGTATTAAAGAGGAGGTATTTACCTCTGTGGGGTATTAAAGAGGAGGTATTTACTCCTGTGGGGTATTAAAGAGGAGGTATTTACTTCTGTGGGGTATTAAAGAGGAGGTATTTACTCCTGTGGGGTATTAACTGTGACATAGTTCAATCACCATGTTTCTTTTTATTATTTTAAAAATGTGATATTCACCCAAAACAACTTGTGTTTTATAAGTTTCACTTTTGTTCTTGATGCTCTGAGTCTCCCTCCCGTTGCTCTCTGTGCTACGTCACTTCTCCTCTGACCCTCTGAAACTCTCCTCTTCAGGTTTGTGGCATCATAGTGCACAGTTGTGTATCATGTTTTGTACATTTATGGACCCAGGAGAGATCACTAGATTTCTCAAACATGCACAGAGGACCAGCGTGTCCCTCATCATGCCCTCTGTGTGTCAGATGCCCTCTGTGTGTGTCAGATGCCCTCTGTGTGTCAGATGCCCTCTGTGTGTCAGATGCCCTCTGTGTGTCAGATGCCCTCTGTGTGTCAGATGCCCTCTCTGTGTGTCAGATGCCCTCCCTGTGTGTCAGATGCCCTCCCTGTGTGTCAGATGCCCTCTCTGTGTGTCAGATGCCCTCTGTGTGTCAGATGCCCTCTCTGTGTGTCAGATGCCCTCTCTGTGTGTCAGATGCCCTCTCTGTGTGTCAGATGCCCCCTGTGTGTCAGATGCCCTCCCTGTGTGTCAGATGCCCTCCCTGTGTGTCAGATACCCTCCCTCTGTGTCAGATGCCCTCCCTCTGTGTCAGATGCCCTCCCTGTGTGTCAGATGCCCTCTCTCTGTGTCAGATACCCTCCCTCTGTGTCAGATGCCCTCCCTCTGTGTCAGATGCCCTCCCTGTGTTCCGTCAGATGCCCTCCCTCTGTGTGTCAGATGCCCTCTCTGTGTGTCAGATGCCCTCTGCTGTGTGTCAGATGCCCTCTCTGTGTGTCAGATGCCCTCTCTGTGTGTCAGATGCCCTCCCTCTGTGTGTCAGATGCCCTCCCTCTGTGTGTCAGATGCCCTCTGTGTGTCAGATGCCCTCTCTGTGTGTCAGATGCCCTCCCTGTGTGTCAGATGCCCTCCCTGTGTGTCAGATACCCTCCCTCTGTGTCAGATGCCCTCCCTGTGTGTCAGATGCCCTCTCTGTGTGTCAGATACCCTCCCTTCTGTGTGTCAGATGCCCTCCCTCTGTGTCAGATGCCCTCCCTGTGTGTCAGATGCCCTCTCTGTGTGTCAGATGCCCTCTGTGTGTCAGATGCCCTCCCTGTGTGTCAGATGCCCTCTCTGTGTGTCAGATGCCCTCTGTGTGTCAGATGCCCTCTGTGTGTCAGATGCCCTCTGTGTGTCAGATGCCCTCTCTGTGTGTCAGATGCCCTCTCTGTGTGTCAGATGCCCTCTCTGTGTGTCAGATGCCCCCTGTGTGTCAGATGACCCTCCCTGTGTGTCAGATACCCTCCCTCTGTGTCAGATGCCCTCCCTCTGTGTCAGATGCCCTCCCTGTGTGTCAGATGCCCCTCTGACCCTGTCAGATACCCTCCTCTGTGTCAGATGCCCTCCTCTCTCAGATGCCCTCCCTGTGTGTCAGATGCCCTCCCTCTGTGTGTCAGAGACCCCTCTCTGTGTGTCAGATACCCTCCATGACATGTTATAATTAGTTATATTGTTCATATTCCGTCTTTTACAAAATGTTGGCACTACTGTCTTACCATAAACTGCCTTTTACTGCCCTCTGCTGGTAAAACTCCCTAACCTTTTCTGGGGCCTCTCTATTGGAGTTTGCATGTTCTTTCTGTGCAGGCACTAAATCTGTGAACAAACATGAATTCAAACCTCTGAAAAAACTGTCTTATACCTCACTAAAGGCCTCTCAGAATAAAACGAACAGAATCAGCACATCCAGAAAGAAAGAACAAAGGTACAAAAGTACAAAAGTACCAAAGTATATGAGTAAGGACAGTCTTATTCAATATTTATTTTATTTTACTACTTTCTACATTTTATAAACACACAGAAGACATCAAATATACGAAAAAAGAAATATGGAAATAAGTAACAAAGACAAAAGTCAAATAACTCGAATACATATGTTTGTTTATGTTCACATGTTTCCCTTTGATTTGTGGAAGTTCAAACCTCTGACCCTCTCGAACCTCTGACCCTCTCGAACCTCTGACCCTCTCGAACCTCTGACCCTCTCAAACCTCTGACCCTCTCGAACCTCTGACCCTCTCAAACCTCTGACCCTCTCGAACCTCTGACCCTCTCGAACCTCTGATCCTCTCAAACCTCTGACCATCTCAAACCTCTGACCCTCTCGAACCTCTGACCCTCTCGAACCTCTGACCCTCTCGTACCTCTGACCCTCTCGAACCTCTGACCCTCTCAAACCTCTGACCCTCTCAAACCTCTGACCCCTCGAACCTCTGACCCTCTCAAACCTCTGACCCTCTCGAACCTCTGACCCTCTCAAACCTCTGATCCTCTCAAACCTCTGACCCTCTCAAACCTCTGACCCCTCGAACCTCTGACCCTCTCAAACCTCTGACCCTCTCAAACCTCTGACCCTCTCAAACCTCTGACCATCTCAAACCTCTGACCCTCTCAAACCCTTGACCCTCTCAAACCCCTGACCCTCTCAAACCTCTGACCCTCTCGAACCCCTGACCCTCTCAAACCTCTGACCCTCTCAAACCTCTGACCCTCTCAAACCTGACCCTCTCGAACCCCTGACCCTCTCAAACCTCTGACCATCTCAAACCTCTGACCCTCTCAAACCTCTGACCCTCTCAAACCTCTGACCCTCTCAAACCTCTGACCCTCTCAAACCTCTGACCCTCTCGAACCTCTGACCCTCTCAAACCTCTGACCCTCTCAAACCCCTGACCCTCTCAAACCTCTGACCCTCTCAAACCCCTGACCCTCTCGAACCTCTGACCCTCTCAAACCCCTGAACCTCTCGAACCTCTGACCCTCTCAAACCCCTGACCCTCTCAAACCCTGACCTCTCAAACCCCCTGAACCCCTCTCGAACCTCTGACCCTCTCGAACCTCTGACCCTCTCAAACCCCTGATCCTCTCAAACCTCTGACCATCTCAAACCTCTGACCATCTCGAACCCCTGACCCTCTGAAACCCATGACCTAACTTTGGACCAAACTGTTTAAAATGAACTCGTTCTGTTTTTAATGTTTTTAAAACAGTCAAAATCAGGTCCAGGTTAAATGTGCCCAGACCCTAAGAGCTCGAGGAGACGCAGGAACCTGCAGGAACCAGAGCGCCCCCTGTCCTCTGACCCTCCTCCTGCAGGAACCACTGTCCCAGAGCGCCCCCTGTCCTCAGACCCTCCTCCTGCAGGAACCACTGTCCCAGAGCGCCCCCTGTCCTCAGACCCTCCTCCTGCAGGAACCAGTCCCAGAGCGAGCACCCCCTGTCCTCAGACCCTCCTCCTGCAGGAACCAACCAGAGCGCGCCCCCTGTCCTCAGACCCTCCTCCTGCAGGAACCACTGTCCCAGAGAGCGCCCCCTGTCCTCAGACCCTCCTCCTGCAGGAACCACTGTCCCAGAGCGCCCCCTGTCCTCAGACCCTCCTCCTGCAGGAACCAGAGTGCCCCTGAGCTTTGACCCTCCTCCTCAGGACCCTCCTCTTGCTGTCCCAGAGTGCCCCCTGTCCTTTGACCCTCCTCCTGCAGGAACCACTGTCCCAGAGCGCCCCCTGTCCTCAGACCCTCCTCCTGCAGGAACCAGAGCGCCCCCTGTCCTCAGACCCTCCTCCTGCAGGAACCAGAGCGCCCCCTGTCCTCAGACCCTCCTCCTGCAGGAACCAGAGCGCCCCCTGTCCTCAGACCCTCCTCCTGCAGGAACCAGAGCGCCCTCTGTCCTTAGACCCTCCTCTTACACTGTCCCAGAGGTCTGAGGTCCAACACAACCAGGACTGAGACCTGCTCTGAGGTCCAACAAAACCAGGACTGAGACCTGAGGTCCAACAGAACCGGGACTGAGACCTGAGGTCCAACAGAACCAGGACTGAGACCTGCTCTGAGGTCCAACAGAACCGGGACTGAGACCTGAGGTCCAACAGAACCAGAACTGAGACCAATCCATCATCAATTCAATTCAATTCAATTTATTTTTGTAAAGCCCAAAATCACGACAGCAGTCGCCTCTTAGGGCTGAACATGGAGATGATTAACCAACAGAATTAGAAAATCAACAATGAAACAGAAACAGACAAGCAAATTAATCAACAGAAAACAAGCAATGAATAACTGTTCCAGAACATCCCCTGTCCTTAGACCCTCCTTCTCCAAAGGAAAAACTCCAAAAACCCAGTGGGAAAAGGAGAAACCTCGAGGAGAACCACAGAGAAGGAGAGATCCACTCCCATGGACGGACAGGCTATAGATGTGTCCAGGACTAAGGCGCATCCAGTTCAAGTCTGTAGGGCCAGAGTCCATTCAGGCAAGGCGATCTAGAGTTCGGCCATCACCGGACGGTCAGGAGGGTATCTAGGGTCCAGCCATCACCAGGCGGTCAGCGGCCAGGCATCTGAAACAGTTCCACTCCCCAGAGGGGGAGGGAGGGGGGGACAACATGTGAATAGCAATGAACAGACTGAATAGTAAATGTTGAGGGAAAACAGGAGGAAAAAGAGGACAGTGCTCAGGTTACCATACTTCCCCCAACATGGCTATCCCTAGGCAGCCTGAACTAAAACTACAGGGTTTATTTCTGGTCCTGACCATAAGCTATTTCAAAGAGAAACGTTTTAAGCCTGGTCTTAAATGTAGAGACTGTGGAGCCTCTTTAACATGGGAAGGAGCTGATTCCATAGCACAGGAGCTTGGTAAGTGAAAGCTCTCCCTCCTACTGTGCTTTTAGTCACTCTAGGAACCACCAATAGTCCAGCATTTTGGGAGCGGAGTCTCTGTTTGGGTGGTATGGTACTATAGCATCTTGCAGATACAACGGGGGCCATGCCCTTTATGGCTTTATATGTCAGGAGGAGAACTTTGAATTTGATTCTGAACTGGACAGAAGCCAGTGAAGGGACTCCAGCACTGGGGTGATGTGTGTCTCTTCTCTTAGTTCCTGTTAGGAGCCTGGCTGCTGCATTTTGAACTAGCTGAAAGCTTTTTATAGAGTTTTTAGGGCAAGCGACTAGTAAGGAGTTACAGTAATCTAGCCTTGATGTAACAAATGCATGGATAAGTTTTTCAGTGTCACTTTTAGACAAGATTTTTCTGATTTTGGCAATATTACGCAGGTGAAAGAAAGCTGTTGTACAGGATTGGTTTATATGTGGTTTGAACGAGACTCTTGGTCAAACAAGACGGATGCTGGCGCACACTGGCTGCCGCTCTGTCCATGATTTCTGTTAGATTTGCTCTACCCTGATTTTGATGAACATTTTTGCTTACCTGAGCTGGGACGCTCCGGCTTCGCACGAGCTCGGGGCGTATGTCCCGTCAGCTCGTAGCACCTGTCCCGCCAACTCGGGGCTCACCTACCATCTAGCCCCTGTCGGGCACCGGCTCCTGTCCCGCCAGCTCGGTCCACCTTTCCCGAGCCTGTTCGGAGCTCCTGTCCGGTGGACGTCGCGCTCTGCGGTGTGGCTTCAGCGTGCCGGTGTTCGGCGCCGTGATGCTAGCTCCCTGCTAGCATTCACCGGTCTGAGGATGCCTCCGCTGCTGCAGTACTCCGCCTCTACCCTTCGCCAGCTCAACAACCGCTGCCTCCCGGACTGTGCTGCTTCTCTCCAACAGCTTGGACTCCTCCGCCGCTCCCGTCCTCCACATCGGGGATCCGGACATACTTTTTACTACTACAGCTCATCTGAAAACACCATCCCGTCCATCTGGTCCCACCGCTCTGATACTTCCGCATTACGTCATCACAACAACCTACACGTGAGTCGGTCCAACCTCCACCCTGTTCCACGCGCATCACAGCACACCGCCAACTCACGTCTCCTGAACTTCTCCCTCCTCAACACCCGCTCCCTCAGCAACAAGGGACTCATCTTAAATGAGCACATCATAGACAATAAACTGGATTTTCTCTGTTTGACCGAAACCTGGCATAAACCTATGGACTATTTCTCCCTCAATCAGACCACACCCCCCGGATTCTCTTTTGTTGAAAACCCCCGTTCTGAAGGGCGCGGCGGCGGAACAGCCCCCCCCCTCCGTCTGAAAACCCTTCTGAACTTGTCACTCATTATAACAACACCCTCTCCTCCTGTCTTGACGAACTGGCCCCCACCAAAACTAAAACCGTCTCCTTCACCCATACTGCCCCCTGGTACACCCCTGAGCTCCATCAAATGAAGGTCCGTAAGCGCCAGCTTGAGAGACTGTACAAGAAAAGTGGTTTAACCATCCATCTCCAAATCTACACAGACTACATACAGCAATACAAAGACAAACTAAACTCCGCCCGGTCTAAATATTACTCCAACCTCATCCACTCCGGCTCCAATAACCCCAAAGCTCTCTTTTCCACAATAAACACACTCCTAAAGCCCAACAATAACACCTCATCTTCCTTCACCACTGACAAATGCAACCAGTTGCAATCCTTCTTTCAGTCCAAAATAGATTCCATTTACAGTTCAATAGACCTCTCCTCCTCCCACACTGCTCCACCTGATCCTCCTCCGCCCCATCAACAGCTCTCGCACTTCTCACCCATTTCCCCTGTTCACCTGACAAAACTTTTCTCTGGCATTAAAACTTCTACATGCTCCCTGGATCCCATTCCCTCTCCTCTCATCAAAGCCTGTCTTCCTGCACTCTCTCCACTGATCACCCAAATCATAAACTCCTCGCTCTCCTCCGGTTCTGTCCCACAGTCTCTCAAGTTGGCTGCTATCACCCCCATCCTCAAAAAAAGCAACCTTGACCCTGATAATTGTGCAAATTTCCGTCCCATATCCAACCTCCCCTTTCTGTCGAAAATCCTGGAACGTGTCGTCGCCGCCCAACTCCAAACCCACCTCACCTCCAACAGTCTGTATGAACCCTTCCAGTCCGGCTTCCGTCCCAAACACAGCACCGAAACAGCTCTCCTCAAAGTCACAAATGACCTCCTCCTCTCCTCTGACTCCGGCCACCTCTCCATCCTCATCCTCTTGGACCTCACTGCTGCCTTCGACACAATCAGCCACTCCATTCTCCTGTCCCGCCTCAAAAACTCACTTAACATCACCGGCTCAGCTCTCTTCTGGCTCCAGTCCTACCTCACCCTGCAGCAGGGACTCCCCCAGGGTTCGGTGCTTGGTCCTCTCCTCTTTATTCTCTACATCCTCCCCCTCGGCAACATCATTAATCATCGCGGTCTCCACTTTCACTGCTACGCTGACGACATCCAACTTTACATCTCCACAACATCCATCAACCCCAGCATCCACTCCACTCTCACCCACTGCCTAACAGACATCAAAAACTGGATGAATCACAACTTCCTCAAATTAAACAGCAACAAAACAGACTTCATCATCATCGGTCCACACAACATCACCAAACCCTCACAACACTCCACCCTGCACTTTGACAACACCACACTCTCCCCATCCCCACTTATCCACAACCTCGGTGTGCTCCTCGACCCCACTCTTTCATTTGAACCCCACGTCAAGCACATAACCCGGACTGCATTCTTCCACCTCAAAAACATCGCCCGTCTCCGTCCATCACTCACCTTCTCTGCCGCTGAAACCCTCATCCAGGCATTTATCACATCTAGAATCGACTACTGCAATAGCATCCTCTACGGTCCACCATCCAAAACCCTCAATAGACTACAGTACATTCAGAACTCTGCAGCCCGGCTCCTCGCCCACTCCCGGCTCCTCACCCACACCCGGCTCCTCGCCCACACCCGGCTCCTCGCCCACACCCGGCTCCTCACCCACACCCGCTCACGTGAACACATCACCCCTGTCCTCCATAAGCTCCACTGGCTCCCCGTTCCTCAGCGCATCCACTTCAAAATCCTTCTCCTCACATTCAAAGCGCTCCACAATCTGGCCCCTCCTTACCTCACGGACTTGCTCCACCACCACACTCCATCTCGCTCCCTCCTCCAGCTCCAACCTCCTGTCCCTGCCCTGTAGGACCAAGCTCCGAACCTGGGGGGACAGAGCCTTTTCCATCGCTGCACCCACCCTCTGGAACTCACTGCCCAAACCCCTCCGTGACTGACCTCCCACCTTCAAAAAAGAACTAAAAACTCACCTGTTCAAAATTGCTTTTAATGTTTGATTTTAGTTGTAAATTGTGTGATATTTTATTGTTGTACTGTGAAGCGTCTTTGAGTGTTTTGAAAAGCGCTATATAAATAAAATGTATTATTATTATTATAAATTTATTATTAAGACTCCAAGGTTCCTCACAGTAGAACTGGAGGCACCACTGACACTGTCCAGAGTGACTTTCTGGTCAAACAGAGTCTCACAGGCTTTTGGGGCCTAGAGTAATGACCTCTGTTTTTTCTGGGTTAAGAAGCAGATAATTAAATGTCATCCAGGTTTTTATGTCCTTCACACAGGCACTAAGTCTGTCCACTCGATCAGACTGATCTGGTTTCATTGACAAGTACAGCTGTGTGTCATCAGCAGCTAATAACAAGTTATTGTGACTTTAAGGAGGGCAGTTTCTGTGGTGAGCTCTGAATCCTGATTTTAAAACTTCAAATTAATTATTAGCCTGTAGGTGGCGACAGAGCTGCTGAACTCCAACTTTTTTCAAGGATTTTTGAGACAAAGGGAAGATCACAGATGGGTCTGTAGTTGAAGATTAGAGATGGGTCTATAGTTGGCACAGATCAGGATCGAGATGAGTTTTTTTCAGAAGTGGCTTAATCACTGTATGTCTGAAGGACTGGGAAACATAGTCATTTTCTAATGAGGTATTTAATATACTTAGGATTTATAAGGACGGAAGGATGGAACGAGATTGACAGGCAGATCGGGGCAGCGTCTGCAGTGATGTGGTCGCTGTATCTGTCCGTTGTGGTGAAGAAGGAGCTGAACCCTCCAGACCCCGCCCCTCCTCCCCCCCCCCCCCCTTTAAACCCTCCAGACCCGCCCCTCCCCCCCCCCCCCCCCTCCCCCTCCCCTTTAACCCTCCAGACCCCGCCCCCCCCCCCTCCCCTCCCCTCCCCCTTTAACCCTCCAGACCCCGCCCCTCCTCCCCCCCTCCCCTTTAACCCTCCAGACCCCCTCCCCCTCCTCCCCTTTAACCCCCACCCCACTCCCCTCCTTAACCTTTAACCAGACAGACCCCCCCCTCCTCCCCCTCACTCTCCCCTTTAACCCTCCAGACCCCGCCCCTCCTCCCCCTCCCCTTTAACCCTCCAGACCCCCCCCCCTCCTCCCCCTCACTCTCCCCCTTTAACCCTCCAGACCCCGCCCCTCCTCCCCCTCCCCTTTAACCCCTCCAGACCCCGCCCCTCCTCCCCCCCTCACTCTCCCTTTAACCCTCCAGACCCCGCCCCTCCTCCCCCTCACTCTCTTTAACCCTCCAGACCCCGCCCCTCCTCCCCCCACTCTCCTCCTCCCCCTCCCCCCCCTCCTCACTCTCCCTTTAACCCTCCAGACCCCGCCCCTCCCCCTCACTCTCCCCCCTCCAGACCCGCCCCTCCTCCTCCCCTTCTCCCCTTTAACCCTCCAGACCCCGCCCCTCCTCCCCCCCCTCCCCTTTAACCCCAGACCCCGCCCCCCTCCTCCCCTCCTCCCCCTCACCCTCTCCCGCCCCCCCTCCCCCAGACCCCCAGACCCCGCCCCTCCTCCCCCTCCCCTTTAACCCTCCAGACCCCGCCCCTCCTCCCCCTCACTCTCCCCTCCAACCCTCCTCCCCCTCCCCTTTAACCCTCCAGACCCCGCCCCTCCTCCCCCTCACTCTCCCCTTAACCCTCCAGACCCGCCCCTCCCCCCCCCCCCCCTCCCCTTTCACCCTCCAGACCCCGCCCCTCCTCCCCCTCCCCTTTCCAGACCCCCCCCCTCCTCCCCCTCACCCTCCAGACCCCACCCCTCCTCCCCCTCACTCTCCCCTTTAACCCTCCATGCCCTCATCCTCCCCTAAAGGCCCATATCCTCCTTTAGTCTCCCCCTGATCTGTTCTAATGTTGTTTCCTTGTCACAAACCGACCTGGAGTTGTGTTTTGTTTCATTCTCACATGTTTAACACACAAATCCTGCAGATTTAGGCTGAGTTCTTCCTGTTCCACCTTTGTGACATCACAAGGTGGGACAGAGCATTTTGAGCTTTGGAGATGTTACAGACTAATAATAAAGTGTTAGTCAAACATGTGAATGAAACAAAACACAACTCCAGGTCTGTTTTTTTGAGGAGATAAAAATACTCTTAAAGTTTTGTGTGATACAGGACCTTTAATAAACATGATCTGTACAGACGATATGTCGAAATAAGAAATAAATAAAATCTGCAGAACTCCAGGCGTCAAGGCGTGTTCAGTTTATACATATATTATTGTACATATATGAAATCGTTTTTACAGCGACACAGCTCCGTTTGGTGCAGCACATTTTGGTTCAAAGCTCAAAGTCAAACTCGAGGTCCGATTTCCCCATCTTCTCCCTGTAGACCTCATCAAAGTTCTCATTCATGGACACGGTGAAGACATCTCTCCAAAGACCAACACGCCCTGGAAATGAGGAGCAGAGGGTCAGAGGAGCAGAGGAGGGTCAGAGGAGCAGAGGAGCAGAGGAGGGTCAGAGGAGAGGGTCAGAGGAGCAGAGAAGAGTCAGAAGAGCAGAGAAGAGGGTCAAAGGACAAAGGACACGGTAAGACCAACCCACCCTGGAGACAAGAAGCAGAGGGTCAGAGGAGTAGAGAAGAGGGTCAGAGGAGCGAAGGAGGGTCAGAGGAGCAGAGGAGAGGGTCAGATGGAGCAGAGGGTCAGATGAAGAAGAGAAGAAGATCACATGGACCAGAGGGTCAGATGGAGAAGAGGAACAGATGGAGCAGACGGTTAGATGGAGCAGAGGGTCAGATGGAGCAGAGGGTCAGATGGAGCAGAGGGTCAGATGGAGCAGAGGATCAGATGGAGCAGAGGATCAGATGGAGCAGAGGATCAGATGGAGCAGAGGATCAGATGGAGCAGAGGATCAGATGGAGCAGAGGATCAGATGGAGCAGAGGGTAGCCCCTGACCTCTGCACACTGCCATGGCCTCCGAGCTGCAGCACTGTTCTATGAGCTGAGAGCAGCTGTCCACCAGAGCTTCTATCTGGGACTTATCACAGGAGACTCCGAGGAACCGAGCCAGATCTGACACCAGAGTGGACAGGTCCTAGAGAGAGACGAGAAGATACTGAGAGCTCACATCTAAAGGTCCTAAAGAAGAGATGAGGAGTCTCAGAAGAAGAGAGGAGGAGGTTAAAGTGGAGAAGAGGAGGTTAAAGTGAAACTAAACCACAGACTGTGTCAAGAAGTGACTGAGTGAGACGTCACCCACAGTGTTCAGCTCTAAATGAAGCTCATCGAGGCTAGAGCAGGTTTAGGGGTGAATTTGGAGCAGAGTTCTATATTTGGAACCGTAACTATTATAGCAACCAAAGAGCCAATCAGGAGCGAAGCTGTTGAAGGTAACATCCTGCCCACACCACTGGTTTAACAAGGATCGGGCGCTTAGCAACGCTGTCAATGAAATATGTTGGAGGAAGTGACCTTCAGGAAAGAACGCACCTGATTTTTCTGTTATTAATGTTCATATCTTGATTTACAGACACAATAATGAGCTTGTGTATCTCAGGGTCTTGTGAACTTTTGTCAACAAAGTCAGTCATTGACCTCCGACCTAGGGTGTCCTGGTGCCACGTGCACTGATGGACACCCTTGTGCTCGAACATGGTGTTTGTTATGGACAAACTGTGATTAACACAGAAATCCAATAACAGAACACCCTCGGATTCAGATTGGGGAGGTCATTCTTCCTGATGACGCCCCTCCAGGTGTCACTGTCATTGCCCACATGGGCATTGAAGTTCCCCAGGAGAACAACGGAGTCCCTGGTCGGTGCCCTGTCTAGTACCCCTCCCAGGGACTCCAAGAAGGCCGGAACTCAGCACTGTTGTGGCGGCCTATGGCCAAACAACAGACCTGTCCTCGATCCAAAGGCGCAGGGACGTGACCCTCTCGTTCATCGGGGTGAACCCCCCCCCCCCAGTGAGGTGACATTCCATGTCCCCAGAGTTAGTCTCCATGTCCCGAGATCTGGTTGTCGAGGCCTCCGCCTTTGACTGCTGCCGAGATCTCTTTGCACCGGCCTTCCATGGTTCCTCCCGCGGGTGGTGGGTCAACAGGAGGATGGCCGCACATCGCTCCTTTGGGCTGAGCCCGGCTGGGCCCCATGGGGAAAGGTCCGGCCACCAGGCACTCGCTGGTGAGCACCCAACCGAGGGCTGGCCCCAGGATGGGGCCCCGCTATAACACCAGTCCTGACGACGTAACAGGTCTTGATCCTCTACTGTCCATGGAAGGCTTCTGAACCGGTCTTAATCTGACCCGTCGCCCTGGACCTGTTTGCCATGGGTGACCCTACAAGGGGCATGAAGCCCCGACAACATAACACCCAGGATCATTCGGGCTCAAACCCCTCCACCACGTTAAGATGGTGGTTCAGAGAGGGGGGGGGACACAGTTTTTACATAAAAAGTGAATTGGAGCCAGAGTCGATGGAGCCAAATCACATCCATGCTCACTTCCTGTTTGTAGCGCGGTGGCTAGCAGGTAGCTTGTCTGGCAGACTGAAGCGGAGAGTGACTCCACCCCCCTCACTCTTGGCCCCGCCCAGTTTAGTAGCTCTATTTGAAATGAGGTTGTGGGAGGAGTTTAGCTGTTTAGTCCCACTTTAAACAAATAAAGTAGAAGAATATCTGGATGTTTGTTTTGTTGAAAAATAACTGAGATGACATTTCTGAACAGGTCTGACCCAAAGTCTGAACTTTAAAAATAATCACAACTAAGTACAGAGCAGTGGGCGGGGCTAGGGAGTAAGACAAAACAGATTTTCTGAGCCTAAAATGAAGGACAAGACAGGATTATTCAAACATATAGCCATGAACTGAGGAATAATCCAGAACACAGGACTATTTACCTGTACTATTACCCCACAGGACTATTTACCAGTACTATTACCCCACAGGACTATTTACCAGTACTATTACCCCACAGGACTGTTTGTCTGTACTATTACCCCACAGGACTATTTACCTGTACTATTACCCCACAGGACTGTTTGTATGTACTATTACCCCACAGGACTATTTACCTGTACTATTACCCCACAGGACTATTTACCTGTACTATTACCCCACTATTTACCTGTACTATTACCCCACAGGACTGTTTGTCTGTACTATTACCCCACAGGACTATTTACCTGTACTATTACCCCACAGGACTATTTACCTGTACTATTACCCCACAGGACTGTTTGTCTGTACTATTACCCCACAGGACTATTTACCTGTACTATTACCCCACAGGACTGTACTATTACCCCACAGGGACTATTTACCTGTACTATTACCCCAGGACTATTTGTCTGTACTATTACCCCACAGGACTATTTGTCTGTACTATTACCCCACAGGACTATTTACCTGTACTATTACCCCACAGGACTATTTACCTGTACTATTACCCCACAGGACTATTTGTCTGTACTATTACCCCACAGGGCAGTAAGTCTGTTAGAATCCCGTGTATATAGGGCAGTTGTTTCTCTACTGTAATCAGACGCAGTGGCACAGACAGGCTTCAGAAAACACAGATATGACTCACTGAAGTCATGATTATGTAACTGTGCTGAAGCAGAACTTATCAAAAGACTTTAGACTGAAGGACACAACACAGGCCAACACAAGAAGAAGAAACAGAAAACAGAACCATAACAGAACCAACTGAAGACAGAACCATGGGAAGCAAATGTGACAGAACACAGCTAGGCTAACAGTTATAGCGGCTAATCTGGAGTCCAGTGTCATATTTGGAAATTTGAGTGTGTATTTCATAGCAACCAAAAAGCCAATCAGGAGTGAAGTTGTTGAAGGTAACGCTCCTTCCAACACTGTCAATCAAACCTGCCGCTAACGCTAGCAGGAGTGACCTCGGGGAAAAGAAGGAGCCTGATTTGTGTGTTATTGATGTTTATATCTTTATTTTGGGTCAAAATAGTGAAATAAAAACCCTAGGATCATGTAGAGTGGGATAATATGAACATTTTAAGGTCACAATGACGAGTCTGACAGCAGCAGTTACAGAGAGAGGACAGTTTTTGATGGAACCAAATCACAGCCATGCTCACTTGCTCTTTGGAACACAGCAGCTGATGTGTATATATACAGTCTATGGTTCAAGTGATTGACAGGTGGATTAGCCAATCAGGGACATGCATGGGCCGTTCGTATCAAAACAAATATGGCTGCTGACGAGGAAAAAAAGAAAAGACAAAATGGCACAGGGGACACACATGACCCTGTTCTGCCAAAATGCAGGGACATTAGTGGGTCAGAATTCAGGTGTGAAGGGGGCTATAGACATGAAGGTCTGATTTAGATTTTAAATTTCAAAAAACTTGACTTGATGATCACGTGTGATCACATGATCATGTGAATGCAATGACAATAATAAAAACATTGGACTCCTCTCAGTGATTATTTTAGCAGCCTGATTCACCTGAGCAGACCACAGTCCAATTCACGAGCGCAGACCGTGGCCTGATTCACCTGCGCAGACCTTGGCCTGATTCACCTGCGCAGACCGTGGCCTGATTCACCTGCGCAGACCTTGGCCTGATTCACCTGCGCAGACCGTGGCCTGATTCACCTGCGCAGACCGTGGCCTGATTCACCTATGGAGACTGTGGTCTGATTCACCTGAGGACAGAATTGGCCTGATTCACCTGCGCAGACCGGGGCCTGATTCACCTGCGCAGACCTTGGCCTGAGGCGCAGACCTTGGCCTGAGGACCTGCGCAGGTGTGGCCTGATTCAATGAGGACCGTGGCCTGAGGACACCTATGAGAGACTGTGGTCTGATAGGTGAGGACAGAATGAGGACACCTGGTGAGGACAGAATGAGGACACCTGGTGAGGACAGAATGAGGACACCCGGTGAGGACAGAATGAGGACACCTGGTGAGGACAGAATGAGGACACCTGGTGAGGACAGAATGTTCTGAACCTTCTGCTCCTCTGTGTAAACTACGTCATGATAAACAGGTGAGTTTCTAAGGCCGACACGCAGCCATGTTCATAAGTGTGAGATAAGATAGGGACTGTTCATACTATGATATCACGCTGGGGATTTTCTACATATCTCTCTATGGTAAAATGTTCAGCAGTTCCCATGGAGACACAACACACGCATTAGCAAACATGGACAAAAAAGTTTAACTCAAAAAAATCCAAAAGTGATTTAAACAGCAGATTTTCAGGAGTCTGTGATCAACCTGAGCATTCACGATCCTGTTCAGGAGTTTGATTTGCAACAAAAAGATGAGAGTGACTGAAAAACTGTTGGCTAAGTCTAGCTAGCTTGTGACTGTAATGTTATCCGAGAGGAACTTGCTTAAGAGCACGAGGGTTAGGTTCAGGCCCAGATCCAGGCCCAGATCCAGGCCCAGATCCAGGCCCAGGTCCAGGCCCAGATCCAGGCCCAGATCCAGGCCCAGATCCAGGCCAGGCCCAGGTCCAGGCCCAGATCCAGGCCCAGGTCCAGGCCCAGATCTAGGCCCAGATCCAGGCCCAGGTCCAGGCCCAGGTCCAGGCCCAGGTCCAGGCCCAGATCCAGGCCCAGATCCAGGCCCAGGTCCAGGCCCAGATCCAGGTCCAGGCCCAGGTCCAGGCCCAGATCCAGGCCCAGATCCAAGCCCAGGTCCAGGCCCAGATCCAGGCCCAGATCCAGGTCCAGGCCCAGGTCCAGGCTCAGATTGCACATGGTGCAGCTCTAGTTCTGTGGCCATGAGTGTTCCATATAGTACAAAATACAAGAGGAACTCCAGATCAAATCCATTGGATTCTGTTTTTGCTGGCTGCAGTAGCTGACCTCAGTCTTTTCCCTTAGATAATGAATAATTATGGCGTGAACTCGTGGTCTCCAGTTCTCGTGTGAATATCACACAGCAACTAAACCTGTCCAACACAGGAGTCGATCTGAGTGAGGCATTAGACCCAGGTCCAGTTTGAGTGCAGAGTGGAGGAGGTGACCTCTAAATATTGTGGGATGTCCTTACCTTGTACATGTCTTCGTATTTGAGGAACAGGACGTTGGAATCCGACCGGTGCTCCCAGAACTCCTGGACATGATCAAACCAGGAACCATAGCCCACTGCAAAACAGAAACCAGGATTAAAGAAGGACTAGACCAGGACCAGACCAGGACTAAAGCAGGACTAGACCAGGACTAAACCAGGACAGGACAAGGACTGGACCAGGACTGGACTAGGACTGGTCCAGTCCTGCTCCAGTCCTGGTCCAGTCCTAGTCCAGTCCTGGAGCAGGACTGGACCAGGACTAGACCAGGACTGGACCAGGACTAAAGCAGGACCAGACCAGGACTGGACCAGGACTAGACCAGGACTAAACCAGGACAGGACCAGGACTGGGCCAGGACTAGACCAGGACTGGACCAGGACTGGACTAGGACTGGACCAGGACTGGACTAGGACTAAAGCAGGAATAGACCAGGACTAGACCAGGACTAGACCAGGATTAAACTGGGTCTGGACCAGTTCTTACGTTTGTCGTTCATAAACCTTCTGCAGAACTCCTGGAAGGTGCCTCTGTAGCTCATGGTCCTGAGGGAGCGATGGAACTGGTAATATGACACCACCAGGTCTTTAGGGTTCCGAGCCATGTAGATCACCTGAGGACCAGACACACGTCAGACCTAGTCCTGGTCTAGTCCTCATTTAGTCCTGGTCTAGTCCTGGTCTAGTCCTGGTGTAGTCCTGGTCTAGTCCTGCTTTAGTGCTAGTCTAATCCTGGTCTAGTCCTGGTCTAGTCCTGCTTTAGTGCTAGTCTAATCCTGGTCTAGTCCTGGTTTAGTCCGGGTGTAGTCCTGGTCTAGTCTTGATCTAGTCATCACTGTCACGTTCTGAAAAAGCACAGACTATTGGACGTTAACAACATGGTCAACCTTAAAAGAGCTTGTCTAATTTGTGAGGTCCTATACTCCCTCGCACCACCACCTTTAAAGGAGAACATTAAATATAAAGAAAATTCAGCAAGGACCACACGAGCTACCACCAGAGGTGACCTGCTGATCCCCCACAGACGGACCACCTTTGGTCAGAATGTATCTGTCCAAAGTGGGCCCCTGTGAACTAGTCGCCCTGAGAGAATGTCCCACATACAGTTTTTTAAAGCTCAAATGAAAAACTGGTTATGGTCTAACCAAACATGCTTCATCTATAGTAGCACTGTGATTTTAACTGTTCCATAGACACATGTTTGCATGTTTGAGCAAAATATGAAGGGGGTAGGTGTAGAATGTAAGTGTCTTGAATGGGCCAAACTGAACGAAATAATGGGGATTGTGTAATGAATGGAATGTGCAATGAGCGAAATGTGCAATGAGTGAAATGTGCAATGAGCGTAATGTGCAATGAGTGAAATGTGCAATGAGTGAAATGTGCAATGAGTGTAATGTGCAACTATGGGAACTGTGCAGTGAAATGTAATGTGCAATTTTAACTTGACCCTTTTATTACCCCAGACCCTGGGACAACAGACAGAAATGAACCTATGGCTCTAGTCTGGTGTATTTACATTCATATTGAACCATGTTTGTTCATTAAAATGCACTGTCCCCGTCAAATAAATACATAAATAAATGAATAGTCCTGGTCTAGTCCTGGTTTAGTCCTGGTCTAAACCAGCAGGACTACACCAGGTCTAGTCCTGGTATAGTCTGGGTTTAGTGCTGGTTTAATCCTGGTTTAGTCCTCACCTTGCCCTCTCCCTGGTGCATGGCCGCTGGGAGGAAGCGATACGGCAGGTGGCTCTTGATCAGACGAGGAGAAGTCAGCTCCTGAGCACAGGAAACACAAACAGATCTAAACCAGGTCTAAACCTGGACTAAACTAGGTCTAAACCAGGTCTAAACCAGGTCTAAACCAGGACTAAACCAGGACTACACCAGGACTCTTCACCTGTATGATGTCCAGTCCGGGTTGGGGATATTCTAAAACTGGGAGCTGTTCGTCGATGTTCATGAGTCCGATCTCGTCTGGATCCGCCCCCTGACTCACCAGGTACACCACCTCCTGCAGCAGACTGGTGCCTAGGACAGAGCAGAGTGTGTCAGATGCCCTCCCATACGCCTGTATCCCAGTGTGTCAGATGCCCTCCCATACGCCTGTATCCCAGTGTGTCAGATGCCCTGCCATCCACCTGTATCCCAGTGTGTCAGGTGCCCTGCATTTGACCCATGTCTCTGGGTTAAATCTGTCAGGAGCAGTGGGACTCATCTCCAGATCTTAAGGACTAAGGAATTTGACCTGTTACACAAGTTTTGGGTTGATTGAGACACAGTGACAAACATGCAAACTCCACCCAGACGCAGTGAGAACATGCAAACTCCACCCAGACACAGTGAGAACATGCAAACTCCACTGAGACTCAGTGAGAACATACAAACTTCACCCAGACACAGTGAGAACATGCAAACTCCACCCAGACATAGTGAGAACATGCAAACTCCACCAGACACAGTGAGAACATGCAAACTCAAACTCCACCCAGACACAGTGAGAAACATGCAAACTCCACCCAGACACAGACACAGTGAGAACATGCAAAACATGCAAACTCCACCCAGACACAGTGAGAACATGCAAACTCCACCCAGACACAGAGAACATGAAACATGAGAAAAACTCCACAGACATACTGAGAACATGCAAACTCCACCCAGACACAGTGAGAACATGCAAACTCCACCCAGACACAGTGAGAACATGCAAACTCCACCCAGACACAGTGAGAACATGCAAACTCCACCCAGACACAGTGAGAACATGCAAAATGCTCCACACTGAGAACACAGTGAGAACATGCAAACTCCACCCAGATACAGTGAGAACATGCAAACTCCACCAGACACAGTGAGAACATGCAAACTCCACCCAGACACAGTGAGAACATGCAAACTCCACCCAGACACAGTGAGAACATGCAAACTCCACCCAGACACTGAGACACAGTGAGAACATGCAAACTCCACCCAGACACAGTGAGAACATGCAAACTCCACCACAGACACAGTGAGACACAGTGAGAACATGCAAACTCCACCCAGAGACGCAGTGAGAACATGCAAAACTCCACCCAGACACAGTGAGAACATACAAACTTCACCCAGACACAGTGAGAACATGCAAACTCCACCCAGACATAGTGAGAACATGCAAACTCTACAGACGCAGTGAGAATATGCAAACTCCACCCAGACACAGTGAGAACATGCAAACTCCACCCAGACACAGTGAGAACATGCAAACTCCACCCAGATACAGTGAGAACATGCAAACTCCACCCAGACACAGTGAGAACATGCAAACTCCACCCAGACACAGTGAGAACATGCAAACTCCACCCAGACACAGTGAGAACATGCATGTTACTGATCACTCCTCTTATGGCCTACAGAGGATGTTACTGATCACTCCTCTTATGGGCCAACCCCGCGCCCAAGAGGCGCGCACCTACCGGACTTGGGGTAGGTGACGATCCAGATGTCGCTGCTCCTCAGGCCGAAGCTGCGGATCTCCTCCATCTTTCCGCGGCAGAAGGGCGGGAGCCGCACCCCCTCGAAGTCGAAATACCGGCTCTCGTACTCGATGGGAGTGCTCGGCGTGTCGACCTCGCTCTCCGCCATCTCCGCAGACCGGACCGGGGACAGCGGCTTTACCGGGAAACGAGCACCCAAACACGAGCGACGACCGCGGGGAGAAGGATACAGCAGCACAACACGCGGAGGAGAGAGATGACAGCCAATCAGAGCGCGGGGAGAAGGATGCAGCAGCAGGAGAGGAGAGAGGAGAGGGAGAGGTGACAGCCAATCAGAACGCGGGGAGGTGATGTAATGCGCGCTCACGAGAGGACAGCATCGGGACCAATGCGCGTGACCGTGAACGTTACACGAGGAGATGGACGAGGAGTTAAAATGAAAAACTACAATTAGTAAAGTAAAGTAAATAAAAGTTTAAACCACGTACATTTAGTTACATTAGTTAAAACTCACATTAAAGATACACTATGGGACTTTTCAGGTGGAGAGTCTCTGCAATAAGAGCGGTTCAGAAATGTCGCCCGGACTGGCGGTACCAGGGCCCCACCCTGAAGCTAGGCCTGGGGTGGGTGCTTGTCAGCGAGCACCAGGTGGTCAGGCTCAGCCTGAAGGAGCGACCTGTGGCTGTCCTCCCATGGACCCACCAAATGCGGGAGGATCCGTGAAGGGCCAGTGCACAGGGATCTGAGTGGCAGTCGAAGGCGGGGGGCTCGACGACCGGATCTCCGGAAATGGAGACTCATTCTGAGGACATAGAATGTCACCTCGCTGGGGGGGAGGAGCCTGGGCTTGTGTGGGACGTTGAGCATTACCGACTAGATATAGTCGGCCTCACCTCCACACACAGTTTGGGCTCTGGAACCCAACTCCTTGAGAGGGGCTGGACTCTCCATTTCTCTGGAGGGGAGCGGCGGTGAGCTGGTGTGGGCTTATTATACCACAGCTCAGCCACCTTGTGTTGGAGTTCATCCCGGTGAATGAGAAGGTTGTGTCCCTGCGCCTTCAGGTCGGGGACAGGTCTCTCACTGTTGTGTCGGCCTACGGGCCGAACAGCAGTGCAGAGTTCTGGCCTTCTTGGAGTCCCTGGCAGGGGTACTAGACAATGCACCGACCGGGGACTCTGTTGTTCTGCTGGGGAACTTAAACTCCCACGTGGGCAATGACAGTGACACCTGGAGATGGGTGATCAGGAAGAACGGCCTCCCTGACCTGAACTTGAGTGGTGTTCTGTTATTGGACTTCTGTTCTAGCCATGGTTTGGCCATAAGGAACACCATGATGAACAAGCTGTTTATGTAATAATCTGGTGTTTTCATTCAAGACGATTATTAAATCACAACGCAGAATGACCCTCACATGACTCTCCTTTGGGTTGCCAGTTTCAAAGCTGGAATCCATCCATCCATTTTCTTCTGCTTATCCGGGGTCGGGTTGCGGGGGCATCAGTCTAAGCAGGGACTCCCAGACTTTCCTCCCCCAGACCCCTCGTCCAGCTCCTCCGGTGGGACCCCAAGGTGTTCCCAGGCCAGAAAGACATAGTTCCTCCAGCGTGTCCTGGGTCTTCTCTGGGGCCTCCTCTCGGTAACACATGCCCGGAACACCTCCCTAGGGAGGCGTCAAGGAGGCATCCTTAGCAGATGCCCGAGCCACCTCAGGTGGTTCCTCTCGATGTGAGGGAGCAGCAGCTCTACTCTGAGCTCCTGTTGTGTGACTGAGCTCCTCACCCTATCTCTAAGTGTGCGCCAGCCACCCTACGAAGAAAACCCAATTCGGCCGCTTTTGCACGATCTTGTTCTTTCGGTCATTACCCAGTGCTCATGGCTATAGGTGAGGGTAGGAACGTAGATTGACTCATAAATCGAGAGCTTTGCCTTTCGACTAAGCTCCTTCTTCACCACAACAAGTCGATACAGAGACCGCATCACTGCGGATGCTGCACCGATCCACCTGTCAATCTCACGTTCCATACTTCCCTCACTCGTGAACAAGGCCTACTATACTTGATACTTGAACTCCTCCACCCACTCACCACCCACTACGAAGAGGGCAAGCCACCTTTTTCCGGTCGAGAACCATGACCTTGGATTTAGAGGAGCTGATTCTCATCCAAGACACTTCACACTCGGTTGCAAACCGCTCAGTGCTGCAGATCCTGGCTCAATGAAGCCATCAGGGCAACATCATATGCAAACAGCAAAGATGAGATCCTGTGGTTCCCAAACCAGACCCTCCGGCCCCTGGCTGCACTTGGAAATTTTGTCCATAAATATAATGAACAGAACCAGTGACAAAGGGCAGCCTTGGCGGAGTCCAACATGCACCAGGAACAAGTCTGACTTACTGCAGAGAACACAGCTCCTGCTCCGGTCATACAGGGACCGGGCAGCCCTTAGCAAAGGGCCCAGAACCCCATACTCCCAGAGCACCCCCCAAAGGACACCACAAGGGACACGGTCAAATGCCTTTTCCAGATCCACAAAACACATGTGGACTGTGTTAAACTCCCATGAGCCTCGAGAACCCGATGGAGCGTAAAGTTGGTCCAGTGTTCTACGACCAGAACAAAAAACGCACTGCTCCTCCTGAATCCGGGGTTCAACTATCGGATGGATTCACCTCTACATTATCCTGGAATAGACCTTACCGGGAAGGCTGAGGAGTGTGATTCCCCTATAATTGGAATTCATTCTCCAGTCCCCCATCTTATACAAAGGGAGCACCATCCCGGTCCGCCATGCAATGTTGCAGAGATATGTGAGCCAAGACAGCCCCACAACATTCAGAGACTTGAAGTACTCGGGATGAATCTCATCCACCCCCGGAGCCTTGCCACAAAGGAGCTTGCCAACCACCTCGGTGACTTCAGCCAGGGTGATGGACGAGTTCGCTTACAGGTCCTCAGTCTCTGCTTCCTCGTCAGAAGACGTGACAGTGGGATTGAGGAGATCTTCAAAATATTCCTTCCACCGCCCGACAACATCCCCAGTCGAGGTCAGTAGCTCTCCACCCGTACTGTAAACAGTGTTGGTGAAGCTCTGCTTCCCCCTCCTGAGGCATCGGATGGTTTGCCAGAATTTCTTTGAGGCCGCCCGATAGTCTTCCTCCATGGCCTCCCTGAACTCCTCCCAACCCCGAGTTTTTGCCTCAGTGATAGCACAAGCCAAAGCACTCTTGGCCCGCCGGTACTTGTCAGCTGCCTCAGGAGTCCCACAAGGCAACAAGGCTCGATAAGACTCCTTCTTCAGCCTGACGGCATCCCTTACTTCTGGTGTCCACCACCGGGTTTGCTGCCTAGACACCGAAACACCGCAGACCTTACGACCACAGCTACGAGCAGCTGCCTTGACAATAGAGGTGGAGAACATGGCCCACTCGGAGTCCATATCCCCAGCCTCCCCAGGGATCAGGGAGAAGCTCTCCCAGAGGAGTGAATTGAAGACCCCCCTGACAGAGGGCTCCGCCAGACGTTCCCAACAGACCTTCATGATACGCTTTGGCCTGCCAGGTCTACCCGGCTTCCTCCTCCACCAGTGGATCCAACTCACGACCAGGTGGTGATCAGTTCACAGCTCTGCCCCTCTCTTCACCCGAGTGTCCAAGACACGCGGCCAGAGGTCAGATGACACAACGACAGTGTTGATCATCGACTTCTGACCTAGGATGTCCTGGTGCCGCGTGCACTGATGGACACCCTTGTGTTTGAACATGGTGTTTGTTATGGACAAACAATGACTAGCACAGAAGTCCAATAACAGAAGACCGCTCGAGTTCAGATCAGGGAGGCCGTTCCTCCCAATCACGCCCCTCCTGGTGTCACTGTCATTACCCACATAGGCGCTGAAATCCCCGAGGAGAAAAACTGAGTCCCCGGTCGGTGCAGTGTCTAGTACCCCTTCCAGGGACTCCAAGAAGGACAGGTACTCTGCACTGCTGTTTGGCCTGTAGGCCGCCACCACAGTGAGAGACCTGTCCCCGACCCGAAGGCGCAGGGACACGACCCTCTCGTTTACTGTCGTGAACTCCAACACATGGCAGCTGAACTGTGGGGCAATGAGCAAGCCCACACCAGCACAAGCTCAGGCTCCTTCCAACCAGCGAGGTGACATTCCATATCCTCAGAGCCAAACTCCATGTCTGGAGATCCAGTCGTCGAGGCCCCTGCCTTCGACTGCCTCCCAGATCTCTCTGCACCCGCCCCTTATGGATCCTCCCGCAGGTGGTGGGTCCATGTGAGGACACCCCCATGTCGCTCCTTTGGGCTGAGCCTGGGGGGCGCCATGGGAGAAGACCCAGCCACCAGGCGCTCGCTCTCGAGCACCTACCCCAGGCCTGGCTCCAGGGTGGGGCCAGGTGACGCCGGTCCGGGCGACGTAGCAAACCCAGTTTGTATAAACCTAAAATGCCTCTCTCTGATCTGAATGGTCACATAACCCCAGCACCTGCTGCCAATCAGGACTTAGTGCTAGTGCTGCCTCTGCAGCTCAGGGAGTGAATCTGGAGGATCTGAACATGAGGCCTGTCCATAAACTGAGAATGAAACAGCTCTGCTGTGTCTCTATGTGTCTCTGGACATAGGATCAGGTGTGAGTGCAGTACCTTTGTTAAACTGTAGGAGGCAGTATACATACAGCTCCTTTAATTTTAGGCTTCATACTTTGTACTTATGTATTTCTGGTCCATAGATCGACTCTCTGAACACAGAAAGGACACTATGTTCTGAGGAAGTAGGGCTAAAGTCACTGTGTTTACATCTGTGTGAGGGGAGGGGCCGGACACGCCTCAGAGCCTTCTCATTGGTCCAGAAGTTAAAAGGTATTTGCCAGACATAAACTGTGACCAATTAGAGTCGGAGAAACTTCTGCTGCCTTCACTGACCGTGAGAAATCACATGAAACTACTGCTGGACAACAAGAAGAAGTTTGAGGAGTTTAAAAAATATTTGTTTTAGTACAAAGTTCAGTTTGGAGACGAGCTCAACGTTGTAACCATCAATAGAGCCAAATACAAGAATGATTTTTATAGATATGTTGAAAGCCACACTGTGGAACATTACAGCCAAAGGAACAACAGCTTCAGGAGGCGCAGGAGGAGCCC